>CM076571.1:190542515-190757027 GCA_034641835.2 Pinus albicaulis | reverse complement strand
CAGGACTTCTACAACCTTTATCCATTCCAAGTCAACGTTGGGAGGAGATTTCAATGGATTTTATCACAGGTTTACCTAAGTCCGAAGGAAAGAGTGTCATCATGGTGGTAGTTGATAGACTTACCAAGTATGCACACTTTTGTGCATTATCTCATCCATTTAAAGCAAGTACAATTACTACTACATTTATGGATAGAATTCAAAAGCTACATGGAAGCCCAAGGGTTATTGTGAGCGACAGAGATCCCATTTTTACTGGAAATTTTTGGACGGAGTTATTTTCTTGTTTGGTACTCAATTAGCTCATAGCTCATCTTATCATCCTCAATCTGATGGTCAAACTGAGATAGTAAATAAATGTTTGGAAGGATATCTTCGTTGTTTTGTATCCGATAAACAAACACAATGGGTCAAGTGGTTACCTCTTGCTGAATGGTGGTATAACACTTCCTTCCATACTGTAGCAAAAATGACCCCATTTATGGCACTTTATGGATATCATCCACCATCCATCACATCATCTTTAAGGGAAAATTCGAAGGTTCAAGCAGTGGAAGATCACATCGAGCATCCGCAAGAAGTTCTCCAACTCTTAAAGGATAACCTGAATTTGGCACAAAATCGAATGAAACAACAGGCAGATCAACATCGTAGCGAGAGAAGTTTTGATGTAGGAGATTGGGTATTTTTACGGCTACAACCATACAAACAAATGTCCCTCAAGCAAGCAAAGAAGGACAATAAATTATCGCCAAAGTACTATGGTCCTTACAAGGTGTTGCAAAAGATTGGTACTATGGCATACAAATTGGAGCTTCCTGCTTCTTCGAGAGTACATCCAGTGTTCCATGTTTCATGCTTAAAGAAGGTTATAGGTGAAAATCTTCCAGTTCAAACAGTATTGCCAGAACTTGATGGGGAAGGGAAGATCATATTGGAACCTGAAGCAGTCATAGAAAAAAGAACTCGACAACTACGGAATCGATCAATTTCAGAGTATCTCATCAAGTGGAAGAACTTACCCACCGAAGATTCTACATGGGAGGATGAGAATTTTATACAGAAGCACCCGGAGCTACTCAAGTGTTGAGGACAACACTTTTTTGAAGGAGAGGGGCATGTTAGGTCCCTATATCACTAGTATAGCCCCTTATTATCGTTAGTGTAAACCCCTTATTGTTATTATTGTACCCTTGTAACCCCCATTTTGTTATTATTGTGCCCTTAAATTATTATTGTTAGGTCGGCTAGGATTACATTGTGGCCCACTAGGATTACATTATGGCCTCATGGACTCCTATATATAGAAAGGAGGTTTTGTAAATTGTATCATCCAAGAATTGTGCATTTATGTAATGTATTGGAGGTTTCCCCCTCGAAGTGGCTTATTTCTAAGGCGTTTATATCTCTTTTCTTCTACTTTTGAAGCTGGTTACACAACAAGGATGCTAAAGGAAAGAAAGAGGAGGAACCAAAGGAAGAGCCCGCCTCTCTAAAAACTGTCCCAAAAGACATTACAGTAGTTCCAGATCCTATCCCATAGCCAAACCTGAGCTCCTATTACACATTCATTGAAGGAGGAAGGATGATCCATAAAAATCTCTTAGTTCCTCTGTTCTATGAGCTAGAGAAAGAGAGAGAACACACACACCATTGGATGCAAATTTCCAAAACAAAGAATATGCAATATGTAGGGATCATGGAAGAGAAACTCACTGAGATGGGGAGATATTTGGATGATGTCAGAGTTAGGGAGGAAGTGCTAAAGGAGCAACTACAAGAGGCATAAGCAGAGAATGCAATTTTAAATAACCAACTGAAGCATAAGGAAAAGCAGATTTCCACCATGGAAAACATGTGCATGGCGGAAATACAACACAAGAATCCATCAAACTCTTGGGCCATCTACCTTAAGTAATAATGACTGGAGTTTCATATCAAAACACTAGCCTCCTATTAGTCCTTACCTTTCAAGAATTACAGGCAATTGATTGATTTTTGAAATCATTCCAACATAGAGGATAAGGCTAAATTAGCAGAATTTTATATGCATAATATTGTCTTGACTGATCTAGCTAATCTAAACATTTGGGACCCTAACTCTAGGTTCAAGGATATGCAACTAATGTCCCTAGCCTCTTGGATGACCAATGAAGAGGCCAGTGCAGAGGAGGTCAAAAAGGTGATGAGGAGGGAAGGAAAATAACCTCTCCATATCAAGGCAGAGCTATTCAGCCCTAGAGGGGTCATAAAAAATCACCTAATGATAGCCAATGATGCCAAACTTGCAGATAAATACCTCAAAACCAAAGCACGAGCAATTGCAGACTATGATGAGATTTCTAGAATGTTGGGAGAGGAGAGTGTGTAGAAATTATGCAATCAATATGTATACCAATGGATTCAATTCGATCATGTAATATCCTAAAACAAGATACTGAAACCTTCTACAATATTTGCGGAAAATAAACATGATCGCACAATCACACAAAGTAAGAGAAAGAAGCAAATCAATCGCACAACACAAATATTTTTCCTAGGGAAAGCTTTCTGCTCAAAACCCCTCTATCTGTATAGTATAATCAACCAAGGAATCATGAAAAAATACAGTGCACTCTTCTCACAAGATTTTACTACACTCTACCAACTGTCTCACACTGATCCGAACAAAATCGACCAAGACTTGGCCAATTTCCTACCTCTGCTCAACCTGCCTTGCTTGTACAATTCTAAGAACAATTGATCCTTATTATTTAGGAAATTAAACCTTCCAAAACTGCACAATAGATCATGGGAAATCCTATGGTTGTCTAATTTTAAGCTGGAAATTTACTAATAATACAACTGATATATAACATCCCTTTAGCCTCTGCCTCAACTGGGTCTTCAACAGAACTGACATGCATGCAACTATTAATAGGAAATCATCAGTCACTTGACAACTCACTTCATGTGAATTAAATCTGATTTAATTCGCTTGACCTCTCACTAGTACAAAAATTAGTTACAACTAGTTAGAATGACTTTAACTCACATAATGGAGTTAATTCATTTCTCATGCATTAAACTAATACACTAACTACAACTTGGACTCTAAAACAAATAGAATCACTCTACATGCCTCACCAACCACCCTCAACTCAAATTTCATGAGATACTTGAGTCTATCACACTCAATTAGCTGTTACAAGTGATTATGAGATAAGATTACAATTTATTGTCCAATTTAATTAAGGGAAAATTAAATTAGACACACATTTCTTGTTGAATTTTCAACACTCCCTCTCAACAAGAAAGGGATTATCAGCTACCTTGATCCTACCTCTGTGGTATTTGAATTTTCTCTTGGTGAGCACCTTCGTCAAAATATCTGCATCCTAATTCTCCATGGGAATGTACTGAAGTAACATAATGTGTCTCTGAACACAATCTCTGAGATGGTGGTACCATATGTCAATATGCTTGGACTTGTCATGGAATAATGGATTAACCGAGAGTTTTATGCAACTCTTGTTATCATAATGTATCACTGTCGGATCCATATGATGACCAAAAAAACCAACAAGCATCTTCCTCATCCATATGGCCTCACATGTCGCCTGACTGGTTGCCATGTACTCTTCCTCGGATGAACTGAGTGCAACTGATCTATGCTTCCAGCTGTACCAAAAAACTTTTTTCGATCCTATGCTGAAGATCCCTCTCGATGTTCTCTTCTTTTCTGATGGACTGCCTGCCCAATTTGCATTGATGAAGCCTTGAAGATTCACTCCCTCTTTCCATCTGTACCATAATCCATACTCTGTATTGCCCCTGAAATATCTCAAGACATGCTTCCCCGCCTTCCAAAAGAGCTTGGTCAGCTTAACCATAGCTTGACTAATCTGGTTAAATGCATAGAATATTTATGGTCGTGTGTTCACCAAGTACATGAGTAAACCCACAAGTTGTCTGTAAATAATAGCGTCCACTACCTCACCTGAAGTAGCATCCTCCTTCCTCTAGTTTCCTACAAGAGGAGTCTCCATGGGTTTACAGCTCTCCATGTGGAACTTCCTTAAAATCTTTTTGGCATACTTTCCTTGAGAAGTAAATAGCTCCCCATCCCACTGCCATATCTCCAAACCAAGGAAATGGTGAAGGAGTCCCATGTCCTTCATCTCAAACTCTCTTGCAAGATCTTGTTTGCAAGAAGTTATGAGTTTCTCATCACTTGTTATAATAAGATCATCAACATAAAGTACGATAACCAAAATCTTACCATCAACCACAATCTAGCATAGGTTGACATCCGCTTCACTCTTTCTAAAGCCCAACCCAGTGAAATAGCTGTCAATCCTGGTGTACCAAGCACGAGGTGCTTGCTTTAGCCCATACAATTCTCTCTTGAGTCTACACACATGTGACTCCTTGTCAAAGGTCTCAAAACCTTTTGGCTGCTCAATGCACACTTCTTCCTCAATAAATCCATTGAGAAATGTAGTCTTCACATTCATCTGATGTATCTACCAACCCATCTACGCTGAGAGTGCAAGGATATATCTAATCGATGAGTATCGTGAAACTGGTGCAAAAGTATCCTCATAGTCAATCACCTCAACCTGTAAGAATCCCCATGCTACAAATCTAGCCTTGTACTTCTCCGCACTCCCATCTATTGTGTGCTTCACCTTATAGATCCATCTAGATCCAACCACTGACTTCCCGACCGGTCTTGGGACAACATCCCATGCACTATTCCTGACGATGGAGTTATACTCCTCAACCATGGTGCCAACCCAAGTTGGTTTCTACATTGATTCCTCAAAAGAGGATGGTTCTGTCAAAATACACTTGCTCATAAGAGCCATGTATTCAGTATACATTTTTTGAGACTGTCTCTGTCTGCGCTGTGATGTAGGTGCTCCTACATGTTCTGTCGCATCAAGTCTCAATCTGTCTTCCTCTGTGGTGCGCCTCCTACCATGTATGGTGGATGGCTTTGCATGAGTGGTTTCTGCCACTCCATGATTCTTCTCATGTGGTTGCTCCACATCTTGAGGTTCATCCTTTGGAACCAAGAGTTCATCATCTGCATGCAAATCAAGCTCCCTCTCAAGGGAAAATCACATGGCTTTCTCATGCTTCCCCATGGTACATCCCTTGCATGTGTCTATCCACGTAAGAGTACCCTTTGGAAGACCTGAAGAAATCTGTTGCACGACCTTCAAAGCACTGTGGTGTAGATGGCCCAATCTCATGTGCCATAACTCACCCTCATCCTGGCTCAACACTCTATTCTCTTTACTCATCAATGCTACGTAACCATCTACATCAAGTTTCATGTAGAGGTTATTCACACAAACCCCAATCTTCTTAACTTGTACTATGAATTTTTGATGAAGGAATGCTTTCCCTTCACTGAAAACCACATCATATACTCTATCCTCCAACATAGCAACTGAAACTAAATTATTTTTTGAGCCTGGTACATGCATGACATATTTTAATAAGAAAGGTTTACCTGACTGTCTCTGGAAAGTAATTATACCAATCCCAGTAGTGCTATACCTTCCGTCATCACCCATATTTATGTGCATATGAGGATCCTTCTCCTCCAAGCTACTAAAGAGTTCTTTGTCTCCCGCCACATGGAAAGATGCACCATTATCCAAGCACCACACTGATCCCATTGCACTAGACACCATGCATGTGATGAATGAGAATTCCAACTCAAACTATGAAGCCAAATAATCACCCGCTGCAGATCCTGAAGCCTTATTTTTGTTCTTCTTCTTCTGTGGATAATTAGTGGCATAATGTCCATGCTCGTGATAGTGAAAACATTTCACTCTGGACATGTCATGCTTCTTTCCTTCTTTTCCAGTCTGATATTTGGAATATGATTTCTTTCCCTTCCCCTTCTTTTCCTTACCATCCAAGGTGCAATTTTCCTCATCATTTGTATTGGATGAGGATCCATCTCTGGTATTCCGCCTGAATTCGTCTTGTACCAAATCCGACCAAATTCGCTCCCAATCTGGTAGATTTTCCTTCTCATTGACAGAGTCCGGATAACTATGCCAACACTTGGGAAGGCCTAGAAGTGCTAGGCTCACCAAGTCATCATCCACTACAGTAACCCCTACACTTCCAAGATCATCTCAACATTGGATAAACTTGGTCAAGTATTTCAAAATATTGTCGCCTTTCTCCATTTTGATTTTCCTAAGCTTGTCCTTCAGTGCCAATTTTTTGTGGTCACTAATGTATCGAAACAAATCTGTCAAGGTCTTCCACATTGCATATGGAGTCTCCTTGCCATGGATACTTGAGATAATGTGATCTCTAACTCCCTCTAATAAGATCCTCCTCGCCCTTGCAACCTTCTTTTTCCAAGCATCAAGAAGAGCGGCATCTGCTGCTGCGAGCCTTGGAATATAAGCGTCGATAAATTCTTTCAAAGAACTATCTCCATTCTGTCTTTCCATGCAATCTAATTAGAACTTCCCTCGAGTGCATATTCCAATCTTACTCCATTGAAATCCGTCTTGATCGGCATGTCGCACCAAATAATATTTTTGCAAATTCGAATGTTTTTCAGCACAAACTCAATTTCTTCTCCACTATAGTGATTTATGGTGCTCTAATACCATGCATAAATTATAAAATTAATATGTATACCAATGGATTCAGTCTTATCATGTAATATAATACTAAAAATATACTCAATCCTTCTACAATATTTGCAGAAAATAAACACAATCACACCAATTAAGAGAAAGAATCAAATCAATCGCACAACACAAATATTTTTCCTCGGGAAATATTGCTGCTAAAAACCCCTCTATGTTTATTATATAATCAACCAAGGTGTAATATTCCCAATTATCTTTCAGCTAGTTGGAATATTAAATTTTGTTTTTGCTTCTTATTTAGAAGAATAAGAGGGTAGGGAGACCCATAAATCTCCTTAGTAGGAATAAAATCACTCCTAGTGTGAATAAGGAGCATTAAATGAGCTGGATAAAGCACCCTTGTGTGTGAATAGGGGATGAATCATGTTTATAGGGTCAATTTTGACCAAATCAACAACACTAGTATGGAGGGAGTGGATAATCAATGAGAGACAACACAGTTTTGGAGGGAGATTCTTTGCATGGAAGTAGTGGCTTTAATGAGTGGGGCACAAGGAGAGGAAACTCACAAAGCATATAAGGAAGGGAATGGCAGCCATGGAGGGCATGTTGATTATTATTATTTTTATGGTCTGAATGACTTTTTTCTCTCTTTAGATCTTTAGCGGAGACTGTTGTGTTGTTTAGCACAAGGGTGTTCCCGAGTGGGAATCCCACCCTGATCCTCAGGGGACTTTGAGTGCCCACTTAGGAGAGGTTTGTGAGCTACATTTCCACATTCTGGCATCAGGCCAAAGCTTCATTTTTTATATACAATGCAGTTTCTTCCAACGTTGTACTGTGTTGCAGGGCAGAAGTTGTAGAGGGTTTGTAGGGAAATTTTTTGAGCTTGTTTTTAGTGGAAGAAGTATTCTGTCGATTGGGAGGAAAGAAAGGAAGGTCCTTGGGAATAATTTCATATTTTGGTATTAGTCCAAGCCATCACCATCCCATACAATGCAGTTCCATTCATAGACTATGTTATTTTAGGGAGCAGTTGCAGGGGTGGTTTCAGTGCATCATTTGGGGAGTTAGATCTTCAGTGAAGGGATCAGCCTTTCACCTGGAGAATCCATTGGAGAAGAGCCACAAATTTCTACATAAAATTCAGCCATATCTTCCCAGATATTTAGTTCCGGTGAGTCTTCAGCCCTAGGGCTGCAGTTCACCATTTATATTTTTGTGCATTTCTGGAAACCCTTTCTGGGTTGTCTTGGAAAGGTGTTATAGAGCCCTGATCTTTATTTCCAGTATCTCTTGAGGCATCTATTAGTTTTTTTATATGATTGCATGTTCCCAGTTGTAGCTATGTCCATTATGACTGCAATGTAGTAGCTCTCTGGCATTTTTTATAGCAGCAACATCTCACTTTTGAGAGTGTTTGATCATTGGCGATTTGTTTGCTTATATTATATAATTTGTGCCTCAATATATTTCACTTCTTTGCTGCTGATTTTCTTAATAAAATGGATCCATGTTGGTCTCATATCTTGATGTAATATTATTCACTTCTATTTCCTTTTTTATGTGTTATATTTTTTCTTTTCCTAATTTGGAAGATTAGAGTAGTATCAGAGCATAATCTTGGCTCAGTCTGTGCATTTAGCCAATTTGTCATCAGAAGAGGGATATCCTCTCACAGACAGAGAGAAGAGGTATCTCAAAAGAAACCAGAGATATGATTATACAGATGATAGAGAAGACAAGGGAAAAACTCCCTTATTAGGAGGAGATGAGGAGAAGGATTTTCCCAAGCTTCCTCTTCAAACTATGCAA
The DNA here is from genome assembly GCA_034641835.2 of Pinus albicaulis. NCBI lineage: Eukaryota > Viridiplantae > Streptophyta > Pinopsida > Pinales > Pinaceae > Pinus > Pinus albicaulis. Next base: position 190,748,595 of record CM076571.1, on the reverse strand, counting down.
GATATTGCAAGAGAGATTAGGGAGATGAGGAGGAATAGACATAAAGAATCCCTAAATGGTTTCTACATGGAGAAAGCTCCAACATTTCACATCACTGGAATGATCAACCAGTGAAGCACCATATTTCCCAATGCTCCAATATGCCTACATTCTTAGCAGTGGGAAATGGAGGATTTCAAGAACAAGAAACTCTTGAAGACTATTTTCTTGAGTATGAGTCTCAATCTCAGAGATTCAGGGATCATTTGAGCTTTCAAGAGCTTTTTCAGATCAAGGAAAATAGGAGACCCCAGCATCACAATAGAGTTAGAGGATTCATACAAAACAATGATCCTCACCGGACTATGGGTAGATTATTCTTACCCGCTTTTGATGGGTCATCCAAATGCACAGCCAAATCTTGGGTAGAAAAGCTAGACATCTACTTCTAGTTGAACCAAGTATCGGAGATGGAAGCCATCATAATAGAAGCGTTGCACCTTGAGGGTGGGGAAAATGATTGGTGGTTCCATGGTCTTTCTACATTGGGGCATGCCAATGTGACTGCATATTCAAAGTTCGCCAGGAGGTTGGTGGAGAGGTTTGATCGAAGAGACACAGAGGCACCTTTCATTGAGCTAGCTAAGCTCAAACAATTAGGTAATCTAGAAACTTACATTTCTAGCTTTATAAAAAATTTTGTTATGGTTCCTCATTTATCTGCAACTAGGAGGGTCTATATGTTTATTGATGGACTAGCAGAACCTCTACATGGGTTGGTTAAGTCAATCAAACCAACTGCCCTTCAAGATATTGTTGAAAGGGATACAGATATACAAGATGCTTTGCCAAGAGAAAATGCACCATTTCAGCAAAAGGCCACTTTTCCATCAAAGGGAAAATATGTGAAGGCTCCTCTTTCAAATGAGAGCCAAAACAAAGTACCTCTTAGTGATGATGTCAAAAGAGATTTCAGAAGAAGGAAGCTTTGCTTCACATGCCAAGAATCATGGGCACCGGGACATAGATGTGCAGTAGGGAAGGCACACTATATAGTGGTATTCTATAATGATGAATAGGAGGAAGAGGAGGAACCAGAAGGAGATCACAACATTGGGATAGCAGGAGAGGATCCACCACCACCAGGATGTGGGAATGAGGCATTTTCTCCAATTGGAGGGGCTCTTGCATCATTGAGAGGAGTACCCAAGTACTTGATCTTGAGAGTTCAAGGTTCCATTCAGGATCAGAGGGTATCAGTGTTGATTGACATTGGGGATACCCACAAGTTTATTGATGCCCAATTAGTGCAGAGGAGGGCAATACCCACTGATGATTTTGAGGGATTTTCAATTTTGGTCCCAAGAGCTAGAACCATGCAGTGCATGCATTATGTTCCATCATTATCTATCACCATGGGGACATATACCTTGACTGATCACTTCTTTGTGGTTGACATCCCTGACACCAATGTGATATTGGGTGTGGAGTGGTTTATTAATTTGGGGAAGGTCACCACATATTGGGAGACTTTACAGATGGACTGGATAGATAGAAAGAGTGGCAAGCATCAAATGATTAAGGGCATGCACACTTATCCCTCTCAGACAACTTCCACATAGAAAACAAAGCTATATTTTCATAGTGGAAGAAAGGACCTAACAGTCCAATCAGTTATGCAGATGACTTTGGCTCATGACACGTTACTGTTTAGAGGCATTTGACCTGGGAGACCACCAGACCAGGAGTTGATGAGATATGTCTCACAATAGGTTTCACCACTCATAGATCCAAGAGGGGTGAGAACCTTGGGAGGACTTGGCACAACGCAGAGAGTCTTGGGTAGGCTCAAGGAGGAGGGTGACATTATCCCAATATAAGTATTACCAACTCTCACTAAACATCTTGCACTGAGAGAAGATGTTTCAGGGATGGATGATGGCACTATCATGGTGCAAGGAGACCACTCCATGGCTTTGGAGAATCAGAAGATACTTCGACATAGGGAGGAATCTTCCACATATGGTAGAGGTTGGTGGCCACTCATGCATACATTGGCCAAACTCAGAAGGTTTTGGATGGGTGATAGCTTCTTATGGAAAGCTAGCCTCTAAAAACTTCAACTTTCACTTGAGCATGAACAACTACTGGAGGAGCATCATACGCAGGATAGCAACATCCTGGTATATGACTTTGGCATGGGAGATGTCAAAGAAGAGGGCAGCCACATGATAGGTGCTTTACATTGTGGGTCACCAACAATGTCATTATGGAGTATAGATCCTTATTGGAGATCCCAGCTATTGGTGGAATACTCCAAGGATCTCTTTTCATGTAGGATACTTGATGGCCAGTTATCAGATGGGAGATATATAGTGAGAGATGGGGTCATCTATTTACAGAGTAGGATCTTCTTGACTAGAGCCTCTAAGATCAAGGAGAAGCTACTACATGCAGCATATGAGGATTTTCTCTCCAACCACACTAATTTTATGAGGGGATATCATACTATCATGGAGGGATTTACTTGGGAAGGATTTAAAGAGGAGATGCACCATCATGTCAGGAGATGCATGGGTTGTTTGGATATTGAGGAGATACATAAATCTTTGGCAGAGTTATCACAACCACTTCCTTTCTCATTGGGAATGAGAGGAGGCCCATCTATGATCCACTTCACCAGTTTGTTCAAGATACATGGTAAGGGTTGTGTTTATGTGAATCATGATTCACTTACTATGTATTTGTATTTCCTTACCATTCATGTACAGGTCATTGCTCCAAGAGGGGGAATTATTTCTTATAGACTTCGTGGTCCATTTGGGGCCATAAGCAGTGATGATGGTGGCCACTCCCTAGGAAATTTTAGGGAGATGATATCTTATTCAGGGTGTGCTCAATTTGCACCACACATCATACACCTTATCCAAGCATCTGAAAGAATTGGGGCATCAAGAAAGTGGTTGGGAAACCACTCATCATATCATATTCTGAGGTAGTTAGGAGTAAAATAGCACTAGTTCCACTTGTGGGACTGTGATCCTCCTCTGGTATTACCGATGGAAGCTAGTATAACTTTGATTATGATCCCCTATGTTGATGATGTTCGTATCATTGTTGTGGGAATGATTGGAGGTATGACACATGGATTGGATGTCCCCATTGGGAATGAGATTCTCCACATTTCTTTTGCCTCATGCTTTAGGGATAACATTGGGCAATACATGATTGCTACATTAGACCTCTTGTTTCCTTATGGGATGAGCCATTTGGTCAACTTGAGAACTTTGGAGATGCATCCCATGAGCACTTGGGAGGAGAATTTCAAGGATGTATTGATTGGGCAACACCTAGTTCACGAGGAGAGCCTATCACATGGAGGTGTCACAAGGGAAGGAGGAGAAATTTTTCAGCACTCACCTTTACAGTTGCTTAAGGACAAGCAACATTTGGGAGGGGAGGACTGTAATATTCCCAATTAGCTTTTAGCTAGTTGGAATATTAAATTTTGTTTTTGCTTCTTAGTTAGAAGAATAAGAGGGTATAGAGACCCATAAATATCCTTAGTACGAATAAAATCACTCCTAGTGTGAATAAGGAGCATCAAATCAGCTAGATAAATCAACCTTATGTGTAAATAGGGGATGAAGCATGTTGATAGGGTCAAGTTTGACCAAATCAACAACGTTGGTATGGAGGGAGTGGATAATCAATGAGAGACAACACAGTTTTGGAGGGACATTCTTTGCATGGAAGTAGTGGATTTAATGACTAGGGCCCAAGGGAATGGTAGCCATGGAGGGCATGTTGATTATTATTATTTTTATGGTCTGAATGACTTTTTTCTCTCTTCAGATGTTTAGCGAAGACTATTGTACTGTTTAGCACAAGGGTGTTCCCGAGTGGGAATCCCACCCTCATCCTCGGTGGACTTCAAGTGCCCACTCAAGAGAGGTTTTTGATCTGCATTTACACATTCCGGCATCAAGACAAAGATTCAATCTTCTTATACAGCGCAGTTTCTTCCAGGGTTGTGCTATGTTGCAGGGCAGAAGTTGTGGAGGGTTTGTAGGGCCATTCTCTGAGATTTTTTTCAGTGGAGGAAGAATTATTTCCATTGGGAGGCCAGCAAGGAAGGTCCTTGGGAATTATTTCATATTTTGGCATCATACCAAGCCATCACCATCCCCTACAATGTAGTTCCATTCATAGACTGCATTATTTTAGGGCGTAGTTGCAGGGGTGGTTTCAGTGCATCATTTGGGGAGTTAGATGTTCAGTGAAGGGATCAACCTTTCACCTGGAGAATCCATTGGAGGAGAGGCACACATTTCTACATCAGCTTTAGCCATATATTCCCAGCTATTTAGTTGTAATGAATCTTCAGCCCTATGGCTACATTTCACCATTTGTATTTTTGTGCATTTCCAGAAACCCTTTATGGGTTGTCTTGGAAAGGTGTTATAGAGCCTTGATATTTATTTCCAGTATATATTGAGGCATCTATTAGTTGTTTTATATCATTTCATGTTTCCATATGCAACTATGTTCACTATGACTGTGCTGTAGCAGCTCTTCGGCATTTTGTATAGCAGCAACATTTCACTTTTGATAGTGTTTGATCATTGGAGGTGTTGAGGAGGTAAATACCCTCTGCAGACATAGGTGATCCCTACTAGCCTAGATTGGGTCTAGAAACAATCAATTCATGGAATGATCCAGGTCTCTAGTTACAAAACAACAAGAACATAACGAATTTACTACCTCGGGTCCTACATAATGGTTGTTGAAGAAAGGATGATGCTTTCCGCTCTTCGCTTGGCAGATCACAATCCTTCCTCTTGACGGGTTCGAAAACCTGCACACATGCGAAGGATAAAACGATACACAGCATGAAATCTAAATCTTGTAACCATACATCAGTCAGAGAGGATGTAATTCATTGCATCAAAGGAATAGACACATGAATGAAACCATAATCAAAGTCGCTTATCATTAAAATAACAAAGGAAAGATACAACCCAAAGCTCTGACGCTTGATCTTCCTTCGGCGAGGCTGACAACAGAACACATCTCAATGAAGCTTGTCGGAAACAGGACAAAGCTCTCTCTCTTCGGCTTGGCTCTCAAAGGCTATCTGGCTATACTCTCCTTGCTACAAGTTTAGCTCTTGCTTCTCTTTTCACTAGCTTGGTAAGGGAAAAAGGCAAGCTTATATAGATGGTGGAAGGAGAGTTGGGATCCCTGCAATTATGGGATTGGCCCTATCCTTAAGGAAGCTTCCATGATAGGTAGAAAACCACCTCCCATACATGGAGATCCAGAGCCAAACCTCCCAACTCATTTTAGAGACTCGTTCAGGAGTTTGTTGGAATCAAACTTCCGCCATTTATTTTTTAAAAACTCTCCTTATTAAGCTTGGCGCGAGTGAGATACTGGGACAGAGCACCAGTTGGCACACCCTCTATGGTATATTTTCCCCATTGGCGCGAGGGTTGAAATGGCTGGTTGCGCTAAGGATAAAAGATCAATTTTTAGGGTTTTTTAGAGGAAACTTTCTTTAGAGGAATGATTGTCCTTGACAAGGGGAATGCAATGAAAGTGGTTGCAGGTCATATCACTGTTCACAGGTCATGGGAAAAGCCCCTCCAATATGCGGGATGGGGGATTGTAGGGACGACGAAAAAATGATGTGTAACAGATGCCCCCTAAAGCATGAGGCCCGAGAGAGAGAGAGGGGTGAAATGCTTTATGAGAACATGCCCAACTGAAAACACTGTCGTCAGAAGACCTGCATACAAGTAAAACTGATATCTCTGATACATGAAATGTGGTATGGGCACAGCCATCCATAATAGAGTATACAATAGGTGGGATCCATGGTATGGACGCAGCCATCCAGTAAGAAGGATCAACAAGTAGACTCAGGTATGGTCGCAGCCATCTAATCAAATGAGTCATGTAACTAATCATGACAATACACCAAAACCGCAGCCTGGATTTCATCAGACAAAACCCAGGGTCTTGCGCTCCATATCGACCTGAATAGAGTACAAGTTCAAGCATGTGAATAAGTAAGCTGAAGTCGAACACGCAAGAACATCTTCTGATTACCAGCCAATGATGAAAGCTGTTAACAGACGTGAGAGGAACCACCAATAATGACGATGGCCCTCAAGGTACTGTAGGTACAATCCATGGAATGTGAACAGTGAGCTGATGTCGAACACCCACAGAATCATCCGATCGAAGGCCAATGATGAAAACCTTACGTCGAATGCGAAGAACCTACCATTGAGGCATGCAGGCTCCAAGGTACCAAAAGGGAGTCTCTATATCAGCTTCCTGGATAATGAGCTGAAGTCGACAGGAAGTGACCTTGATCGAAGGTGGGCCATAGTGTTTCCCACATCATTGACATGAGACAGAGGAACATGATGTTTGTGAATTAGGATCAGTAGAGAATCAGAGGGGGTCGAAAACTGTAGAGGTCAACTTATCTTGAACATATCGGTGGCACAACACTGGATTTGGTAGTATTTTACATCAAAGGATCAGAGGTCATGATGACGTGGCAAAGAGTAGATGAGCGGTCAAAAGAGATTACCCAAACCCACAGAGGTAAGAATATAATGAGATGAGATATTCCCAACCCGAAACGAATGCAGACAAGTGCCATGTTCAAGAGCGACATACTGTCGTCACGACGGTGATACTGGTTCCATTTTTCCCCACCATTTCTGGTGAGTACCCCAATTATTTTTGAAAACAAGCTTGAAGGGGATAGCATATGCTTGCGATATAAGTTTGTCCTTCGAACAAATCCAACCTAGTGCATTTAACGAGCCCTAGGAAGGAGGAACTCGAGTATCGTCATTACGATGGAGTCTGATGTCATCAGGTTTTAATGAGTCTGAAAAAGGAAGAACTCGGCGTCTTTTCATATTTAGAGAGTTTGAAAAGACAGCGGAAGAGTGAACTCCAACAGTCCCTTTTCGTAGATAGTTCCTCAGATGGGCTAGGGTATTCCTTTTTCGTAAATAATCTATCCCATCCTGAAAAAGGGGTAAACGTATATTGGGTAGATATCGCTTTGCAACCAATTTAACGAGCTCAAAACGACAAGCGACTTGATGATCTTTTCATTTTTCAAGAGTCAGCGAAGAGCTGAAAGATGACTCCTCCTGGAGGAACGAGTGGTATAAAGGGTAGCAACTAGTTTCGGTGACGGTGGAACTGCTCTGAAAAAATAAAGGTCGAGAGGCTGGCTAACAAGACCACTCATTACAGCGGTTCCTTAGGAATGGGTAAAACCAAGTGAAGGCATATGATCAGCCAAGCAGATAATGACGATGGAGTGAGAAAACCAAGGCTCATCTGACAAAACAGGTTGGTAAAATGACAATCACAAGAGGTAAAATGGGAATGGTTTCATTTTTACACAAGCTTGAAATCAAAAAACTCTGCTTGAAGTTGGTTTCATTTTTACACAAGCTTGAAACAAAGATAAACTATGCTTGAAACCGGTTTCATTTTTACACAAGCTTGAAATGGAAACAAACTATTCTTGAAAAAGTAAGCATGCCCCCAGCATGGTGGCATAATTCGAGGTACATGCCCCCCAAGTTTCAATCCATATGGAAGACAGATGAAGTGAAGGTTCAAGCTACGAGATCAAGAGAAAGACTCAACTGGGATTTTATGACATCTAAACAAAGACTCGAATTGAACGGGAATATGTTTCATTGTTTTAACGAGGTTGACACATTAAAATAACTATCCTCAAATGACCTTATTTCATTTTTTAACGAGGTTGATACAGAAGAAAAACTATCCTCGGAACACCATGTTTCATTTTTTAACGAGCTTGACACAAGAAATGAACTCTGCTCCAACGAGCTTGTTTCATTTTTTAAGGGGCTTGACACAAGAAAATGAACTCTAGTCCGAACACCTTGTTTCATTTTTTAAGGAGCTTGACACAAGAAAACAAACTCTGCTCCAGACACCTTGTTTCATTTTTTAACGAGCTTGACACAAGAAAATGAACTTTGCTCCGAATAGCTTGTTTCATTTTTTAAGGAGCTTGACACAAGAAGATGAACTCTACTCCGACAGACCTTGTTTCATGGTTTAAGGAGCTTGAAACAAGCAAACGAACCATGCTCCAACGACCTTGTTTCATTTTTTAAGGAGCTTGACACAAGAAAACGAACTATGCTCTGGACACCTCATCATAATGAATAAGAAGTCATGGATTCCAAGAGTTTCCCGTCTGATGGAAGGAAAATATCTTGGAAGTCTAGACCCAATGCCCCCGGCACACGATGTACAATGGCACTGTCACTGAATACGAGCATAGGATAGGTAGCCACATAATTGACATGTGGTGGGGATGACACAATCGGTGGATAAAGATCCGACAGGGATGATGGTGGAATAGCTGCCATATTCGGACCAAAGAACGCAAGCTGATCGATGGTCACGATTCGACCTTGGTGTGGAAAACACATCACACGAAAGAGGGAGGATACAAGCACTCCCATGGCATAAGTATAATCGCGGCCCAAGAGTAACTTAAAGTCCAAGGGGCCAGGAACAACCATCACGTCCATATGGACAGCTTTCCCTCCCAAAGTAACAGGCAACTTCAGAAGGATCCCTAATGGTTGACTAGGTCTTCTGTTAAACATCAATAGATTCTGTGTAACAGGCATAAGCGGTGGCGAACTGAAAGCTTGACTACTAGTCGAAGAAAAAATGTTGACAGATGCACCTTCATCTATTATAGTGCTGGGTACGACCAGATCAAAGGTCTATACCGTGACCTCAAAGGGCACATGAGAAGGAAGGCGATAACCTACGAATCGAATCCAAACAAAGGAAGTGAACAAAATACTTGGAGGGGCTACCATCAAACTGAGATGGTCTTCCCCTGGTGTTACGAGAGAAGAAGAAGCATCCTCCACCACCTCCATCATGGATAAAGAAGGAGTATCCTTCGGGACCTCCATCATGGGGGGCGGAGGAGTAGCTTCCTGAGATATAGGGACAGAAGAATCTTTCTCCAAGTCCGAGGAATCTGAAGAAACAAGAAGAACCTGAGGGATGTGAGATCCACTCTCAATGGAAAAGACCTGGTGCACCGCAAACAGGGCCAGCTCAACCGATCCCAAGACCAATGGTTGGTCAGGGATGGATTCATGATGGTGAATTTCCGGGGGAGCAGGATCAAGCAAGGATGACTCTTGATTAATCGTTGAATCAACTGGTGAAGGACTCAAAGAAAGTTGTTCGTAACCAACCAGAAGGCAAGGTGCAGAAACTATCGAGTTGTACAAAACTCTCTTGGCTTCATCCATATACAGAAAAAGGTGAATGGCATGGTTCCCTTCACACAACTTACATGGATTGGTGAGCTTACCCTAAATCTTAGGAGCTTTACCAGCACTATCTGAAGACGTGCCCCCAACCTAACTTCCGAAAGCCAAAGGCAACGGCGGACGACCGTTGGACCATACTTCGAGCACCTTGGGAATGCCAGGGAAATCTCGAAGAAGATGGTTCCCCTGGCACAACATGCATGGGAACTTAACTTTCCGTGGAGGGTTGGAAGGTTTATCAAGAGCAGATGTTTTAGAAGCAATAGCTGCAGCCTTAGCCTCTCTCTTATTAGACTTCTTCTTCTTTTTCTTCTTCTTCTCCTTCTTAGCCACCTGGTTACTTGAATCCAGACTTTCACCAAGCGAAGTAGAAGAGGAGGATGCAAAAACAGGCAAAGAAGGGGAGAGGTCCACCTTGGAATCAACATGACGTTGTTCAGGCGGAGGAACTGATTGAACAGTATTTGGAACGTTTGGGACCACGGAGGTTGAAAAAAACCAAATAGGAAACCCAACAGTTAACCCAGGAAGGGACAACGTTTCCATATAAGGAGCACCAACATTTCCAAAAGGAGGAAAAGGACTAGGATTCCCATCGAAGGGGATTCCTTGGTTGGTGAACTCTGGAAAAGTTTCCATCGGAAACGACCTGAAAATACACTAAGGACAAAAATTCTAACCAGGAATATTTCGTGGGAGATTAATTTTATGACATTGAAACCAGACTCTGTTGTTTCATATTTTAAGAGTTGAGAAACAAGAAAAAGGTGACTCTATCGCTTTCAAGTTGGACACGAGCTTGAAAGGAAAAGAGCTCAATGATATTTTCAGTTAAAAGAGTCAGTAAAGATCAAAGTGACTGCTCTAGTAATCTAGGTAAATGGGTGTACCAGATATCCGTGAACTTCCATATACACCTTGGTTAAAAAATGAAAGATAAATCAACCAAGGACTTGACGTACGTGTAGGTAATCTCCCCAAATTTTGTGTCCGGTGTATCATGGGTATAAGGCGGTAGACTCGGCTTCCTATGGATAAAGGATAGCAACCTAGTGGGGTACTCTCCCTTTATATACGCGACGGTACGGGGAGTACAAGTCCGTACTAGCGATGTCTAAAGCCAAAAGGCGAATGATAGCTACTAGGTTTAACGACGCCGGAACACGTCACTAGCCTAGACCACTAGATATTTCATTAATGTTTCAATGTTGCCTTAGGTTAATTCAGTAAATTTAAAGTTGATCTTCAATTTACGTTTCAATTTTAGGCCCTATCGAATGTTGTATCTCAAAAATCGTCTAAATGCACACTACATACCACAACATATCACTTTGTTCGATGAAGAGCTAACTACGGGAAGGTTTTGAATAACAAAAAAATGATCACAAAACAACCACTACCATCTCTAATGCACAGTAATGAAACTAAAACCTTCTCCCTTAGAGTTATATAACACTAATAATGCGAAAAGCTTTCAATTTTCACTAACTAATCAAAATGTAAAGAGATTTGTTTTTGTATTTTTCAATGTTTAAGAGAAAATGCACCAAACAAAAATGAAAAAATAATAAAGAGACCAATTGGAGAAGCAAAAGAGTAGAAACAAGCAAGTTCACTCAATACAAAACACACAATCAGAACTCAAACTAATAGAGAAATCCCTCAAATCAAAGAAGAATCTCAAAAGGCTCACACAAACTGTGTAATCTAGGCTTAAAACGAGACAAAGAAAAACTCAAATGAAAAAGAGAGAAATCACTCAAATAATGCAATAATATAATGAAATCCAACGAAACAAGTGCAAGGAAGCAAAAACGAGGTTGATTGGAAAAGCGAGAACCAAAAACTCCCACGGGAGGCTCAACGCACTACAGCACTTAGAAGCCCTAGGGCTAGAATGAAAAACTGATGGTAGAGGGAAAACAATCAGAGGATAGAGGTCAAACACAGTCAACAAAGACTTCAAGGCACTCAGACAGTCGGAAAAATAACACCAGAACCAAAAATCAGACTCAAAGGGCTCAAAAACAAGTAAACACTAACACCAAACAGGGTTGGCGCGATTGTTTAGCTGTATCTTACGCCAAAACAACGTTGGCGTGGGGGCCTAACTAGCAACAAGCACCAGTTGGCGCGACTGTCAGGCAAAAAAATGCGCCAATCGAGTTTAATAAGGGAAGAAATAAAAAAGATCAAATAAAGAGTAGATCTGGTCTTTTGGGAGCTGAACAGGGGTTTTACACCGAAAGGAGGCAAACTAGAAGAGAAAATCAATCAAACACAAGCCAAAAACAACCAAAAGAGACAAGACTAACTCCAACTAATTCCCTAGCAGAGTCGCCAGTTTTTTGAGGAGGTAAATCCCCTCTGTGGACAGAGGCAATCCCTACTAGCCTAGATCGGGTCTAGCAACAATCAAGTCACGCAATGACGTAGGTCTCTAGTTACAAAACGACAAGAACATAACAAATTTCCTACCTCAGGTCCTACGCAATGGTTGTTGAAGAAAGTATGACGCTTTCCGTTCTTCGCTTGGCAGATCACAATCCTTCCGCTTGACGCATCTGAACACCTGCACACATGTGAAGGATACAACGATACATAGCGTAAAAATCTAAATCTTGTAACCATACATCAGTCAGAGAGGATGTAATTCATTGCATCAAAGGAATAGACACATGAATGAAACCATAATCAAAGTCTCTTATCATTAAAATAACAAAGGAAGGATACAACCCAAAGCTCTGACGCTTGATCTTCCTTCGGTGGGGCTGACAGTGGAGCACGTCTCAACGAAGCTTGTCGAAAACGGGACAAAGCTCTCTCTCTTCGGCTTGGCTCTCAAAGGCTATCTGGCTATACTCTCCTTGCTACAAGTTCAGCTCTTGCTTCTCTTTTCACTAGCTTGCTAAGGGAAAAAGGCAAGCTTATATAGATGGTGGAAGGAGAGTTGGGATCCCTACAATTATGGGATTGGCCCTATCCTTAAGGAATCTTCCATTATAGCTGGAAAACCACCTCCCATACATGGAGATCCGGAGCCAAACCTCCCAACTCATTTTAGAGACTCGTTTAGGATTTTGTTGGAATCAAACTCCTACCAATTATTTTTAAAAAACACTCCTTATTAATCTTGGTGGGAGTGAGACACTAGGATAGAGTTCCAATTGGCGCACCCTCTATGGTGGATTTTCCCCATTGGCGCGAGGGTTGAACTGGCTGGTCGCACCAAGGCTAAAAGATCAGTTTTTAGGGTTTTGCAGAGGAAAATTTCTTCAAAGGAATGATTTTCGTTGTCAAGGGGAATGCCATGAAAGTGGTTTCAGGTCATGCCACTGCTCACAGGTCACAAGAAAAGGCCCTCCAATATACAGGATGGGGGATTGCAGGGACGGTGACAAAATGCCGTGTAACAGGAGGCTTGTAAGCTTATATTATATGATCTGTGCCTCAATATATTTCACTTCTTTGCGAATGATTTTCTTAATAAAATGTCTCCATATTGGTCTCATATCTTGATGTAATATTATTCACTGTTATTTCCATTTTTATGTGCTATATTGTTTCTTTTCATAATTTGGAATATTACACTAGGAATCATGAAACAATACAATTCACTCTTATCACAAGAGTATGTTGCACTCTACAACCTATCTCGCACTCATCTGGACAAAATCGACCAACACTTAGCCAATTTCCTACCTTTTCTCAACCTGCCTTGCTTGCACAATTCTAAGAACAATTGATCCCTATTAATTAGGAAATTCAACCTTCCAAAACTGTGCAATATATCATGGGAAATCCTATGGTGTCTAATTGTTCACTGACAATTTACTAATAATACAACAGATAGATAGCATCCCTTTAACCTCTATCTCAACTAGGTATTCATCATAACTAACATGCATGCAGCTATTAATAGTAAATCATGAGTCACTTGACAGATCATTGCCTGTGAATTAAATCTAATTGAATTCACTTGACCTCTCACTAGTACAACAATCAGTTTCAACTAGTTAGACTGTAATTCACTTAATTGAGTTAAATCATTTCTCATGCATTAAAATAATACACTAACTACAAATTGGACTCTAAAAAAAATAGAATCACTCTACATTCCTCACCAACCACCCTCAACTCAAATTTCATGAGCTAACTGAGCCTATCAAACTCAATTAACTATTACAAGTGATTATGAGATAAGATTCCAATTTATTGTCCAATTTAATTAAGGGAAAATTAAATTAGACACACATTTCTTGTTGAATTTTCAACAGAGTGTGATGGCATGGAAGAGAAGATGGAATGACCTCCCACTTATCCTAAGAAACATGGAGTATCATACTCCAGAAATATTTAGAGCTTCCATAGAAAGGGCACCTTTGTACAAGAGGGCCATGCAGATAATGAAGATCTAATGGCTTGGCTTAAAACTCATTCCACCTTTGTTGTTGGCACTTGGTGAAAGAAAATATCAAGATAAAGAGAAAAAGGAATGGAAGGAAGAAGAAAATAATGCACGATTCTACCCTCCTGAGGGAAATCCTTCCATGATTCCTTGGGATGTCAAAGAGTCCACAAGGGCACTAAAGGAAATGAAGAAAGAGGACTAAGTTTTTCAGAGGACGAGAAACCATTTGGTAGGGGGGTGATGATGAGCACCATCATTAGGTACATTATAAAGGCTTAATTGTTACCATTTTAGCCTAATTGTTCTCTCTTTCTCACATTTAATTGCATTATTTTCATATGTTTCTTAGTGAAGATGGTGTATTAAGGGTTGTCATGCTTCGAGGCCTAGAGTAGATAGCAAGGAGTGATTGTAGGAGGGTTGACCACCTTATTAACTCCTAAATGTAGCCAATATATCCTTGATATTCTCCTACAATAACTCGAAATTAGAGACAACCAAGAAAGTGGAAGATCAAGGGGAGCCATGCTCTACTTCTCTTGAGTCCCAAGGGGATAAACACCTACTTTTTAGGGAGTTGGTGGTAGATACCCTCTAGGATAAATAGGCTAGAGAAAGAGCTCACTAGGATTCTATTTCTAGATGTAGCTAGAGCACTCTTGGCTCTTTTATTAGAAATTTATGACTTTCATATGTTATGTACAAGACTGGTTATGAAATAAAATGAGAATTTGGTTTCTTCTCCACTGAGTTAGTTTCAGGGAGCTGAGCTTGTGGGTTAGGGTCCAATATATTGGCCTCAGTATCTCTTATGTACTTATGTTTTATTTCATGTTACGATATTTAATATATTTCCATTTCATCTGCAGTAGCATATAAAATTTCAAAATTGTGTGCTAAAGCCTCCCTCTCTCACCTCTTCCATTGGAGCTTGAGGAGGAAGATCTTCACCACAGACCAAAATGTCTTTTATTTTATGATTTCTTAGAAACATTAGATAGTTTTCTTTGCTTAACATGGAAATGTTGTATATGTAGAGCTTGATGTTTGTTTCAAGTGCATAGGTAGGTTTATTTAAATTCAACTCATTTTTTCCATCATTGTTATGATAAAATTTTCAGTGATGAATGCATGAAAAAGTAATTTTCTTGCAAGTTTGAATAGAGCAGCAGAAGAGGACTCCTCGAGCACCATTAGCTTCAGTATCCACCTTTCATCAACCAAATTTCATCCAAGTCACATTCAACCCTGTTTTTGGAAATCTTCACAACAACATCGAGAGCCACCTTGGAGGTTCAAGACATGATTTGTGAAGAGTTATGAGTTTGAAAAATAGGTTGGCTACCCGTAATCCACCTAGATCCACCTTCATTCCACCTCTCCTAGCATTTTACTCACAATTTCTAGTCTTAAATTACCCACGACTTGTTTCCTGTAGCATTTTAGGACATCCTGTAGCAATACATGAAATCCTGTAGCAGCACCAACCACTCACTCCTTCAGCCCAAAATCACTATTTTACCTCATATAAGCCTAGCCCAGCCTCCAACACACCTTCAACTCTGAAACCTTGGGTCAGGGACCCTCTTATGTCACCTTAGCGCCTCCTTATTTTTTTGGAAAACAAATTCATTTAAAAGTGTGATTAGCTCATTGCTAGATGCATTATTAAACACAATAGCTAAGCATGGGATAGCTACGAATTAATTAATCATTTGTTTTAGTATGTTAGGTCCCTATATTACTATTTTATTCCCTTATTGTTATTATTGTGCCCTTACATTGTTATTGTTAGGTCAGCTAGGATTATACTATGGGCCTATGGACTCCTATATATAGAAGGAGGTTTTGGTCATTTGTATCATCCAAGAATTGTTCATTTATGTAATGTATTAGAGGTTTCCCTCTCAAAGTGGCTACTTTCTAAGGCGTTGATCTCTCTTTTCTTCTATTTTTGGAACTGGTCTCATAACATTTGGTATCAAAGCTTTGGATTCTAGGGTTTCGCCGCTCCAAACAGGTAATTATAGTATTTTCGCAATACCTTTTAGAATACGAAGTTTGAGAGGCTGAAATTTATATTACACGAAGATGAAATCTTGAGGAACCTCTTATAAAAATTTCAGATCTTGGTTCGCAATATTTTTGGAGATATGATCTATGGAAGTTAGGATTGTTTCAGGCTCCCAAATTTCATATCAAAGAGGTGACCTTGGGAAAAACATCATAACTTTCTCTCTGAGTGTTGGATTGGGATTCTGTAAAAATTGGCCACAATTACAGGGAATGTAGGTGTTGTTATATCAATTTCAGAGCCGAAGGATGAAACTGTGACACGTGGAAAGTCATACAAGTTCGCTCTACTGAACCAGTCCATAATTAGGTCATTGTGGGAGATTGGGCATAACTTTGTCTTGAAGAATCCAAATCAGGTCAGACCTATGTCATTCGAAAGAAACTTCAGAGGGCTACGTCAGGGCCAAATTTCAAATATTGAAGATTCGAAATCATAGAGATAATTCAGTTTAAGTATAGAGCTCCTCAAAAGCAAGAAAAAGGTGTGTATTTTTTTCAAATTACATAAGTCACGTTTGAAAAAAATTAGTTTGAATTTATTCCAAGGGCATATTGAAGAATAGATATCATTATTGGGTTCTAAAATTCCCCCTAAAAAGAATTCAACACCCATTAAGCCTTCATAAGGCTCTACTATGACTCATGAAGACGAAGAAACACAACATGAGATATCAAAATTACAAGAGCAAGTGCACCAAATTTCGCTATCGCAAAGAGCAACAAAAAATGAAATGGAAGTTTTGAAGAAAGGCATGGAAACTAAGATGGATGGTTTGAATAAAGGCGTGGAATTTGTTATCACTCTAGTAAATTTTCTATCAGAAATATTTAAAACTTTGTAACTTACTAGAGGTAACCACATACCTACTTTTGAAATCTAGGATCTAGCCCTCCTAAATTTCAAAGAGGGATCTCTCTTTATGATTTAACTTTGTTTTGGATTAAATTTTAGGCTAGGTATGATTGGGAACTTGGTTTTTGTTTGAAATTTTTGGTGGGAAATAAGATTACTTGGAGACAAATTAAAGAGGGATCTACTAGTCCATTGGGCTATGGAGTCAAGATGTAGCAAGCAAAATTGGAAGGCAAGGCCAAAATGATGCTAATGTACTTAGGGCAAGGTAGATAACCCTCAGAGATTTGGATAGATTGTTTTGATGAGATGGCTTTATTTCGGGATAAAGGGCAGTGAAGGATCCTTTGATTCGGAAAAGAGGAAGGAGGTAGGGGTCAAACAAGACTAGGAGCAATTAAGAATTCCTAAGTCCGGAAATCAACAGAAAACATTGAAATGATCAAGTAGTTAAGACAGGGAGTTTTTACACTTATCTTGAAATAATATTCCTAATGAATCATTTGGATTGAACCACATATATTAAATTGAATGAAAATTCAGAAGAGGAAACAATGACAATAAGAAATCACTTTACTCATTGGCTTATCGCATGAATCCTGAGTTATGAAGTCCAGTTGACTGTTATCTAGACTGCTGCTGTGAAATCAACACATGAGCCTCCAAAGTACCAGAAAAATCATTTATAATAATCTCAACAAATTTATTCTACCCAAATACTTCAAAGAGTGAAGTATTTATACAAATTCTAAACTAAAATATCTTGAAAAATATCAAGATTGATTTACAAAATATCTCAAATTGTTTTACATAAATCGAACTTAATAAAAGGAAACTCAAAACTAATGAACCTATTTGGTACTATAATCATGGATATATGATGACTAAGAAGAGGATTCGAATTTGATCTCAACTATTAGTTGATGATGAGGCATCCAAGTCACTAACTGTTTCCTTTCTTTGTGCATTCTGCTCTAGCAATTCTGCAAACTTGAGGTCCAATGATACCTTTTTATTTCTCAATCCGAAATAGATAAGTAAAATGAGAAAGAGGTTATTGTAGAGGAATATGTTGGTGAGATAAAGGTCTCTCCATTTCTGAAATTTCTTATCCAGATGTTCACAATAGGCTCTGCAAAAAGATGTGTAAAACAGAGTTTTACAGAGTCTGAACAATAGCCTGTAAAGATGTGCATGTATATCTCATTCTGAAATAACTGTGCAAAATGTGAGATAGGTTTTTGTAGATGGGTCTCTTAGAAACAAAAACCTCCTTCATTTTTTTAAGATGTATTTCTGATTGGCCACAACATTCTCTGCAAAATGATGACTTAACATGAATTTTCTGCAAAGAGAGCTTTCAAATATCATTTAATATTTCCAAATACATAATGGCTGTTAGAAAAGTGAGAGAGGTTTTTTTATTTTGTAACCTTAAGCACATAAACCTCCTTCAGTTTTGCAAAATGAATCTTGGATTTGTCACAATAGTTTCTGCAAAACAATGACTTAAACATGAAATTTCTGCAAAAATGTTCCTTCTTGCTATGTTTTCATCTTTTCACCTTTTTTGTTCTTTTAACTGTTTTACTTTAACTTTGGATAAACTTCATTTTTTGTGAAATTATTTTCATCTCTTTTTTCCATTACGGACTATGTTTTTACTTTTAATTTTTTACCTTGACTTCTCTGTAACTTTGTTTTAACTTTCACTCTGACTTTTACCTAATACACTATAACCACTGATACTCTTTAACTGTCCTTATGAATTCTCATTTCACTTTTACCATTCATTGTGCACATTTCATCATTATGATCTTTCTATGAATTTATTTGATTCTTTCTTTGTATACAAACTGTTTTTTGAATGAATCTTTTGAATTAAAATCTAAGAATTTGGAGCAAACAATTTTGTCAACTAGTATTGAAACTGATGGCCCAATTTCTTATTCTGATAATAACCTGCAAAAATCAAACAATTTTTTAATGAAGCATAGGTATGAAAGGAGGTGATTGAAGGCTTTTGAAAGACCTTTGGAATGAGATCTGTCTGTGGAGGTTTAACTCTGTTTTTAGGCATTCTGGCTTCTTCTGTAAGATTAAATGGTTTACAGAAGTAATTTACTTTAAACAGAGGGGTAACTGAGCAATTTAGGCTAAAGATATCTTCTTTTGGGATTTTTTCTCAATTAGGTTTATCTGAGGATTGATACTAGGATAAGACAGGAAACAAGGGTTTCCTGAATGGTTTGAGACTGTAAAAAGGAGTTTGGTAGTTCTAAAAAACCATTTTGTCTTGGAATTGATCTTCAGAGATTTTAAACTGAGGAAATTGGCTCAGAAAAAATCTTTTATAAACATAGCATTTTCTGGGAAAAATTTGGCTATGGTTTGGCCTGTTTTGGGCGTTTTTGGGCAATTTATCTAGTGGAATTTTCTCATTAACAGACTTCACTTTACTTATAGATGGTTTAACCTTGAAATTTGCAGGTCTGTTTATCAAAAAATACCTCAAATAACAAATATTTGAAGCTTTGACAGGGTTTTCCAACTTTTGAGATTGTTCCTATGGACAGGTCTGAATCATTGGTGCATAGAATGGTTTACTAGTCTTCAAAATAGGGGATCTATGGTCAAATTTGAGTTTGGGACAAGAAATTGATAGACAGGGGCTTTGAATACAGTCGGGCAGCTTTAATACAGTGGGCAGAGCTCTTTTACAATGCACATGCGCAGTTTAAATAGTCGGAATAGTATATCATAAGTTAGAAACTTTGATATTTTAAATACGAATCTTGTCAAAGGTGGTAGGTCATTTGATTTTTCAAATGAGAAACAGGAAGTGGTTTTCGCGTTCAACTTGGGTGGTAAGTTGTTTTTACCCAATCGAACGCGATCAAATGAAAATACGCCACGTCACATCAGGTGGTTTTAGAATACAACTTTTATCGCGTGAATTTGGACAAACATCGAGCGATCACTTTCGGAGCGCGAAAGTGAACGCGCACCATTGGATTTACTTTGATCAAGCGACCGGTTGGATGGATTTAAAAGTTGTGGTGTAAAAAAAAGTGGGGTTGGGAAAATACTATGTGTCGGGCAATGTTTTATATATAGTGGCAGGGTTAAGTTGTGGTGGATACTATGGGCATTGTGCTATATGATAAAACCTTTGTATAATTTACATAATAACCAAAGTTTAATTATATGAAAGGGTTTATGCATACGCGGGGGTAATACATGTTTTGAAAGGGGTTGAGTGGTCTATATATATATAAAATGAGTTTATATATATGGTGGGTTTATTGGAATATGAGGGATGCACGTGGGGCAGGTTAATTTAACCAAGGGTTAATATTATATAAAACATCAGGTTTTACATAATCGAGAAAGGGAAAAGGCCATATTCTAACTTCGGGTTAAGTTATGAGGGGAAGGATGGTAAGTTTATTATAAAGGCGCGGGTGATGCTACCTTTATAATATGCATAAAAGCCTTAAACATATTGATGCGCTTAAACATATTGATGCGCTTAAACATACATACAATATGCATAAAAGCCTTTTTGTAGTTTTAGTTTTATTATATAGTTTTAAACTCTTTAAAGGCCTAAACCATAGGGGGGCGGGATATCTAAATATGGTTAGTTTTAGACCAAAGGGGGTGTTTTTTGGGTTTTTTAATTTAACATGTGGGTAATTAACTTTGGTCTAAAATCTTATAATAGTGGGTTTTTGGGAATATTAAAATACAAGGAGTTATAATAATAGGATGAGGTTATGTTTATAAGGAATTAATAAAATAAGTTAAAGGTTAATATGACTTAGGGACAATGTAATACATCAAAATAAAATTATATAACTAAGTAAAGTGAAAACTTTAAAGCAAAGCTTTATTATTATAATTTTATCACTTTAACTTAGGATATAATGTCCTTTTGAGGGTTTTTATGCTTTATGAGATTTAGGCAGTTAATCAAATGGGGGATTTTTGTATCATTATGTAAAAATGGAGTATTTACTTATCAAATTGCATGGTGATGAATGCATGAATGGTAGATGGTGAAAATTTTGGGATTAACATAGAAATTTAACACTTTCAACTAGCTAGTCATTAAGTCTTGGGTCCGGTCCCAACAGAAGTCAGAGAAATGTTATGAGCCTCTTTGACTGAAAGTTTAGAATGTCAAATAGCTATAGGGGAGGGGAAATTGGTGATTGTTTCCTAGTGACAAATTTTTACAATGATTTTCCCACCTTCTTCTACCTACCCAATCTTTAATCTAGCATTTTTTCTTCCATTTGTGCAGGTGAATTTGAGCTAGCAACCTTGAACATTTTATTCTTTTGAAAGCAGTAAAAACTATCTAATTCTACCTTATTTCATCCAAGGACCCAGATTAAATTGTTGGGTTCCTTTTTACTTTATAACTCTCTACTGAATTGTCGGGATTAAACTGTCTGACAACTCTTTATTCTCTATCTAAAACAAGTAAATTGAAACATGACAAGTCAATATTAAGCAGTTCAACGCATCATGGATTATGGAATTTATTGACACTCTGCCATAATCAGCTGCAAAAAGTAAAAAGTAGTGGCATTTAGACTTGCACACTTTCATGTTTTATTCATCTTTTTCCTTTTGGGGTATATCATTTTTTCTAAGTCCTTTGATTTTTCTTTTAGGACTTTTACCCTCTTTTTGATTTTTGATTTTTTTATTTATTTTTTAAATATGGGAAAACAACTTGCAGAAAGCAAAGTATGTACATATTTACAAGACTATCATAAGTCAATTCCAAATTATGAATCCTATATTTATAGGACCCTAACAACGGCTTCACATGGGGATGGCCTCTCCTTGTGAGATGTCAAGAACACCGTTGACTAGTAGCCTGATCCATTGGGCCAATCCCAAACATGCATTTGTTGTGGCTAAAAATCTTGAACTGAATATAGTCATTTTTTTGCAAACTAAAATCTGATCTAAAACTAAAAAAAAACATACTGCAATTCTCAAACCAAACTGATTAGATCTTAAATATCTTTAGGACCTTCTCCTTAGCTTTAAATCTTAATGAATTATTCCAAAACTGGCTGAGAACTGAATACTGAAAAAAATGCTCGTAGCTTTGAGCTTATTTTCACTCATCTACCTACTCTAATCTACCATTAATTTTGTTGAATTAGGTAATACAAAAATGCCAATGAACCTAGTCAAGTAGATGTAGCAATGAATGGATAATTTGAATGATTTTCATCAAACTTGGAAGTATAACTTGATCATGTGTCTTCATAATCAAAGATATGATGTGAAATGGAAATTGTTGATATATTTGATCCTCGTAGATAAAACATGTTTGCAGATTTGAGCTAAAAATATTCTCCATATAATTTTCTATAGGATCATCAAAAGCATAATGTATGATTTGTGCTTCAAGGATTTCAATGACCAATTGATTAGTTATATTCTTAATATTAAACCCTGAAACTATTTCTTCAGTCTTGTGCTTGAAAGAATAATCATCCTGAATCCACAAGTCAAAAGGTAGTACAATTTCCTCTTGCTTTGGAGAAGGAAGATTTTTCAAGAATTTTTTAGGATCTCGGAAATTATAAGACTAAATTTTAGAATGCAAAAGTTTAATTCCATTTTCATATTTTTCAGAAATTAACTCAAGAACACATATTTTAAGTTGAGGAGAACATTTTCTTGATTTCAAAATAAGAAAGACAACTCTCATAAAATCCTCATCAAGCTGAAATTCTAATCAACCATCCCTTAATTCATTGAAAATATCATGAGATGAAAGGTTTTCCATAGACCCTGCCATCCTGTATCACCATTAATGATTTGGAATATGGATTTTTGGTTATGGTGTTTCTTCTGAAATTTGAAGTTCTGGATCTTGGACAATGGAGTCGCCAGGTGGATGATTTCAACCTTTATATGTCTGATCATTGTCCACCATCATAGATCAGATCTGAACCTGTAAAATATTTTTGAAGAAAATGTTAGTTTTCCCCAATGAAATCGACATTATGTTATGACTCTAGTAAATTTTCTATCAGAAATATTTAAAACTTTTTAACTTACTCGAGGTAACCACAAATGTACTTTTGAAATCTAGGATCTAGCCCTCCTAAATTTCAGAGAGGGATCTCTCTTTATGATTTAACTATGTTTTGGATTAAATTTTAGGCTAGGTATGATTGGGCACTTGGTTTTTGTTTGAAATGTTTGGTGGGAAATAAGATTACTTGGAGACAAATTAAAGAGGGATCTACTAGTCCATTGGGCTATGGAGTCAATATGTAGCAAGAAAAACTGGAAGGAAAGGCCAAAATGATGCTAATGTACTCAGGGCAAGGTAGATAAACCTCAGATATGGCTTGATCTTAGGATAAAGGGCAGTTAAGGATACTTTGATCCGGAAAAAGAGGAAGGAGGCAGGGGTCGAATGGGACTAGGAGCAATTAAGAATTCCTAAGTCCAGAAATCAACAGAAAACATTGAAATGATCAAACAGTTAAGACGGGGATTTTTTACACTTATCCTAAAATAATATTCCTGATTAATCATTTGTATTGAACAACATATATGAAATTGAATGAAACTTCAGAAGAGGACACAATGACAGTAAGAAATCACTTCACTCATTGGCTTATCGCATGGATCCTGAGTTATGAAGTCTAGTTGACTATTGTCCAGACTGCTGCTATGAAATAAACACATGAGCCTCCAAAGTACCAACAAAATCATCTATAATAATCTCAGAAACTTTATTCTACCCAAATTACTTCAAAGAGTGAAGTATTTATACAAATTCTAAACTAAAATATCTTGAAAAATATCAAGATTGGTTTACAAAATATCTCAAACTGTTTTACATAAATCGAACTTAATAAAAGGACACTCAAAACTAATGAACCTATTTGGCACTATACTCATGGATATATGATGACTAAGAAGAGAATTCTAATTTGATCTCAACTCTTAGTTGATGACGAGGCATCCAAGTCACTAATTGTTTCCTTTCTTTGTGCATTCTGCTCCAGCAATTCTGCAAACTTGAGGTCCAATGATACCTTTGTATTTCTCAATAAAAAATAGATAAGTAAAATGTGAAAGCGTTTATTGTATAAGAATATTTTGGTGAGATAAACCTCTCTCAGTTTCCTAAATTTCTGCTCCAGGTGTTCACAATAGGCTTTGCAAAACAATGTGTAAAACAGAGTTTTACAGAGTCTGAAAAATAGCCTGTAAATATGTGCATGTATCTCTCATTATGAAATAACTATGCAAAAATTGAGATAGGTTTTTGTAGATGGGTCTCTTAGGAACAAAATCCTCATTCAGTTTTTTAAGATGTATTTCTTATTGGCCACAATATTCTCTGCAAAATGATGACTTAATAGGAATTTTCTGCAAAGAAAGCTTTCAAATATTGTTTAATATTTCCAAATCCATAATGGCTATTAGAAAAGTGAGAGAGGTTTTCTGCAAAAAAAAAATGAATTAAACATGAAATTTCTACAAAAATTTTCCTTCTTGCTATGTTTTCATCTTTTCACCTTTTTTGTTCTTTTAACTGTTTTACTTTCACTTTGGATAAACTTCATTTTTGGTGAAAGTATTTTCATCTCTTTTTACCATTACTGACTCTGTTTTTACTTTTACTTTTTTACCTTAACTGCTCTGTAAATTTGTTTTAACTTTCACTCTGAATTTTACCTGATACACTTTAACCACTGATACTCTTTAACTGTCCCTATCAATTCTCATTTCACTTTTACCATTCACTGTGCACATTTCATCATTCTGATCTCTCTCTAACTTGATTTTATTATTTCTTTGTATACAAACGGTTTGTTGAATGAAGCTTTTGAATTAAAATCTAAGAATTTGGAGCAAACAATTTTGTCAACTAGTATTGAAACTGATGGCCCAATTTCTTATTCTAATAATAACCTGCAAAAATCAAACAATTTTTTAATGAAGCAGAGGTATGCAAGAAGGTGATTGAAGGCTTTTGAAAGACCTGTGGAATGAGATCTGTCTATGGAGGTTTAACTCTGTTTTTAGGCATTCTGGCTTCTTCTGTAAGATTAAATGGTTTACAGAAGTAATTTACTTTAAACAGAGGGGTAACTGAGTAATTTAGGCTAAAGATATCTTCTTTTGGGCTTTTTTCTCAATTAGGTTTATCTGAGGATTGATACTGGGATAAGACAGGAAACAAAGAACTCCTGATGGTTTGAGAATGTAAAAAGGAGTTTGGTAGGCCTAAAAAACCTTTTTGTCTTGGAATTTATCTTCAAATATTTTAAACTGAGGAAATTGGCTCAGACAAAAGCTTTTATGAACATAGCAACTTCTGGGAAAAAATTGGCCATGGTTTGGCCTGTTTTGGGCGTTTTTGGGCAATTTACCTAGTGGATTTTTCTCATTAACAGACTTCACTTTACTTATAGATGGTTTAACCTTGAAATTTTCAGGTCTGTTTATCGAAAAATACCTCAAATAGCAAGTATTTGAAGCTTTGATAGGGTTTTCCAAGTTTTGAGATTGTTCCTGCGGATGGGTCTGAATCATTGGTGCAGAGAATGGCTTACTAGTCTTTAAAATAGGGGATCTATGGTCAAATTTGAGTTTGGGACAATAAATTGATAGACAGGGGCTTTGAATACAATTAAGCGGCTTAATACAGTGGGAGAGCTCTTTTATAATGCACATGCGCAGTTTAAACAGTCGGAATAGTATATCATAAGTTAGAAACTTTAATTTTTTAAATACGGATCTTGTCAAAGGTAGTAGGTCGTTTGATTTTTCAAATGCGAAAAGGAAGTGATTTTCACGTTCAACTTGGGTGGTAAGTTGTTTTTACCCAATCAAATGCGATCAAATGAAAATACGCCACATCACATCGGGTGGTTTTAGAATACAACTTTTATCGCGTGAATTTGGACAAACATCGAGCGATCACTTTTGGAGCGCGAAAGTGAACACGCACCATTGGATTTGCTTTGATCACGCGACCATTTGGATGGATTTAAAAGCTGTGGTGTAAACAAATGTGGGGTCGGGAAAATATTATGTGTCGGGAAATGTTTTATATATAGTGGTGGGGTTAAGCTGTGGTGGATACTATGGGTATTGTGCTATATGATAAAACATTTGTATAATTTACATAATAACCAAAGTTTAAATATATGAAAGGGTTTATGCATACACAGGGGTAATACATGTTTTGAAAGGGGTTGAGTGGTCTATATATATATAAAAAAGAGTTTATATATATGGTGGTTTTATCGGAATATGAGGGATGCACGTGGGGCAGGTTAATTTAACCAAGGGTTAATGTTATATAAAACATGAGGTTTTACATAATCGAGAAAGGGAAAAAGCCATATTCTAACTTCGGGTTAAGTTATGCAGGGAAGGATGGTAAGTTTATTATAAAGGCGCGGGTGATGCTACCTTTATAACAATTTAGGATAAAATGGGATAGGCGGGGAATATTGATGCGCTTAAACATACATAGAATATCCATAAAAGCCTTTTTGTAGTTTTAGTTTTATTATATGGTTTTAGACTCTTTAAAGGCCTAAACAATAGGGGGGCGAGATATCTAAATATGGTTAGTTTTAGACCAAAGGGGGTGTTTTTTGGGTTTTTTAAATTTAACATGTGGGTAATTATATTTGGTCTAAAATCTTATAATAGTGGGTTTTTGGGAATATTAAAATACAAGGAGTTATAATAATAGGATGAGGTTATGTTTATAAGGAATTAATAAAATAAGTTAAAGGTTAATATGACTTAGGGACAATGTAATACATAAAAATACAATTATATAACTCAGTAAAGTGAAAACTTTAAAGCAAAGCTTTATTATTATAATTTTATCACTTTAACTTAGGATATAATGTCCTTTTAAGGGTTTTTATGCTTTATGAGATGTAGGCAGTTAATCAAATGGGGGCTTTTTGTATCATTAAGTAAAAATGGAGTATTTACTTATGAAATTGCATGGAGATGAATGCGTGAATGGTAGATGGTGAAAATTTTGGGATTAACATAGAAATTTAACACTTTCAACTAGCCAGTCATTGATCCTTGGGTCTGATCCCAATAGAAGTCAGAGAAATGCTCTGAGCCTCTTTGACTGAAAGTTTAGAATGTAAAATAGCTATAGGGGAGGGGAAATTAGTAATTGTTGCCCGGTGACAAATATTTACAATGATTTTCCCACCTTCTTCCACCTACCCAATCTTTAATCTAGCATTTTTTCTTCCATTTGTGCAAGTGCATTTGAGCTAGCAACCTTGAACATTTTATTCTTTTGAAAGCAATAAAAACTATCTAATTCTACCTTATTTCATCCAAGGACCCAGATTAAACTGTTGGGTTCCTTTTTAATCTATACCTATCTACTGACTTGTCAGGATTAAACTCTCTGACAACTCTTTATCTCCATCTAAAACAAGTAAATTGAAACATGACAAGTCAAGATTAAGCAGTTCAACTCATCATGGATTATGGCATTTATTGACACTCTGCCATAATCAGCTGTAAAAAGTAAAAAGTATTGGCATTTAGACTTGCACACTTTCATGTTTTATTCATCTTTTTCCTTTTGGGGTATATCATTTTTTCTAAGTCCTTTGATTTTTCTTTTAGGACTTTTACGCTCTTTTTTATTTTTTATTTTTTGATTTTTTTCAAAAGATGGGAAAACAGCTTGTAGAAATAAAAGTACGTACATATTTACAAGACTATCATAAGTCAATTCCAAATTATGAATCCTATATTTATAGGACCCTAACAGAAGCTAAGATGAATGGTTTGGAAGCTAATATGGATTGCATGGAAGTGGGCATTTAAGCTAAGATGGATGGCATGGAAGCTAAGATGGATGACATGGAAGCTAATATCGATGAAAAAATGAAAGTCAACATGGAAAACATGAAGAATGATCTAAAAGTAGGATCAAAGGTTTGGCAAAGTTGATACAAGAAATGTTTCCTAATGGCGAAAAGATAGTAGAGGAAACTCATGATGAGAACAAAATAAATGTTAATCGTGATTTCATAAACTCTAATGTTGGATGGAAGAACCACCATATTCCAAATATGGATATGAGGAAGTTTTATGGTAAGGATCCTATAACATGGATACTACAGATGGAGCAATATTTTGATCTCAATAATGTGCAAAACACAAAAGGTACGTATTGCAACTTTACATTTAGAACAAAATACATTTGTATGGTATCGATGGCTTTGCTCCCGTAAAAATATTGTCACTTGGTCAATTTTTACGGAGGAAATGATAGCACATTATGAGGATACAAAAAGCAACACCTTATTTATCCAATTGATAAATCTCAAACAAAAGGGTTTAGTGGTGGAGCACATTCAAGACTTCCAAAAATTGAATATAAGGGCAACTGATATTTCAGAGGAACATAGGATTGATGTCTTCATAGGGACTTTAAAGGATAACATCCAACGTGAATTTCATGTTTGGGAACCTGATTCATTGGAAAAGGCATTCAGGTTGGCAAGAAAAATTGAATGTAAAATTATGGCGACAAGGAAGCCTACCACTCACATATATGAAGATGGAAGTGTTGTTACTCCTAGACTTCCACAACCTACAAGGTTGACACCACAAAAATTGGAAGAGAAAAGAGAAAAAGGGCTTTGCTACAGTTGTGATAGCAAATACACTAAAGGTCATAAGTGTGTTGAGAAGGAATTATTTTACATAGATTGTGAAGTGGAAGAAGAAAATGAACAAGAATCTTCAAAAGAAGAGGACATACATTAGGAACCAACCCTAGAAGAGGAAGAAATTAGTCCGACCATATCATGTAATTCATTGGTAGGAATTACCACTCCTCAAACTCTCAAGATAGAAGTACATATCAAGAAGAAAAAGGTAATAGTGTTGATTGATTCGGGTAGTACCCATAATTTTATTCATTGTAAGGTAACCAAGGAATTGAATTGTTTCCTATACCCAACACCAGAATGTCAAGTGATGGTTGCAAATGGAGGAACTATAAATTTCTTGGGAAAATGCCATAATATCAAGCTAACCATGGGGGAATATTCATTGAATAGTCCAATGCTTTCCATTCCTATGGGAGGTGTTGATGTTGTACTAGGAGTACAATGGTTACAATCTTTGGGGATGGTAGCTTTTATTTTTCAAGAAAATTTCTTGAATTTTTTTTCAGAAGGAAAGGAAGTTGAATTATGGGGTATCACAGGGAAGCCGAGAAAGATAATAATCTCTAATGTCATGACAAAGCTTCTAAAGAAATAACAACGAGGTGTAATTGCACAATTATTCTCACTAGAAGTTCCAACATCAAAATCATATATTTCTGCAGATCTCCAAAAATTCTTGGACAACCATTCCAAGGTGTTTGAAACTCCCAAAGGACTCCCACCTATTCATGATCATGATCATTCTATTCATTTGATTCCAGGAAGTGTTCCTCCAAACATCAGGCCTTATAGATATCCTTATGTCCAAAAGAGCGAAATTGAACGTATGATTGTAGAAATGTTAGAGGTTGGTACAATTGAACCTAGTCAAAGTTTTTTCTCTGCTCCAGTAGTATTGGTGCACAACAAGGATGGATCATGGCACATGTGTCTGGATTATAGGGAGCTCAATAAGCTCACCATTAAAGATAAATTTCCCATTCTGGTGATTGATGAATTATTGGATGAATTACATGTGTTAGCCACCTATAAAATTTTGGCATAACAAACAGGTGGCTAAGTATGTTTCTAAGTCTTCAAGAGAAACATTTCCCTTGAAAATATATCATTCTTGAAGCCTTCATGTGTCTTCTATCCTTTGAAGAAATCTTCACTTCTGTTTCCATTGAGAAGCCTTGCTCTTTTGTGAAAGAGATTGCTTAAAAAGGCCTCCATTTGCTCCTTTCACCCCCACAAAGTCTCCATTTTCACCACTTTTTTCCCCTTTAAAAATCCCACAAAACCCTTCATTTCAACCTCCATCTCATCCTAGAACCCTTTTTAAACCTCATATTACCCTTTATTTGGTTTAAAAGTCTTCTTTTCTGCCTACAGGAACCCCTCATTTGGCTTAAAAAGCACTAATTTTGGGCCTAAAACAACCTTTTTAAATTATAATACATTTAAGCCCTCGAGGGCTTATATCCATCAGCCCCTTTCCTCATATAACTATAGCCCCACAATTAGGTGCTTAGAAGCAAACCTCCACTTTAAAAACCCACAAAAACCCTTCAAAAGGCCTAAAAAGCAGTTTCTCCGCTCCATAAAGAATTAAGCCCCCGAGGGCTTATCTCCTTCAACCCTCCCCTCCATGCGACCTAATGCTCTGAAGTCGGGCACTAAAGACCTTAAAAAACCTTCCCCAGACCCTTTTCTCCTTCTATTTTCCTATGTTCCGACGTTTTGGTCTAAGTAAATCTGGACCGTTGATCTACGCAGATCAACGGCCATCAGACCATCCTCCCTCCTCTATTCACTTACCGCGCTCTCCCCCTCCAAAACACTTCCTCCTCACTTTCAGATCTCAGTCGTCCATCCTATAGATCCAACAGCCAGGATCTATCCTGACCATCCAAACACTCCTAACCATACGTCCGCTCCATGACAAATTATCATACGTTAGCAAGGGTCCCACCAGTCCTTCCAACCCGTAGCTTTCACCTCATCGCGCGCAATCTGCACCATCGGATCTGGAGCCTCCAATCTGATGGTCGACGCATGAGTTTGCAAAAATTTTATGCCCAGGGGTTAACGTTCTAAAAAAACGTGAAATGGGCAGTTTTAGATTTCCACGTGTAAGGCACTGAGTGGAATCGCGTTTTTTTTTTTCGGAAACCGCTTACCTCTTCAGAGCCCGCGTGAAAACCATTCTGGTTTTCTGCCTTACCGCCCTCTACGATGTGTTTTCGGGTTTAATCATAGCCATTGATTGGGTCTAATATAACGGACCTGAACTAACCTTGCCTCTGCCCACTTTCTATTCACATATACTCCCGAGCGATTCCATCAGCAAATCTCCACCATCGAATTTTCTAATCGAACGGCCCACATATAATCTTGACCTCGTTCACTTACTTTTTCATCCATCCTCCAAACAACTTCGTTGAAAAATATCCATCGTATATCACCGTTGAGTGATCTAATCCAACGGTCCATAACTCACCTCGCACTCAACCTTCATCTGACTTGTTTTTTCACCTTCTGCCATGATTTTCACCCATTTCTTCACTGCATCCACCATTTTTCATCGCTGCGCCACCATTCCCACGAGCTCCAAAGCAATCCTCCCCCACTCCCTTTGGTTTTCATAACATGTTTATTGTGTCTTTTGTAGGGTTTAAAGGGTCATGAATTCATTCTGTCTCACGGTTATAGTCGTAGTAACATGTAGCACAGAAAGACAGTCCAGATTCAGAGATAACAGAGGAAGACACACCAAAGATGGTTTAAAACATGTTTTATCAAATATAAGCTTTATTAATGCTGATTCAAACCCTCTAGCACTCCTAAAACTTGTATATTCACAAAAACAGGTCATAAGAAAGCTTAAAGAGTATCAGAAGAAGAATTAAGGGATTAAAGCCTAATGTTGAAGACTTAATGCTTATAATCCAGATTTTTAAAGGATAAAGACACAGATGAAGACCATAAGAATGATCAAGAAGACTTAATGAATCCTAAAGCACATAAACAAGTTATATCATTGTTTTAATGTCAGTAGAATGTTCTTTTTCCAAGAAAGGACTAACCACACGACTTATTTCATTCTCCATCAAGCTCCTGAGAAGTTATTACCCTGACAGTCAGTGCATTAGTTATAAGACATGGAAGACCCGAAAGACAAATCTGCACATTTCTTGCCATAGAAGATAAACAGAGTACTGCAGCCAGGGAAGTACTTCAAGAACATACCCTTGGAGTTATTATCAAACTAATGAAGACCCCTAATTCATCCAAAGAGTACTGAAAGTTAAGGTAAAGATCTTAAAACAAAATGGGCTTAAAAAAACACTTCTCCCTTTGTTTTAATGAGTCATTTAAGTTCCATCTACCACTACTATCACTCTTTGACCTATAAGAACTCATGAGAAATACATTGTAAATGTTGGTTGGTTGATTATTGTAAAAACATTGATTGTAAGCTGTGTCACTGAGTTAGAGTTCTCGTGAGTAGTAGTTGTAAATAAGCTGGGAGATCATTTCTGGATGATATCAAGCTATTGGACGAGGATGTATGTGACTGGTTTTGGTCTTCTAATATGACAAGCATGTTCATTGGATCCTGATCTCAATCAGTGGTGATGTGTTCTCTCTTTGTTATTGTTTTTCCGCTATTATACATCATGTTCAATTTTCTCTGTTAAGAATCAGTAATCTTAGCTTAGGATATACTGCTGCAAGTACCCTGATGCTTCCTACTCTTGTTGTCTTTAATTTTTTCTACTATTTTTGTATCTAAGAATGAATTTAACATAATTTAACCAGTATAGAAGTTGGTTTGTCCATGCTTACTAATGTATGAATTTAGAGTTTGTTTCTTAGGTGTTCTTGTTTGGTTTCAGCTGAAAGAATTAGGAAATTGAGAGATTTAGAGTTAGCCCTATCCCACTAGGTTCCTTTTCCAATAGTTAGCCTTTCTAAGATCCCTTTGAGTTGAATGTCAAAAGCATAGAAGGTTAAAACTCTTTCTATGATCTTAGGCTTCACTTTGTACTAAACTTAAATGTTTTCTATTATCTGAAAGTAGTCAGGAGGACTGCTGGATTATTGTCTTCAGAGTTAGCCTCATTAGGAGTTTTGATCATAGAGGTTAAGGCATGCCCTGTCCCTAGACTTACTCCGAAGTGGTAACCTTGTAAGGTTTTCCTTGTCATTCCCATTCATTTCCTTATTGTTTCATCCCATACTATCATATTAAGAGATCCTCTGATATAGATGACTAGCCCTTTGAAAGCCTTGGATATTTGAATTGCAAGTAAACCCTTTTATGACCCCATTGCCCAATGGACTTGTGTTCTCTTTGAATTATCTCCCCATTTCCAAAAAATCTTTCTCTACTCATCCCTTTACCTTATATTGAACCCTTACT
Source organism: Pinus albicaulis (assembly GCA_034641835.2). Lineage (NCBI taxonomy): Eukaryota > Viridiplantae > Streptophyta > Pinopsida > Pinales > Pinaceae > Pinus > Pinus albicaulis. The sequence continues at coordinate 190,715,744 of CM076571.1, read as the reverse complement.
TCATGTTTCCCAACCAAACAAACAAAACCAAAAAACCTTTTTTCCCTATAACTAGCCTAATAGCTTACATTGAACTTCAAAGATATACATTTCTTTACCCCTATAGAGATATCCCTCTTTGGATTCAGGAGGGCTAGATCCTGAGATCCCAAAGTGGTTTGATGTTGTCTTGTCATTTGGTATTGCCAAATCTGCCAAATCATAGGAACCACAACAACATGGAGAAATTTATTTTACCAAGTTGGATCTTCATTCAAGATATGATCAAATTAGAATGAAGACTGAAGATATTATGAAAAAAACATTTCGAACTCATGAGGGTCATTATAAATTTTTGTTCATGCCTTTTGGCCTTACCAATGCGCCTTCTACATTTAAAGGGTTGATGAATTCCAATTTCAAACCCTACCTTAGAAAATTTGTGTTATTATTTTTTGATGATATACTAATCTACAACAGGTCTTGGAAGGATCATGTTCAACATGTTGGAAGGGTGCTCAAACTATTGCAGGAGAAACAATTATATGCAAAAACATCCAAATGTTTCTTTGGAGTACAAGAGGTGGAATATCTGGGTCATATTGTATCCCACGAGGGTGTTAAGGTAGACCCTAACAAAATTAAAGCCATTAAGGAATGGAAAGTCCCACAACCATAAAGCAGTTGCGAGGATTTCTTGGGTTAACAAGGTATTCTCGCAATTTTGTTAAGAATTATGGGAGAATAGCAGCACCTCTAACAATATTATTGAAGAAAGATGAATTTTAATGGAATCCTGAAGTAACTAAGGCCTTTGAACATCTTAAAGAGGCAATGTGCCTAGCACCGGTCTTAGCTACACCAGACTTCACAAAAACCTTTATTATGGAATGTGATGCCTCAGGAAATGGAATTGGTATTGTTTTAATGCAAGAAGGAAGACCCATTTCTTTTAAAAGTCGTCCAATCAAAGGAAAGTATTTACAGAAAGCTATTTATGAGAAGGAAATGTTAGCAATACTACATGCACTAAATAAATGGCGACCTTACCTAATGGGAAGACACTTCAAGGTAAAAACTAATCATGATAGTCTCAAACACTTTTTGGAACAAAGACTATCTTCAGAAGAGCAGCAAAAATGGGTCACAAAGATGTTGGGCTATGACTTTGAAATAATCTACAAAAAAGGGAAGCTAAATGTTGTTGCAGATGCACTCTCAAGAAAGAATGAAGAGGTGGAAGCATTGCTTTGCGCCATTTCCATTATCCAACCAGATTGCATAACTGAAGCAATGGATGAATGGAAGAAGGACGAAGAAGTGTGGACACTCTTTCAAAAGTTGTAGCAAGATCCTAGTACATATGATACATTTAATTTGAAAAATGATTCCTTATGATACAAATATCGCTTATATATTTGTAATAATTCCCAACTAAAACAAAATATTCTTTTGGAATTGCACACTTCTTCTTTAGGAGGACACTCAGGATTTTTAAAAACTTACCACAGGGTGAAGAAAGAACTTTTTTGGGATGGCCTTAGATTTGATATTCAAAATTTTGTGGCGGAATGTTTGGTTTGCCAGCAAAATAAATTTGATACAATTAAGACCCTAGGTCTTCTACAACCTTTATCCATTCCAAGTCAACATTGGGAGGATATTTCAATGGAATTTATCACATGTTTACATAAGTCCGAAGGAAAGAGTGTCATCATGGTGGTAGTTGATAGACTTACCAAGTATGCACACTTTTGTGAATTATCTCATCCATTTAAAGAAAGTACAGTTGCTACTACATTTATGGACACAATTCAAAAGCTACATGGAAACCCAAAGGTTATTGTGAGCGACAGAGATCCCATTTTTACAGGAAAATTTTGGACGGAGTTATTTTTCTTGTTTGGGTACTCAATTAGCTCATAGCTCATCTTATCATCGTCAATCTGATGGTCAAACTGAGATAGTGAATAAATTTTTGGAAGCATATCTTTGTTGTTTTGTATCTGATAAACAAACACAATGGGTCAAGTGGTTACCTCTCGCTGAATGGTGGTATAACAATTCCTTCCATAATGAAACAAAAATGACCCCATTTATGGCACTTTATGGATATCATCCACTATCCATCACATCATCTTTAAGAGAATATTCTAAGGTTCAAGCAATGGAAGATCACATTGAGCATGAACATGAAGTTATCCAAATCTTAAAGGATAACCTAAATTTGGCACAAAATCGAATGAAACAACAGGCATATCAACATTGTAGCGAGAGAAGTTTAGATGTAGGAGACTAGGTATTTTTATGGTTACAACCATACAAACAAATGTCCCTCAAGCAAGCTAAGAAGGATAATAAATTACCGCCAAAGTACTATGGTCCTTACAAGGTGTTGCAAAAGATTGGTATTATGGCATACAAATTGGAGCTTCCTGCTTCTTCGCAAGTGCATCCAGTTTTCCATGTTTCATGCTTAAAGAAGGTTATAGGTGAAAATATTCCAGCTCAAACAATATTTCCAGAACCTGATGAGGAAGGAAAAATCATATTGGAACTTGAAGTAGTCACAGAAACAAGAACTCGACAACTATGAAATCGATCAATTTCAGATTATCTCATAAAGTGGAAGAACTTACCCACTGAATATTCTATATGGGAGGATGAGAATTTTATAAAGAAGCACCCAGATCTACTCAAGCGTTGAGGACAACACTTTTTTGATCGAGAGGGGCATGTTAGGTCCCTATATTACTATTTTAGTCCCTTATTGTTATTAGTGTAGCCCCTTTATTGTTATTGTTGTACCCCTGTAACCCCAATATTGTTATTATTGTGCCCTTACATTGTTATTGTTAGGTCAGCTAGGATTATATTGTGGGCCCATTGAATCCTATATATAGAAGCAGGTTTTGGTCATTTTTATAATCCAAGAATTGTTCATTTATGTAATATATTGGAGGTTTCCCCCTTAAAGTGGTTGATTTCTAAGGCGTTTATCTCTCTTTTCTTCTATTTTTGGAACTATTTTCATAACATAGTATGAGTTCTCTAGATTAGTTTACTTTCCTACAATTCAATTCAACAATCTAGGTTTTGAATGTCACTTAGTGTAATTTCCTTTCTTGCATTAGCTTAAGTGTTAATTTCTCTTTCTTGCAGATAGCTAGATGATCATTATGATCTAGAATAGTTTATTTTCCTATTGATAGAGAAATGGTCATGATTTTTTCTAGTCTTAGATTTCATTCAGAATTATTTCAAAATTCCTTTCCTAGAAGTAACATTAGCAGTAACACCTCATTGTAGAAGTGAGAAGAGGATGGCATGAGTAGGACTCATCTGTTGTGCATATAGCACTGTCACCTACAAGTTGCTACGAACCTCAGGTTTATAAATTAAATTTGAGTAGCCTCTAGGAGTTACAACACTCTTGGTACAATACCAGGGCTCACCATAAATCTCACCTAAATAGCTTTCGGAAGGACTGGTTCAAAGGGTTGAGAAAGATAGAAAAATGGATCACAAAACTTTTATCCTTAATATTGAAATTCCAAATTTATACAAAACTTCTTACTACCCCATGTATATTATTAACCATGTTGGGTTCCATATATGCAATCATATTACAAGTTATAAAAGGCTCTAAAAAGCTTCTTATAGGTCAACAACACTAAAGGCAAAGGATTATTATAATTATTTTGGATTGCATTGTATATAGAAATAATAATGAGGTATAGCGATAAGAGAACATGCACACATACACAAGATATATGTTCTATATGGGATAATTTATCATTCAAAGGAAAGGATGAATTAAAGGTGATGATGAAAAAACATACTATATCCATATTTATTCTCAAGAAAAGGATATTGAAAGGGCTTAATTTTAAATCCTCTATCACTACCCCTACAATGGTGAAAATTAAATGTTCATTTGTCACACAAAGTATTTGAAAACTTGGAAAACTATAAAACTTTTATAAATTTGGAGAGATAATTATTTGAGAAGTAACATTTCTCCCAATGATCATTTCATATGGTAGATAGATTTGTTAGCACATGGAAGAAAATTACTGGGTGATACTCACATTTATTTACCTAAAATTTTACAAGAAAGGTATTATGAAAGCCATGGATTTTTATAACATTCACACAAGGGAGGAGATTCTATGACCATGACTAAAGGTCAAGTTTGCATTGAAAAACTATAATAATGATAATTTTTGTGGATTCCAAAATATGATTCCTAGCTCACCCCTCATTAAACTAGGCCTATAAGTGCATTGAGCTTAGTGGAATTATTGGAAAGGGAAAACGTAATCATTGCATCAAATATGAGCCTCCAAACCTGGACAATAGGCTATGTTTAAATCCAAATCCTAGATTATAGTGCTTCATAAACTATAGAACCTAGATCCTAAATTGAACTTGTGAATATTTTCTAGAATCATGATTATCATTACACCAAAACCCACAGGATTTAGTCTATGCTACACTAGAGTTAGGATCCATGAGAGGTGGTTAGTTCATGTCATGAAACACACAAGGAGCGTTGAACCCAATGTCCAATAATCTCCCCACTAGTGTGATTTGGGTGAATTTCAAACTCGAGACCTGTCACTCTGATACCACTTGTTGGAATCACAATTGTCATTAGACCAAAATCCATAGGATTTAGTCTCTGCTACAATCACTAGAGTTAGGATCCATGAGAGGTGGTTAGTCCATGTCACAAAACACACGAGGAGTGTTGAACCCAATTTCCAACACATTTTAGGATGAAAAGCCTCTAGAAACGTATGTGACCTATAAGATATTTCTTTGCATGGTTTATTCTCGCTTGTTGTTATGAAACTCATGGTTTTAGAAGTTCAAATACCTTATTTCCCATGGTAGGTGACCTAAAGCACAAACACATATTTTCTTGTTTTATTCCCTTGCCAAGTCTATTTGGGGTATAAGTTTGATTCCTTTTGTGGTGAACCTTTACCCAGTTCTATTTCTTAGATATTTTTACACCTAGGAGACAAGTTACCTATTGATTTTCTAGTACAGTCAAGACTAGTAAATTTTTTCAAATCGATGACTACTTCCAGTGATACAATTAGTCTTCTTATAACATTCCAATCATTAAGAAATTATACATGAAAATTTCAACCATTAAATTTCTTCAATAGAGAAATACAGATCATAGTAAACAATAAAACAAGAGACAAGAGACACCAATAGTTATGCTAGTAGCCAAGGAAAAAAACACAAGGGGAAAATGAAACAATATTTCCTTATGAGAGAATTTAATTCATCAAAATGTATATCAAAATATTCCAAAAATTTTCCATTTTTCTTGATCTCAATATTCCAATTCAAACTAGTCAAAGGAGAGATATTACAGTCAACGTTGGTCAAAATCAAGTCTGGAAAAAAAGGGTCGAATTTTGCCCAAGGAAATTGAATAGAAGGGCCAAAATTTGGTCAAAACCTCGTCAATAAACTAGCCAAAAGTCTCGGTCAAATATTAGGATTGACCTACGGTCAATGATCCAAAACATCGATACAAATGTGGTCAAATAGATTCAACGAATTACAGATGCATTCAACATTCTAGATCAGTTAATGTCTCAGTCAAATAAAAGAATATTCTCCCAAGTCAACATTGGTCAACAAAATATAAAAGATTTGGTCAACGCAGATTAAATTCTCCTCTTTTCTCCTTCACGTGTGTGGAATTATTCTTGTGATTTTAGATCAATTGATGTTTTTTTATGTGATGCCAAATGAGGGTCAACAAACTATTATTTATATGTGACTTAGGAGGATAGTTTTGACCCTGGGTTCAAACACATTCATTATGTGGGGCAAACTTGTGCACTTTAGGTTGACTTGGTCAAAATTCAAAATTATAATTTCTCCTTTGTTTTTCAAATGAAAATACCAACCATAACAACCAATTTTCAACACTCCCTCTTAGCTAGGTAGATACTTTTCATTCTCTCACAAAATCTATCTCCCAAAAAAATCCATAGGTCTCCCAGCCACAACCTAAGGGATAGGTCTGATGTACAAGTCTATTTCTCTTTCAAGATCAATCTCTCCAACCAATCCATAGGTCTCTCAGCAACTTCCCAAAGGAGAGATCATATGTATGTAGGTTTCATCCTAAATAAATATACATATCATAAAAAACACATCCCAAAAGCCAAAATCCATTGGCATTAACATCAGTTCCCAATCGACCATGGGATTAATCAATGAGGCCAAACTCTCAAACCATATGCAATGGTTACATAGGTTCCATCTCCCCAACCATAAACAAGGTCTCTCAATCCATGACCCAAGGGAGGAATCCCTATCTCAATCCCCGAGTATATAGTCTCTAAGTCAAATTATCCAAGGGAGAGAATCTAAAAAACAATGTTCCCGACCAAGCTAGTCTCTTAGTCATCATGACCCAAGGGGTCATTCTATGCCTCAGAACCAAGCTCCCCAACCAGAATTACTGGCCTCTCGGTCAATTGACCTAAGGGAGTGAAAATATTCCTAACCATAATCTATGGCCTCTCAACTACAACCCAAGGAATACTATAAATCAAATGATGCTATACAATCAGTGCTCCATCTCTCCCAAAGAGGGATTCTCAACAATTCCAAGTTGTTCTATGAAAGAAGAAAACTTCATCGGGGAAAATGTATTTGTCAAAACATCGAAAATCTTCTCATCAGTAGGGACATATTCGACCCCCACAACTCCCCTCTAGATAATTTTCTAGATGTAATGATACTTCATCTCAATGTGCTTTGCATGTCAAGAAAAAAAAGGTTCTTATAATGCTTTACACAAATTTGATTATCAAAATATACAATGGTTGATTTGAGCACCTGATTAAACAAACCAACAAACAACATTCAAATCCACATAATTTCACAATAGTCTAAACATGAAACTATATACTCAGTTACAGTCGTACTAAGAGCACCAAAATATTTCTTCTTATTAGACCATGAAATCATAATAGAGCCCAAGTTAAAAAAAAAAACCCAAATGTTCTATTACTATCATCAAACTTTCCATCCCAATTAGCATTAGCAAAACCATGTAGTTGGTACTCTCCATTAGAGACATCTCGTACCATATTCAATGGTGCCACATAAATATATCAATATGTTTCGCTACAACCCAATGCACATGTCGGGGCTCAACCAAGAATTAGCTCAATATGTTCATAGCACGACAGATATTAGGTCTAATGTTCACAAGATAGTTCAACGGGCTAATAAATTTTTGATACATAGAGGGATCAATCATATCAGAATAATAGTCACGTATCTTCTTCAAACTCGTCACCATAGGATTTTCCATGGACTTACAATCCATCATTCCATATTTCCGAAGGATATTGATAATTTAGTGTTCTTGACCCACAAATATTCCAATAGAATTTTTCATCTAAAACTCAAAAATTAGCTCCCTCTTACACTGGACAATGATAACCTTAGCCCCTGTTAAAAAAAATCATCTACATACAATAGCAAATTAAGGGATCAACTTCAACAACTTTGAAGTACAAATTCAGATCAACATTGTTTTTTTTGGAACGAATGATCAATAAATACCCATCAATACAAGAGTACCATGCATGAGAATCTTATTTTAGCCCATACATGTATTCCTTCAATTTGTAAACATGTGGTTCTCTATCATGAACCTCAAAGCCTTGAGGTAGCTCAATATATACTTCCTCTATAATGAATCCATTTAGAAAGACATCTGTGACATCCATTTGTTGAAATTTCTAACCTGCAATATAGGCAAGAGAAATGAAATATCTAATATAAGCATACCTAGCAACAAGAGAAACCGTGTCTTCATAATCCTCTCCATCTTTCTAGGAGAATCCTCCGGCCACAAATATTGCCTTGTATTTCTCAACACTGCAATCGGTTGCATGCTTGATTTTGTAGATCCATTTTGAATACATAATATATTTCCCTTCAGGCCTTGGCAACATTTCCCAAACATCATTCTTCAATATAGATTGGTACTCTTCAATCATAGCATCTTTCAAAACTTGTGCTCAATTTCTTATTTATACTAGGTGGATGGATAAAACTCAATGATTTTAAACATCATGGCTGCATAACCTGAATATTTCTTCGCCCTCTTTATTTTCTTAAATATCCCATGAGGTGCAAAATTTCCTTCATCTTCCTTCATTGTTCTTTTAAGCTAGGAAGGTGTCTTTCTAGTCTTAAGCACAAAGGCTCTTGGAGACTCAAAAATTCATGATCATCAGAATCCATGAGGATCTTGTTCCATAGGTTCAGGTCCATCTGCATATCATTATCAAAGTCCAAGTTTGAACCCTTGGACTTCCAAAAAGCAACATATTCATCAAAAATAACATCCCTGCAAGTTTCAATAGAGCGTTGACCTGGAACATAGATCCAGAAGACCTCTGAATTTTCACTATAGCTAAAAAATGTTCCTTTCTTCCTAGAAGGTTACAAATTCATCCTTCTCTTCTTAGGCACATGAACATAAACATGAAAACAAAATATTATTAAATGTTCCACATTGGTTCTCTCACTTGTGAAGACTTATTCAAGACTCTTTTGGTACAATATTCAGTGAGGGTATCTATTTTGAACATAAACAAATATTCTCAAAGCTTTTCCCCATAAAATCATTGGGATTTCTTAATCATGAAGCATGGATTTGGAAGCTACCATAATAGTCCTATTTTTTTTTTCAACAATTCAATTTTTTTGAGGATAGTAGGAAACTATGAAATCCCTCTTAATTCCAACATCCATGCAAAAGGAAATAAATTATTTGGATACATACTTTCCTCCATTGTCAGACCTTAAAGTCTTAATATTTCTCCATATAATATTTTCAACTTGTGCCTTGAATTCCTAAAACTTCTCTTTTATAGGTCAAATTGGGAATCATCCCCCAAGACCTGGTCAAAATGGACATCATCCCCAAGACCAATGAAATAGGGTCTATCATCCCCTTATATTTCAGCTTCTATATTCCCTAAGAGAAGAACATTTCATTCATGACTTATATTGTGAGAATTCCAAGGTTTAAAGTATATGTTATATCACCTATTGACTCACCAACACTCATCTACAAAGGACTAACTACATTGCAGTGCCAAATAATCCATGCAAGGGTGCACTGCAGTGCACTTCTCGACACTCAAGGGTGCGTTACTCACCTGGGAGTAGAATTCTCATTGTTCTGTGAATCTCCACATGGCCAGTGCCTTCTATAAGAGTCAATATGTGTCAAAATTCAAATCCAAGTGTCCATATAACACCTTTGAACTTGGAAACATGTTTTGCCTATTATTAGAAAGTCATTCATTGAGAAACTACCACTAGTTTCCCTATAAATTGAACACTCATCCTAATGCTAGGGAAGGAAGAATTTTGGTAACGTTATGTTGTTGGATTCTCAGGTGATAAGAGAGTGAAAGTACTTATATGTTGCTCGGATAATGCTAGATGTGATGAGGCTGGAATGAAGTTGGAGCGGGTTGAAAACAAATCGATCCATCAGTTGTAATATTCCCCTTCTACTCTTTAATAAAGATTGTTGTTCATTTTCCCATACATATGTCTCTATTTCTTGTGCAATGTATTCTTGAATGATATATGTATTTTAGATCTGATCGATTTTATTTGAGTAAGATAAGTAGATATCTTGTATATTGTATGTTGTTTTTTTTTCTTTGTTTTTGTTTGCAAGAATCGATCTAGCGACTTGGGTTGGATTGAGAGAGACAGCAACATCGATAGAAGGAGAAGGAGAAGCAAAAGAATCACAAGTAGGTTCCTTTCCCATTCTATATATCAGCTTGTTTTAGAGAAAGTGATAGTTATTCTTTCCTTTGTTGTTCTAAGTGATAGACACCACACTTAGGGAATTTTGTTTATCCATAGATCAAAATTATGTATAACAACTTGGCAACTCCACTGGGGAGTATCCTATCATTCCTGGTGTTTTTTCCTCTTTTTATCCTCATCAGTAGCATCTAATTTCAGTTATTAGTCATTTGAATGAACAAATTGTGTTAGAAGTGTGTCTAGCTACTTGATTTTCAATCTTAGTTGTGCCCAACGCATTGCTGGTCAAGACACAGTGCACTGTCTCCCACTCAGGGTGCTCTACAATGCACTGTCTCCCCTTAGAGACTGCATTGCCCCCTCAGCCAACCAAATTCCATCAAAATTTGTCATTTCTTTCAGTTTCGGCCACTTTTTTGTTGTATCCTCATATTTTTTATACCTCTTAGAGACCAATAAAATTTCATGTTCTTCCTCCTTTGAAAATTAAATGTGTTCTATGTTTCATTAGTGTTTTTCTTTATCATTGGAAAAAAAAATTCAAAGTATTTCATTTCTGCATTAGATCAATTCTGTTTTCGAAAAGGAAATTTTTGTTTCATTCCTCGTTTCCTATAGGAAAATTGTAGTTCCATTCTTCATTTTCCTAGGAGAAATTGTTGTTTCATTCCTTGTTTCTCATAATAAAACACTTGTCTGATTGATTTATGCATATAGTTTCCTTTCTTTAATTTACATTAAAGGGAGCTAAAAAGAAAAAAAATGCATGTGCATATAGTGAATTGTGTGTGTTTCATAGGAACAAATTAGGAAAGATGCATTTAATTTGTGCTCTTTGTTGTTTTCTAAAAAAGTGATAGCTCTTTCCCTTAGTAGCTAGGATTTTCATTGAAAAAGCTAAATTGAAAATTTTGCTTATCATTTAGTTTTTTTGGAATTTCCATTACATCACGTGGTGAACCTCAAAGAAAAAATTTTAAACAAGATCAACATAAAATTTACATCAATCAACCTAAGAAAGCATTGGAACATTAACGATAAAATTTAGAAGGTATAGGCTAGAGACATGTTCCAACATTGTTAAACATAGCAATTTTCATTAACTTGTCTGTGATACATTCTGAGTGTGATACCTCACTCCACGTACGTAAGTATATTAGAGCTCGTCCACGTACCTTTAGCTATATAGGTTGGTGTGTAGAAATTTGAATAATAGCTGAATTATTCACCGAGATTATCCTGATTACACACTATTTAAGCTTCATGCATAATACATAACCTCTTCTACAATTGATCATCAATTTTCGGAAATAGAAGCAGTCGCATGCGCACATTAAAACATAATCAAGCACACATATAACACAATATGTAATGGGGAAAGCTTACAGCTGAAAACCCCCAAATATTTGTATATTATAATGATAGATAACATGTAACAATACATAGCACAAAGCTCCTCACAGCTCTCAGCACTATCTCACATGCTACACACAAACTAGCTCAGATATGAACAAGTCACAAGTTCAAATCTCTTCCACCTGTCTGCCTGCCTCTATTGCGCAATCCAAGATGAATAATGATGAGATCCAAGTTCGAATCCCACTGGCTTGTACTGCGTAATCCTCATTGGCAATCTCAATCAATGTGTGTGCAAATCTCATGCACAGCTATAGTCACAACTGATAGTAGACTCACCCTTTCACCCACCTCTAACACTGGTCTCCACTGAACTGTCCATGCATTGCAGTTAACTGATGTATTTTTTAGTTGATTTATGAGTTAATAATTAGTGAATTAAATAATAATTAATTCACACCACTCATCACTAGTGTATTTATCAGTTAGACTAAATACAACTAGTTCAACTAAGTTAAACCGAACACAACTCCACCAACTGTCTCATCAACTCCACCAAACTCTGCCACATGAGTTCTAACTGAAGTCAACCATGCAATAGGTCAACTAACCCCTAGGAAAAGCGTATTTCCTTCTTTCAGCTGCATGTGCCACATCCAAGCATCAAAATGAAGTGCTCCAAGAGGATAAGATAATGTTTATAGTCCAAATATTATTAAGGGCTAATAATATTCGACTGATCTATTTTTAGACTGGCAGTCTAAAAATAGACTTCGCCCAATGTCTAAAAATAGAGGTCCATATATTTTTACAAACTTGACCAATCATCCATAAATAGCATCCTGCAACTCATAGACCATGATCCATATGTCTAAAAATAGACATAGTCTAAAAATAGACATAGTCTAAAAATAGACATAGTCTAAAAATAGACTTTGCGCCAAAAATAGCCTGTGTGGCCCCACCTAGTTTTGGTGATCACTTTCCAACTAGGATCAGGAATGATGTTTCAGGATGCCTCCTTCACTGTTTCTTGTTTCAATCTTCAACATGGTGTTCTAGTACAAAAATTATAATGGGGTGCTCTCACTACGCGGTTTCGCATTAGACAGCGCTAATATGGACTTGGACCTCCACGTACCTTCGGGTATATTTGGGAGGAAAAATTTAGGTTGTTATCCATCCATAGGTAACCGAGTTAGCCACCTTATAACTTTTGATACACGAAACATAACATTCGGGGAGATTTCCTGCCCATACTTCTTACTTCGCCAAGAGGTATTCTGCAGTTCACAATTACTTGGTAGACCTTTTACCTATAATTACCCTTCTCTCTTGTTTATTTGTTTTTGTCATAAAATCAATCAGTCATCATGGAAGAAGGATGTCCCTTTCCCCGTCGTTCGTGTAGAATAGCACTTAAACTACCTTTATCACCGGAAGCCATTTCTGGTCGATGAAGGCGACATCGTTCTACCGAAAGCAGTACTATCAGTACCTCTGGTGTGACATCATCCTCACATATACCAGAGTCATCTCGAATTTTTTCTACAAATCCTGGTTCATCTACTATTGTCGAGACAGAGTCCTCACAACTACCTGTGGTCACGATCCATCCAATCATTGAGACCATACCTCCCGATCCCAACGTTGTTCAATTGGAATTTGATCCAAATCCTATTGTTATTTTACCATAACATCTAGATCCCAAAGTCGAACAACTGGAATTTGTTCCCGTATCAGTCGCTCCACAGTTGATTTTAACCATTGAGTCTCCCATATCACGCAGTGAACCACCTGAAATATATCTTGGACCTGACGGCGAAGTTCTTCCACCTGGTTTGATTTCGATTGAGAAATACCATAAAATGAAATACCTTCAACTCCAACTCATTTTGGGGAGGATATTTATCTTTACGAGTCTTTTCCTCAATCACCTCACACTTTTTTCTTTGATCCTGTGCCAATTCGAGTTCTCGTAGATCCTATAGGGTATACATTGGGTCGTATGATTATGATTGAGTCAACATATTTGGATGTACCATACGTTACAGTTGTGACAACATCTACTGTTCTTACCCCATCGATGTTCACCACATCACCAGAGTCACATCTATATGGTGGTCCTTCCGTCCCACCTGGTTACCAATCTTTATCTGGAACCTTCTCTAGTGCATCCTCAAACCCATGGACTTCACCCGTGTCATCATCTGGTATTCTATCTGGTACATATCTAATGAGTATTGAACGACTTGATCCTTTATATACATATTTAGTGCAATATCAAGCTATTCCATCTGGGTATATTCCATCCAGTACAATCTCAATTGGACTCTAGACATTTGGAGAACAATATATTCCATATTATTATACTCCTCATGTTGGGGGGAAAACTATGGTGACCCATTTTGATAGTACTCTGTCTTTATATGGTCATCCTAATGTTGTGAATCATTGTTTTTTAGTGGCAACCTATTCTTCCTGTTCAAACACAAACGGTTGTGCATTCATATCAACCAATTCAACCTATTGCACCCACATCTACTCCACTTGTTAATACATCCTTACCCATATTATAGGCTCAAAGTGTTGTACCTCAACCATCTCAGGCGGGTTCTTCCACCCAATACCCTCAAGTATTGGGCCCTCAAACTCCAACTCCTTTAGCTAGATTACAACAACCACATGTATCCAGATTATTTATTCACAAGCTGGATTACCATATTATGGAATGTCGTAGGCACAACCGGGTTTTAACTATTCACAATCGGGTCCAAGCTATTCTAGTTTGGGCTATAATATTGGTGGACAGACACCTTGGCAGCCACAAGTGAAAATGCCACAACAATCATTTCAACAACAAGTAAGTTACCTAGGTTTTGGTCAACAAAAACCTTAAGCGTTTGCTTATCAAAACAACCCCTAACTGGGTTACCAGCAACAAATTCCTTATGATGGTGCTCAAAGGCTTGTTTCCCAATAAATTCCATTATACCCTGGCTATGCTCAACCTGACTTAAATCGATAGTTTCCCTTTGTTGCAACTTTAGAATTACCTGATTTAAACCGGCTTACCAACGATTCAATCAGCTATGCTCCTTGGTGGCCGGAGATACCACATAAATTACCCTCGGATATTCATAATTTCAATGGAAACCCTGGGGAAGACCCATTGACACATGGTATGACTTATCATTTGTGGTTTTCATCCAACTCCTTAAATGATGACTCCATTCGACTATGTCTTTTCCAACGTATGCTCACTGGTCCAGCCGCAAAGTGGTACATTGAGTTACACCGAGCTTCATTTGATAATTTCACTGACTTAGCTACTACATTTAGGACCCACTTCCAATTAACCATACGATATGAAACTAGAACAGAACTCTTGACCAATTTCAAACAGACTAATGCTACTCACATTTCTGATCATATTCATGAGTGGCGTCGTTGTCGTAGAATGGTCAAAACATTTGCTCCCGATCAGCTCCTTGCTGAGTGGTTCATTAAGTCCTTGCTGCCATCTATCACCGAGGATGTGGCTAGGGGTGGCGTCGTCATTGAAGAGCATGTCATTTCTCATGAACGGTACCTAGATTTGATTTACACTAAGTCTGGCACGCTCTATCAGAAATTTCCAACGCACCACAATCTAATTTTATTGTTCCTCCTCCATCTAAGGAATCTCATGGAGGTGACGGTATGATCAGTATTGCAAGCACACATAACTCTACTACATCTGATCCTACAACTTCTTCTAAAATTCATTTCGTGTCATCTGACAAAGGAAAAAGTTACAAGCATCTTGAAAGTAAGAAAAAGGGGAAAGCGAAGAAAAAGAAAAATTCAACCTCGCAGGAATGATCATCTTATCAACAAACTGGAAAAAATCGAAAACCTCATTAAACTTGCATAATATGTAATGAGGATCACTTTTTTCGAGACTATCCTCACCATGCCGAAGTCTCAAAATTAAATTAAGATCTTGCCTGCATCTGCTGTGTTGACAGACACATTTCCAAATCCAGACACAAATATGGTTGCTACAGATCCAACTTCTAGTTCCCAAGTTCTTATGATATTTGTCACGAAGCCAAAAACTGATATTTTGGTGTCAATGTATAATAAAAATTATAGTATTCAGGCTATCAACCTACTACCTCGACCACGAATCCGTCTACGAAATCTATTCCGCCAACTGTTATTACCGAGTTAACAATAAAGCCACCAAAGGGAGTCGTCCATAAATCAACATTCAATCCTCAAGCCCAAGCTGCTCAAAATTATAATATAGTTTAATATTTGGCTCAATCCCCTTTAGCTATTTCGATGCTTGAGGTACTTCAAAATTGTGCCTCCTAGAAACAGGCTTTGTTGTCAGCAATTGGTGGAATCGATCCGACAGATTCCAATCTTGTAGTCTTTAATCATATGGGCTATTTGCCACAATTACCAGTAGAATTGGCATTCGCCATCCAAGTGTTCTCAATCACCTCATTCATCATACTATTATTGATGAGGGGGCATCTATCTACATTATGTCTCTAAACTTATAGAAGTCACTTGGCTCGCTGCACCTATCTCAATCTCCTATGACGTTGAAATATTTTGACAGTCGTACATATAAGCCTTGCGGTATCATCAATAACTTGCATGTCAAACTAGGGGGGGAAACAATAAATGTTGAAGTTGAGATCGTTGGCGGACCCCTTGACTACAACATTTTACTCGGAAGGCCATGGGTATATGCTATGACTACGATCATCTCTGTTAGTGTTAGAATATGCATTCTGCCATTAGCGATTAATATCATTCCTTTCATTTTCATTTTAGGTGTCTCACTCTGAAATTTTTATATCATTCCATTAGGTCATGCTAAAAATTATTCACTGATGGCAGTTTTCCTCAATAAAACTTCACTCTCCCTCAGAAGATCACATTTTCTGACTCGCCTTCATGTCTTATTGAGCATAATAACACCTATGAAATCTGGTTTCACCTTGTCTTGTCTTATTTAAAGTCAACCATGGAAGTCAGGTTATTCAAAGTCTCATTAGGTCATTAGGGTTTTGTCTTTCAAGGTCCAAAAATGCACCATTTAATTTGAATAAGTTCAGCAAAGTATGAGAGTGATCCCAATAATTTCTCTTTACCATGTAAAAATGATCTCCAAGACGGTTTCTAAAGTTGTAATTTGATTTCAAGTGTGAGTTTCATTCCAAGATGTAATTTTATGTCAGTTCATATGTAATAATTATTCAGTCTCCCAAAGGCTGCCAAATCAGAGTTCCACATGCCAACACATAAAATTTCAAAGTGAAATATTTTTTAGTTCAACAATTGATCAAATGTCAATGGGAGTTGTCTTTTCCCAAAGGTGCCCAAGTCATCATTGTTCACAAGCACCAAACCCTAATTTCCTCTCCCACTGAGCTAGGGTTTGGTATGGAAATGAGACATTTGAGTAGAGGAGCCATAAGGTAGGTCATATCAGTAATTATGAGGTCATTTCAGCTCATAAACATCATGTCTCCATTTTTTTGAGAAGTCATTCCAAGAGTCAAGTCATTTGCCACTCATAGGGTCGGTTTTTTAAAACTGTGTTTCTGGCCAAACAAAGATGAATTTGAAAAACTTGAGAGATATTTTTGTCCATAATAGGTCAAGGAAGGAAAACCTCATTCTTTTTTAACACAGGTTTCATGGTTTTAGAGAAATTTAAAAAATACATGTGCCACAGGAGAGTTGCAGCACTTCTGGAGTGACCTTGGGAAAATCAAGTTTTCTCATATCTGGAGTGTCCAAATGACTTTCTTGATGAGTGAAATGATAACCAAAAAGAAATATATTTATAATGAGCTATCATGAGCTCAATTTGGAGTTGAGAAAGGCCTCCAACAATTTCCTGTAACATCACTCTGCATTTCTGCACCTTCATTTAGCACTTTTTGACCAGTCTTGGGAAAAAAAAATTTGACAATGAAAATAAACTCCATACAAAAAAAAAGGTAGATTTGGACACCAAATAGGATAAAATTTCCAACGAGCTATCATGGGCCCAATTTGGACACCGGGAAGACCTCCAAATGTGGTCTTCAAAAAGGTGTTGCAGGGACACTGCGTGTTTGCCAAGGATGCTGCGCGTTTAACTGAAATTGCAATGTATTTATGAACGGTGATGCGTGTTTGCCAGGAACGTTGCACGCTTGCCCAGTTGCTTCAAAAATTATCTGCCAGACCTTAAAATCTCACAAATTCTCTTCCAAACCTTCAACAACAACTCTTCATTCCTCCAGCAAGCCAGTAAGTAACAAATTTGATTAACTACATTTTATCAAATTCCATTTTTGATGTGTGAAGTTTACCTAAGGGAATTTGGTGTCTCCTTCTATTTCAAAACCATAGTTTCATTAAAACCTAATTTACACCTTGATCTCAATCCCTTAGCCTTCATATACATTTCCTAATATCACACAACACTTTCTCAAATCCCAACATTGATATCCCCTTTCCCCAAACTATCATACCCTTTAAAACCCTAAGTCCTAGGTTTTCATTTACCTAGGCTCCCTACACCCTACCTAAAATTAAATTCCCTATCCTAAAACCCACCATAATCACTATCCCTCTCACCTCCCTCATATTACAAATCCCTATTCCCAAACTCCTCCAATTTCATCACAACAACCCTCACTTCATACACTCACCTTCCATTCCATCATCTCCCTAGGGTTTGACACCAAACACACCATTGATGAAGTGAGATGAATCAAAGCAAAAAGAGAGGCAGAGAAGGCTAAATCCTTGCTTGAAGAGATAGTAGAGAAGTATGGTGAACTAGATGATGAGGAGGAACAACCTCCAAGACAGAGACCAAGGACTAGAGGGATTGAAAGAGCTCTAACCTTAGAGAAACAAAGGGAAGCTGAGCTAGCAGACCAACTTACATTAGATGAATAACTTGCCATAGAAATAAATGAGCACAAAGAAGTATGGCTTGATAGGGTCAACCAACACTTGGATCAGCTCTTGGCCAAAGCTCAAAAAGACAATAACATTCATAGGAAAATGGAAAAGCACTACGCCATGAGGAATAAAATTGCAAGGGCCAAGCTCAAAACGAGCCCATGCAAAAATTTAAACTTTGACCAAGAAAAAGAAGAAAGAGAAGTTAGACATAATTTCTGAGGTGTCACTCCATGCCTCAGGCACCTAATGAGAAAGTACCCTCATAATTTTGGCACATTTTTGCACTTATGTTCATTTCAGTAATTGTTTGCAATTTTCAACATAGAAATTTTTCCAAAGGCACAACGACCTGGACGTTGCGCTCTTTTTTGGAACCTTAAACTGAAAAATGGCCACCACCAACAGGTTCATAATTATGAGGACATCAACCCTAACAAATTTCAAACTATTTGGAGGAGAACTGGTCCCTCAAAAATGCAAAAAACCACCAAAATTTCATGTTTTTGCCTCCTTTTTGGCCTGCTCGTTGCGCGTTTACTAGTATTGAGAGATCAAGTTTTTGACAGGGTAAATGAGCATCATTTTGGAAATTGGAGGTAGATTTGGAAACTAGACTTGAAGAGCTTTCCAATGAGGAGCTTATTTTGACACTGAGAAGCTAGTCAAAAACAACATGCAAGTTGGGGGTAAAATGGCGTTGCGCGTTTAACAATTGACTGATTTTTTCTGAGTTTTTCTACAAATTTGAATTTTACCTTGGGGAATCATGTTTTTACCTCATGTAATTGATGGTGTAAATGTAATTATCATTTTTTTTACTGTTACCTAGGGTAAATACATTAGGTAAATGAACTAAATGAGGTGTAATGAATCATTTCACAAAAGTTAGGGATGAGTCACATTGACCACCCTACAGTCTAGGTTTCAGTTTAGATTTTAGTGGATCAGCTCCTCCTCTCATGGATTCGACCCCTGAGGTTGGGAGATATTGTTTGAGGCCTATATATTGTACAT
Source organism: Pinus albicaulis (assembly GCA_034641835.2). Lineage (NCBI taxonomy): Eukaryota > Viridiplantae > Streptophyta > Pinopsida > Pinales > Pinaceae > Pinus > Pinus albicaulis. The sequence goes on along the minus strand of CM076571.1, from coordinate 190,696,571 downwards.
TTTGACTCATTTTTAGTCAAGGGTTGGAATTGGCATCAGTTTGAAAGTTTTTGTATTGATCAAGAAACACTTTGGCCTGGATATTAATGACAAATTGCAGCTATTTCTTTGGGATTAATGTGGTATGAATGTTTGACATATTTTTTTCTCTGTGATCATTTGTATGAATTTATTGTAAGGTCATAAACCTTTTCATGTCTATGATATGCTTAATTTCAAGTTGAAAGGAAGAATTCATGTGTTTTCATGCTCTGTTTTGGTGAAATTTGCATAATCTGTTCATTTTATTCATTTTAGGGAGAATTCATCTCATATGATCTTCATAACTCCTCACCAGTCTATTTATCTCACCAAAATCACCTTTAAATGTTAAAACTTCCTACCTACCTTGCCCCATCGAATGGACTGCAATTTCATCTCATTGGCCCTAATTCAGTCCCCTTGACCTAATCCTCGTTTCAGTGAGCCCAAGCCCAAGAAAAACAAATCAAACCCCTACATTTCATAACTAGCCTAAAACCCTAATTTCTCTAGCCCTCCTGGATGTGACCCTTTAGAGAGAGCCCTCTCCGGCTTGATAGGGCTAGCTATCAAGTCAAAAGCTTGGTTTGTGGTTACCTCTGTTGGGATCCCTTCTTCAGCCTTGGGAATATGGCAGAGTGATAACATACTGGCATCGTTTCCGGGGAACAAATAGACAAAATTTTCCCTGGGTGTATGACAAAGATCAAATCTGATTGTTGATGGTGAACAACGATCAGGCACAAGAAGGTCGTGCATCATTCACCTGGAGACTCCAGTGTTGAAAAATCCCAAGATTCAAAAATATCATGGCGACTCCACTCTTCAAGTATCAGTAGCTTGAAGAACTTCTTGGTGACTCACTATTTTCAAAATGGATTTGATTACTTGGAGGTATTCTCCTATGAATCAAACTCATATTTCTGGTTTTCCAAACCATATTCCTCGTATAGATTGGAAATCAGGAATGTCAAAGTTTAAGGGTCAAGATGGTGAAGATGCTAGTTTGCATTTGGTAAAATTTCATTTGCATATTCATAGACTAAAGATTGAGTTTCCTGAAGATTCTTTGATGAAGATGTTTATGGCTACCTTGGAGGAAAAAGCAATATCATGGTATGAGGATCTACCATCTGCTAGTTTATATTCTATAAAAGACTTTCATCTAATTTCCTTTCAAAATTATCAAAGCTCTAATTCTTCCATGTCAATGATTGCTAGTTGTTGTGAGATCTTTGATAATTTCATTGAGTTTCTTGAAAATTTGTATGGGAATGAAGAGTGTCTAGATGATGAGCTCATAGAATCCCTTAATGATTTTTATTCCCAACAAAAAATAGTAATTTCCTCCTTGGATGAAGAGATCCTTGAGCCTTTACATGATAACCATTTTCATCACCAACAAGAATTAGTAGCTCTCTCCTTATATGATGAGCTGAGGTTGACGGGAAGCAACTTTATCGTGAAACAGGAGTTACTGATTTCGGAGACAAAATGTGACTTGATATAGCAATGTTCAGGGATGATTGTCATGAAAATGAAGGTTTATGAGTATTGCAAAAGGATGAGGATTTTACTGGATGACTTCTCTTGAACATATTGATGACACTGAGATGAGTTGGCAGCATTGAACCAAAATTGAAGTGAAGGTATGATGAACCATAGGTATGAATGAACCGTCAAGAAGATTACCCAACCCAAAAGTCACGATGATGGACTGAAAGTGTCATGTTCAAGAGCGACCTGCTACCATAAAGTGTTATGTTCTTTTTCCCAAATTTCCCCGATCATTTGTTGACCAACACCTCTTTATTTTTTAACAAGCTTGAGGAGGGTAAAATATGCTTGATCTATAATTCAACCCTTCGGTCAAATGCATCGCTATTTAATCATTTGACGAGAATAGTGATAAATGAAACTCAATTCTTTCCATGATCGACAAGTCCATCACTATTTAATGTTTTAATGAGCCTAACGACAGTGACAGCCTGATCCTTTTTCATATTTAGAGAGTTTGAAAAAGAGGACAAAAGAAAAATCCATGAGTCATTTTTCGTAACTTCGTCGCTCGGGTCTAAATTTTTTTAAAATGATACCTGAGAAAACCTTTTAGCCACGTTCAAATAAGGTTTTCCTTTTTTGTAAATAATCTATCTTAGTCTAGAAAAGGGTTAAACTTATACTGAGTATATGTCATTTCATTTACTTTTACGAGCTCGAAAATACAAGTTCTCGACAATCATTTCACATTATCGGAGTCTGAAAAGAGCTGAAAGAAGACTTCAGGGGTTCCTTTTTCGCCGTTATCAAAGCTCGAAAAAGAGATAAAAGTGCAATTCAAGTCCTTTTTCATTTTTATCAAAGCTCAAAAAATAAGGATAAGAGTATGCTTTGTGGTCAAATCATTCTTGAATAAGTGTGCACGACTAATCTACTGTATCAATTGTAAAACATGTTCAGAAAACCATCAAATAGATTAAAAATACCCATTTCATAGCAAAAATGAATAAAAACCATAGTCACAACTTTAAATATGATTTGAAATAATAAAATTTACTAATTAAAAGAGTTTTTACCATTCATTTTTACCATTCCAAAGTTAGCATATGCAGGTGTAGACTTCCGAGGAGATCCAGACTTGATTCTACCAGTTGGCTCAATGGGGTGCAATCGGCAAGAATGTTTTGACCATGTTTTTGATTTTTTCTAAGGTTTATACATGTTTATATATTTTGATGTTTCCAAAGACTAAACTAAATTTTTGATGTATGCAGATGTAGGTCGAGTTCGACCAGTGGGTCAGCTAGAGCAGAGAGTAGAGGAGTCAACAGAGAGAGTTGTCGAGAGAGACGTCCTTCGGGATATAGATATGACCAAGACTCTTGCTGAGCTACAACAAAACATAGAGGGATTGACTCTTGGGATTCTATATTGTCTAATCAAAGATTTACCCATGAGACTGCAGTGCCACACTATTGGTGTTCCTAACCGTTGGATGTGGTTATTGCATAGGATAGATATATCAGTAACTTGTTATCACAAGCATGAATAGTTTACTTTGACATTTTGTGTACATTTTGAGGTTATATGACCAATGTGTCTTGGCTACAAATTTTGTAAAAACCTATAACTATCTATCTATATGGTTTCAATGTTTTCCTATGTTTATTGCACAATCCTATTCAATTATGTGATATGTCTTTACATGTGTTGCAAATGTATGTTTATAACATAATTCACTAACGAATCAGTTAAAGTGTTCAAGTTTTTGGAAATGTTTTAATGTTGAATGAAATAAAAATGTCTTTCCAAAATTTGAACTCTTAGGAACATACGATGCAGTGTTGGATTTCGAACAGTATAAATGCTAGTAAATTATAGTACAACAAGTTGTGAGTCTAACCTAATGATGATGTGGTTAATACCAAATGAAATGGCATCAGAGAGAAGTTCAATCAACACATTATACTCAATGATATTGTTTGTAGATCGACCGATAAAAATCCCTTGAAAACTCACTAATCGTCGTTCAGAGTGAAAATGGCCCATACTACAGAGGATAGATTCTGCGTACTACGACTAGCACCATCAACATACCCAATGAATGGTTCCAAAGATTCAGACATTTGCGATGAAATGTAAAGCGGATTACTAACTTCAAGAAAACTCTAGAAAAACAAACTAAGATATTAAATGCAAATCAAAAGCATATATTCAATATAATACAATAGTTTAACACGCTTAACTAATCATAGTGATGTTTGAGATACAACCCATTTTGGGGGTTGTGCCAATGGAATTCCATCACAATCTACCAAATTGTAGGCACCCTTATCAAGAAATATTTTGACAATATAGGGGCCATGCCATAACGGCTCAAATTTTCCTGTACCTATTACATCAGCTTCCTAATCATAAAGTAAGACTAGGTCATGCTCTGAGAAGATGCGAGGCTGGACATGTTGGTCGTATTGTGCCTTTATACGTCTCTTATGCACTTCATTGACCAATGTGGCTTCATGACACGTTTCATCATGATGGATATGGTTAAAAAGATGCGCTTCTTTAGTAGAGGTGTTAGGTAACAAGTCAACGATAAGTTTTAACAATGATATTTCACATTGGATAGGCAAGATAGTTTCCAGACCATACACCAATTGAAAGGGGGTAATTCTAGTTGCATTTCTCACCGAGGTTCGGTATGCCCACAATGTCGAGTACAGGATCAAATTCCAATTTTGTTTATGAACTCCTATCATTTGTTGAAGCATTCGTTTAAGAATATTGTTAATAGCCTCAACTTGTCCATTGGATTGTGGATAATAAGGAGTAGAACTATCATGCGACAATCCTAATTTGGCAGTCAACTCATTCATCATGTAATTTTGAAAATGCTTACCATGATCTATGACTATAGCCTATGGAACACTAAACCATGAGATGACATGATTGAAAAAGAATAATGCAGTTGTTTTGCCTGTGTTATTGAATGTAGGCATCACTTCGGCCCACTTGGTAAAGTAGTCTACTGCAATAATAATATAACATGCCCCCCGAACGAATGAGGGTTGCAGGTCATGAATTCAATGCCCCATTTTTCAAATGGTCCCACGGCGATAACAGGATGAATCGACACTGGTGATTTGCAGATTTTATGATCAATTATATAGCACGCATGACAACTTCTAACCGCGAGGATGCAATCACGAAATATGGTAGGCCAAAATTAACTGGCGTGGAGTATCTTCTGCGCATTAGTGTATCCAAAAAAGTGTCCACGACAAGCCCTAGCATGACAATCATTTAAAATCTTCTCCACCTCCTCATGAGTGAGGCACCTCCTTAAAATCCTATCGACACCACGATGATAAAGTGTATCGCCGACGATCAGATAATCTTTGGCTTGGTATCAAATACGTCACTGTTGAGAGTGAGAGGTATCGGGCCAAAAAGTATGGGTTTGGAGATAAATGATAAAATCCCCATACCAAGGATTAGATGATACGATAAAAAATAGAGACTAATCAGGAATTCATGGTTCTGATGTAGTAGTAGTACTATTAGAGGGAAGGTCATAGAGAAGCTCAGCCAAAACTAAAGACTACTTTGACTTGGATTTAATGAATTCCAAATCAAACTCCTGCAAAATGATGATCCATTTTGAATATCCCCCCCCCATAAATTGATGTGACAGAATTTATGTCATGGGGTTGCAATCTGAAATGAAAATGGTCTTTCTAAATAGGATATAATGGCGAAATATTTGGACAGCTTGAATCGTCGCCAAGGCGAAATTTTTGACGTATGAATACTTTACTTTTGTATCATTGATATTACAACTCAAATAATATATCAGATGTTCTATACCATCTTCTTCTTGGACCAATACCATAGCAATCATCGTATCGGTCACGGTGATATATAAGAAATAAGCACTCTGATAATTGGGGGGATACATTAATGATGCCCGGAGAAGTGTATCCTTGAAAACATCAAAATAATCTTGCGCAACCTTATCCTAAGGGAAGGGAATCCCCTTTTTCAAGAGTCGAGTAAATCGTTTATCCATTTTGGCTTAGTTGGGTATGAACCTCCTTAGCAAGTTAGCCTTTCCTTGAAGTTTCTGTAACTGAAGTAAATTTCATGGTGCAAGAAAATCAATAATGGCTTGGACCTTCAGTGGGTCAATTTGAATTCCTTATTTTGAGATGATGAATCCTAAAAAATGACTAGATCCAACACAAAACACACATTTATGTGGATTGAGGCATATTTTGTAGTGTCAGCAACGTAGAAAGATAGCTCTCAAATGCATTGGGTGATCAATCTAGTTTCATGAATGCGTGGGTAAATTATCTAGATAGGGTTGAACAATATCATTGATGTCATTGAAATCATAATCCATTGCTCTATGAAATGTTTCTCCAACATTATTTAAACCAAATGGGATTTTACGAAAAGCGAATGTGCCCCAGGGATAGATGAATGTTATCTTATATTGGTCCTCTGGGTGGAAATTAATTTGATTGTAGCCAAAAAATCCATCCATGAATGAAAATATTTCACATCCAGCACAATCGTCAATAATCTGGTTGATAAAGGAAGTGGGATAGTTGTCTTTTGGACAAAGCACATTGATGTTCAATATCACTTTGTGAGAGATACGAATGAGGATAAAAGGGTGTTGTTGGTAAAGGTGGACACTTTGAAGAATGTTGCAGATGCATTGACGAAGTTTGTGAGCACTCAGAAGTTCTCTTGGTGTAGAGAAACAATGGGTGTTGCAGAGCTGGGATAGTGACTAAGCTCTCGTGTGGCCCCCTTGTGGAAAGAAAATAACAAGTGGGATAATGTTGGGTATGTGTTATATTATTTCCACAACTAGCCCCACGTGTTGTACATTGCGATGGGCACAACAAGGGGGTCACAGGGGGGGCAGCAGCCCCCCCTGTCGAGGTCTGGGGCAACGCCCCGGAAAATTTATTTTTGGTGTGCGGACCCAATCATAGGCGGACCCACCCATGGTTTTGTGCATGATTTTTGCATGAGTTTGCACATGGTTTTCGGCCCCTGGTATTTTGTAGATCCGGTCAAGAGAACAACGGTTATGTTCTAATCTAGGGTTAATGGATTGGGGTTTATGTATGCTTCAGCATGTATATATATGTGTTGTAACACTAAAAGGAATATAATGAAAAATCAAGCTGGTCGTCCTGATTTGGGATCCAGGGGAAAATCTTTGTGTTTATCTGTTTTATGTTTTATGCTCTTTCTATTGTTTATTTTCTGTTTTAAGATTCAATTGTAGATAATTTCTGTACAGGGTTAAAACCTACATGTATTGTAAGATTGATGCAATTCATCGTGCACTTTAGTTCTGGCTCATCACATCGTAAATAATCTCATCCAAATACTATTATTATTTTTTACTTCGTGATTTAGGGCCAACTGTTATAGGTCAAATTAGGCATCATCCCCCAAGACCTGGTCAAATTGGACATCATCCCCAAGACCAATGAAATAGGGTCTATCATCCCCTTATATTTTAGTTTCTATATGCCCTAAGAGAAGAACATTTCATTCATGACTTCTATTGTGAGATTTCCAAGGTTTGAAGTATATGTTATATCACCTATTGACTCACCAACGCTCATATGCAAGGGACTAACTGCGTTGCAGTTCCAAATCCTCCATGCAAGGGTGCACTGTAGTGCACTTCTCGACACTCAAGGGTGCGTTGGTCACCTCAGAGCAGAATTCTAATTGTTCCGAGAATCTCCACATGGCCAGTGTCTTCTAGAAGAGTCCATATGTGTCAAACTTTGAATCCAAGTGTCCATCTAACACCTTTGAACTTGGAAACATGTCTTGCCTATTATTAGAAAGTCATTCATGGAGAAACTACCATCAGTTTCCCTATAAATTGAGAACTCATCCTAGTTCTAGGGGAGGAAGAATTTTGGTAAAGTTATGTTGTTGGATTCTCATGTGATAAGAGAGTGAAAGTACTGATATGTTGTTGAGATAATGCTAGATTTGATGAGGCTAGAATGAAGTTGGAGCAGGTTGCCAACAAATTTATCCATTGGTTGTAATCTTCCCCTTCTACTCTTTAATAAAGATTGTTGTTCATTTTCCCATACATATGTCTCTATTTATTGTGCAATTTATTCTTGAATGATATATGTATTTCAGATCTAGTCAACTTGATTTGTGTAAGATAAGTAGACATTCTGTATATTGTATGTTGTTTGATGTTCTCTATTTGTGTTTGCAGGAATTGATCTAGTGACTTGGGTTGGATTGAGAGCGATGACAAAAATGACAGAAGGAGAAGGAGAAGCGAAAGAATCACAAGTAGGTTCCTTTCCCATTCTGTATATCTACTTGTTTTAGAAAAAGTGATAGTTATTCTTTCCTCTTTTGTTCTAAGTGATAGACACCACACTTAGGGAATTTATTTTATCCGTAGATCACAATTTTGTATAACATTCTCAAATACTTCATCCTCGGTTTTCAAGAAATAAATCCATGTTTTACAAAAGTAATCATCAATAAAATAAACATAGTGTAAATGACCACCCAAGGATTTATCAGACATAGGTCCACAAACATCAGAGTGCAAAAGATACAAGATTACTTTGGATCTACTATCATTGTTAATACATCTTCCTTTAACTTTTTTCCCAAGGGAACATCCCTTGAAAACTCCATCATATTCAATTTTGATTTTATGTACACCTTTAAAAAAATATTTCAATCGAAGCAAGGCTTTATAATGAACATGAGCATACCTTCGATGTCATAGCTAACAAATATCAATGGCGTTATGTAACAAGGCTTGAATTAAGTGTCCAAGGAAACAATATAGGCCTCCAATTCACAAAAAAATGATCTTGGAAGATTCAAAGGAAGCATATTTCTTCCATACTAGAACTTTTCCATCAATGAAAGCAATCATTAGAGGAAATTTTAGCCTAAAAGTGCCCATGAAATTTTCACATACATAATATGAAAACTAATCAAAATCCTTTAAATTTAAAAAGACTCGTACATGTAAATATTTTGGAGGGAAAATAAATAAAACTACTTTTTTTAATTGTATTTTTGGCTTATCTCCTTATAGGTTTACTCAAATTTCAATTGTAGACACTCATTAGATGAAGAATTAAATTCCGCATATAACGAGTACTGATTATACCTACTTTTGAGAACATCCACATTGATAAAAATTGAAGATACATTAAAAAAAAGTGTTGAACACGCTTTTTTAACGTATCTTCAATTTTTATCAATGTGGGTGTTCTCAAAAGTATGCATAATGGGTACTTGCTGGATGTGGAATTTAATTATGCATCCAAATAGCGTCCACACTTGAAATTTGAGTAAAACTATAAAGAGATAAGCTAAAAATACAATAAAAATAATAATTATATTTTTTTCCCTCCAAAATTGATATATCTTATTTTTTTTCTTATTATTTTATTATTTTTCCTAAGGAAGCCACTTTTAGGTTGAAATTTCCTCTAATGTATATATCATTTGTCTTCAAGAGATGAAATGGACAACAAATTCTTTTTTTCAAACTTGGAACATATAAAATATTGTTAATAGATACATTACCTCTTAATTCCAATTGGAAGGATGAAAAAAAATGCCCTTGACTTCGTATTTTCCACAATATCCAAGCTCAACCCTTTGAGCTATCTTATCTTCAACCAATTCAGGGAGATGTTCACGACTTCTGGTGATGTGCCTAGAGGAACCACTATCCACTATGTGAAATTTTTTAAATCTACACTACAAAAATATGATTTGCATAGCCTACTTGCCTTATTAGATTACAAGTTATTTTTCTGAATATTCAATAAAATACTAATGAAAATACTCTACAACCTACACAATTATGCAGATCAAGTATTGAAAGATAATTAAAGCACACAGACAAAGGACACATATTTTTTGGACAAATGTCCTCGAAAAAACCCAATGTGGGAAAAATGGTGTAGCAATTCTTGAGGGTTTTTATTATTATGTAGATTTATGAATAGAAACTAGGGTGCCATAAACAGCTCACCCAATAGAGGATTTCCTTCACAGAAATACATCTATCCGGATACATGTATTATGGTTTATCCAGCGTCAGAATGATGAACTCCACAGGTGCCTACGTAGTCCCCAGCAAGCTTTGGCTAGAACTACGTCACCCTTCCTAGTGGTTGCGTCGCCCTTCTTCAATCTACTGAAACTGGGCCCGATATTACCCACATAAACCCCAGTGTTGTAGCCTATAGCTTTTTGTCACTTCCTCTTAGACTGCGTCACCCCGCTTGATCTGCGTCAGCCTCTGTGTGAGCTCAGCGGGGCCTGTGTCACCCTCTCAAGGGGTGCATTGTCTCTCTTGGGTAGCTCTACCTCTCTACAACTGTATTCTCAGCCTTGGATCCAAAATCCCACTACCGAATTGCCCCTCGCAATGCACTACAAGCTCACTCTGAAATTCTTAGCAAACAACACCCCAGAATTTTGACTTAGCTCAAGTGTTGCCATTCTGTGTGTATCCTCCAACCGACCCCAAGCCTTCCTTTAATACTTTTACAGTTAAAGAATCAATAACCATGATCTAATATCTAATCAAAGGCTAAGATTTTAATTTGCTTGATCCTTGTCACTTAGAACATTCTCACCCACATGTTAAATTATTTCACTTTAATTATTTAATTTACCTAAGTTAGACTTAGGGTCCCCATTAAAATAAGTAATTATTTGAATAACTTAAGCTCCAGGTCGAATTTCTCTAAACAATTTTTGGGTCTTGGAGATATCATGTGTTCTAAACCCTCCAAAAAGTTTTGAAGGTAGAGCACATTTGATGCTACCCAAAAATCAACACTCCCTCTTAGCAAGGAATGTGCTCTAGTAACACTTCAACCTGAAGCATCACCCTAATCCATGGTATCGGTCCTTTTTGATGTTGATGCTTGGCCTGCTGCCCCTAATCCACTACGCTACAACCTTTTGTACTATTTCCCATGTCACCGCCACTTACACTGTCTCATCTGTACTACAGCTCCCTCTCAAATGTTGCATCATGCTGCCCATAGAGTTGCCACTGCTAATTGTTGCACTGCAACTCAGTTGCTGAGAAGTAAGCAACTGAAGCATCCCAAAGACTTGAGATAAAATTTAGTCTGATTATACCTCGATATTGAAGCACCATCTACTGATAATATGCACTGACCCTCTAGAGCTCTGTGATGTTGTTGCTCTGCACTACGTAAGAACTACCTCTGTGCTGTTGAAATCCAATCAACCTCTGCGTTGCTGCTGCCTCTGGTTTGTGCTGCTCTAGTCTTCAGCGTCCTAGCTCTGCCAATGCTGCTCCATCATCCCTCACACCAACTAACTCCAGTCATCCTGCTATTGTCATTAAGGGTTCCCATAGCTCGTATGTGATCCAAGAGCATTAGGGGAATTTTGAGGTCTAAAATGGGCCTCCTAAGAAAAATGTACAACAAAAATAAACTTTATAACAACCAATAGGATTCAAGATGATGATGTCAACCATGGGGGACGATTTACCATTTTTTAAATAAAAGGGTAAAAATATTAAAAAATAATAAAATAATAAAACTACTTTTTCAACTCGTATTTTCAACTTATCTCCCACAATTTTTACTCAAATTTCAAGTGGGAGTACTCGTTGGATGCAAAATTTAATTCCTCATCCAAGGAGTACCCATGTTGCATACCTTCAATGAACCTTGCTACATGAAAAATGGGAAATACATAAAAAAACATGATTACTGTTGTGTAGATTAATCCGTCTTGCGGACAAGACCGATCTCTCTAGTACAAAAGGTAACTAGCAACAAACAGCCAATTATACTAATCTCTCTCTAAGCATATAAGATTTATAAAAACACTATACGGGTGTAAAAGCCTACCTTATATCCAACGCTTGCTTGCTTACTTGATTTTGTTGAAGTCCTTCCCATGCACTGAAAGAACGTCCTTCGTATATCTGCAATCACAAACAAGGAAAAAGATTAAGCAGCACCTGTATAGACATTATCATAAATCATACTTATCATAATGATCAAGGAATTTATGAAATAAACCACAAATTGACAATTTAATGAGAGAAATGAGTATATTTGTATTAACTTTAAAGATAGAAAACCTTTACAACCTGTGCCTTGATGTTGTGCAGGTCCTCCCGGGGTCCGAAGCAGGAATCTCCTTTACTCTGACAAGCATTTCACTGAACTAAGACAAATGGAGATGAGTGATTTAACCTCACAGAAAGTCTTAGTTACTTAAGTCTAAATCTCAACAGCATTTAACTTCAAATCTCATAAGCTTGAACTCCCTTTGAGGCTACCCAAGGCCTCTTTTTATAGTGGAAAAGAGGAGGTTTCTAGTTCCAAATATGAAGGGATAGAATCCTCCTTCAAAGGGATAAGCTCCTTACATCAAGGGGTTAGCTCCATCAAGTGAGGGATGCATGAACCAGCTTCAAAGCGTATCCATTCCCGAAAATTCCCGTCTAGAACCTTCTAGAATTCACCTAGAATTCACTTTTTATCTTCATTTTCTCGCCTTTTTATGTTTTACAGGGGTCCGCACCCATTACACAAAGAACGTGCGGTATGGTTCCGCAGGCAAGCTGAGATTTAGGTGCGGGACCGCAGGGAATGCATAGAGAAAGTGCGATACCAATTCTTAGGGGATTTTAGGGATTTTCTTCTGATTTTGAAGCTTGATATGAGGAGATGGTATATTGGACTTGCAAAAGGAGGAAGTATGAGTAATAATGAGCTCATACAGTCAACAGAATGTCAAGGTGACAGTTTTCAGTGTAACAAATTGCCCCCTAAAGTGCAAAGTCTGGAATAGATGAAGCTGTAGTCTGTCATATATGAAGAGTGCAGTACTTTATCATTTCAAAGATCATCTTGTGGACACCCCAGTCGGAACCTGTAAAAACATTCAATGCAAAATATATACATGTATATGTCATCACTGAGGTAGGCATTCCCATACTCAGATAAAAACTAACTATAAACTAACTGAAATCGTTCTGATACGGGAATGATTTTGAATACATCATAGTACAAATATATGTAGACACAGTATGGACGCAGCCATCTGTTTATCAATAGTCTACTGTATAGATGACAACAAAATTCCTTGCAGCCTGGATGGTGGAAACTAGATCCAGGGTCTTGATTTCCGCATCTCGAACCAGTACGATTCTATCCATGTGAATGAATGTGTCGAAGTCGAACATGGTAGAAACCACTTGATTACCAGTCAATGATGTGAACTATTAACAAGTGTGAGAGAAACCACCAGTAATGTCAATGGTTCTCAAAGTACTCAGTACAATCCATGAAATGTGAATGAATGAGCTGAAGTCGAACATGTCACGGAGTCATTCGATCGAAGGTCATTGATGCAACCTGTCGTCGAAAGCGAGAAACCTGCCATTGAGGCATGCAGATTTCAAGGTACTGACGATTTCTAGATCAACTTCCTAGATAGTGTGGTGATGTCGATAGAAAGTGATCTGTCGTAGGTAAACCCACAACACGAAATCATAGATCAAGTTTTGAAAATATGTTGGCAAGGACTGACTCAGGGATGGTCAATGATGGATGACAGATATTTTGCAGATGAATGGTTTTATTTGAATTGTTCTCTTGGACACATAACGACACTGCAGATGGCTTGGTGACAATTGACCCAAAGCTAATACCCAGAAACCGGCTGAAAATTTTCAATGTGGTTTGATTAACTGTTAGGCAAAGGATTTCCCAACCCAGGTGAATATAAGTGTCGTGTCCAAGAGTGGTCGAGTGAGTTTTCGGACAATTTTAAAATACAACAAACATGCTCATTTTTCTCTCTTTTTCCCCCACCATTTCTGGCAAGTACCTCTTTATTTTTGGCAAGCTTGAGGAGGATAACATTTGCTTGGTTATAAGCTCACCCTTCGGGTGAGTCCAACTTAGTTTAAAATTCGAACCCTAAGAAGGAGTGGTTCGTTCCTGTTGAAAATTAAACAGGTCCTTTACTGTTAAGTTTTAACGAGTCCAATATAGGAGAAACTCGGTGTTTTTCAGTTTTAGGGAGTCAGAAGAAAAACTTAAGAAAACTCCATGGGTGTTCTTTTTCGTAAATTTAGTCTCTCGAGCCCGAAAAAGGATAAAATAATGCGGGAGAGAACTCTATTGGCCGTATTTAGTCAACGTATACCTTTTTCGTAAATAGTCCATTTCAGTCCGTAAAAGGGGTAAACTTATACTGAAAGGACGACTGTTCATTTACTTTAACGAGTTTGAATAGTCAAGTACTCGGCAATCTTTTCATATTTAGAGAGTCTGAAAAGGGCTTAAAGAGGACTCCAAGGTTTCGCTTTTTCGTAAAATTTTTGGAAGAGTCCGAAAAAGTGATAAAAGTATGCTCTTTGTTGAAAAATGATCATTTCACCTGAAAAATCCTATTTCTGCACAAAAACTCAAAACATTACACATACCTGTTTAAGATAAATAAAAATGCTTTCAAAAATATCCCTTTTAAAGTGAAAAATAAATAAATTTACAATTCATTCATTCGAAAAAACTTATAAAAGGACTTTTTCTATTTCATTTTCACCGTTCAGTTGCAGAGTGAAAAGTAAAAAGCTTTTGGATAAAAAAGTTCCCGTGAAGATTCTGGAAAATTCAACCGTTGGAATCGAAAATCGTCAGCCCTAGGTAATCCACGACCTCCTTATCTTGTTTTTCAACCATTTAAAATTCGTTTTTAGGCTTTAGTTTGATTTTTTAGGGCAAAAATTGGTTCAAAAATGCGCCCGCGGGGTCCGCAGGCGGGACACAGGTAACCTGCGGACCTCGATTTTTTCTGAACGGGAAAAAATCGAGGGTACCGCACCCGGCACACATCTCGCGTGCGGAGCTACGCTCTGTTTACAAAGAGCAAATGCGGTACCCGCGCGGTTAAATTTAAAGCACGATTTTCTCAAATTTCTGCCAAATTTTTTCAAATGAAATCATTCTAATATGCCTTATTTTGTGTTGCAAGATTAACAAGATGCTTATTTGGCGAGAAAGGGAACATGAGGAAGTGGATGAAGCTGCAATACTTCATTTTCCCACACAAAGGGCATTGAAAGCATGCTGCTTATACAAATTCTGGGCCATCTCTGGCATGAGGGCACAAGTGGAACTCTTAACATGGTTGGTAGACAGATGGCATGTGGAGGACCGGTGTTTCTTCATTGGTGGCCACCGGCTCGAAATTGAGCTGGAGGATATATACTTTTTGACTGGTTTGTCCAAGAGGGGCGAACATGTATCTTTGTTTGGGACTAGGCCAGGTGGCCAGACTGTCACTAGTCTTCAACTCGAATTTTGCAATGATCAAGCAGATCCTCGGGACAAACGGATTGACATAAAACATATCATCCGTCCTGAACTGAAAGTTATAGCATTCACTGTTACCAAACTATGTGGGAGCGCCGCGCTTCATGTAGCTACTGGTTCCCAAATGCGCATTGCTGTGGACTGTTTTCGCGGCACCATCTTCAACTGGTGCGAAGCTATGTTGGCCAATATAAAAGGCCAACTTACCAGAGCAAAAACCGGGAAACTAAATAACTTTGGATATGGTTCCATTGTCGTTTCTTTTGCTTTGGAGAGGATTCCTCAGTTAGCTCCACAGAGTATTTCAGTTGATGCCGGTCGACCTCGAGAACCAAGAATGGTTCGCTGGTCCGCGTTGATGGATCGTCATGCTATCGAGGGCACTGAGATTGTATGATTCCCTGCTTCATATTTTCGTTGGCTGGATCGCCAAGTTTTCATGATAGAAGATTTTCCGTATGCCGGGATGGATTTCCGTGGCGACGGAGAGATGTCTCTCCCTGCAGGGGAACAATGGGATGATTCAGGTAAAACATTTTTCAACGTTTGCTAAGTTCTAATTTTTTATTTTTTTATCGTCTTAGAAAACTAATAACCAAAATTTTTTTGAATACAGATGTGGGTCCACAACGACCAGCTCATCTCCAACCTTTCGAGAGGAGACAACCAGTTGCGCCCGCACCAGCCCCAGCAGGCCAATCAATAGAAATTTTGACTGATTTGGAACATCATCTAGAACACTTGACTCTAGATATACCAGAGACGAGCATAGATGACATCCCTCTCAGGCTACAAAGATATGTGATTGGAGTCCCAGGACCTTTCAGGAGGTTCCTATGTAGGGTGGCCCGAGCAGTTGTTTCCTATCGAGATCATCATCAGTGATGAGATGATCATGTAGACTCATTTTTGTACTTTTGTGTTATCATTTTTGCCGATCATAAGGTGTTTTCAACCTATGATCGAAGACGATGTATATTTTTTGAACACACTCCTATGATATATATATCACTATATTGACGGCTATCTGCGTACATGAATGAATGTTGTTTGTTTTACTGCTTTTAATTATTGCAAATGTCTATTTATCATACTAGAAGCAATTGAATCTGCTAATGTATTTAAATGTCTTGGAATATGCTGATATTCAATGTAATCAAACTCACGTTCCAAGAGACGAACTCTCAAAAATAACCATAATGACACCGGATTTCTAATGGTATAAACCCTGTTAAGCTGTAATACAACAAGTTCAGAATCCAACCTTACAATCAAACTCCGAATTCCAAAAGATATGGACTCAGATAATAACTCAATCACTGCACTATACTCGGCAATGTTATTTGTTGTTTGACCAAGGCTTACCCCATGCATGGATACTAACTCGTCAGAGGGTGAATAGATAACCCAAGCTGCGGAAGAAATGTTCTGTGTACTACGACAAGCACCATCAGCAAAACCAATGTAGGTTTGAAGAGACGTCGACATCTGCAACATCAAGAGTAAAACTCAGATAAGCAGTCATAGTGACAAAACACACTTCTAAACTAGGCACACTTTTCTAATCTAAAACACACCAGCAGTAAAAAAATCTAAAATAACAAAAAAAAATCTCCACACCTTGTTTAAGCGTAATATCGCTTTAGATAAAGCCCATTTCTGGGTTTATCCAAAGGGACACCGTCAAAATCTACTAACTCATAGGCCCCTTTTGCTAACTTTCGTTTCACAATGTAAGGACCATGCCACATAGGCACGAATTTTCCAGCTCCTAGCTTGTCATTAGCTTGATCATAAAGTAAAACTAGGTCTCCTTCTGAAAAATTTCGAGGGGTCACATTTCTATCATGCTGAGCTTTTATCATTTTAACATGAGCCTCGTTTGCTATTGCAGCACTTCGTCGATTCTCATCTAATTGGGCCAAGTACAAGAAACGTTTTTCCTCTTCAGACGTAGCTGGAAGTAATTCTATGGCTAATTTTAGTGACGGTATTTCGCATTCAATTGGCAGCACAGCTTCTAAACCGTAGACCAGTTGAAAAGGAGTGAAACCTGTTGATGTTTTGACTGAGGTTCGATATGCCCAAAGCGCTGAAAATAACATGGAATGCCAATTCGTCTTGTGAATACCAATGATTCGTTTAATCATGGTGACTAAAACTTTATTAATGGCTTCAACGAGACCATTTGCTTGTGAATAGTACGGAGTGGAACTATCGTGGCGTAGGCCAAGTTGTTCTGTTAGTTCAGTCATCATGATATTCCGAAAATGACTTCCATGATCCGTAATAATAGCCTGAGGAACACCGAACCTAGCAATTATGTGATTGAACACGAATGTTGCAGCAGTCTTGCCGTCAGCTGAATATGTAGGCATCGCCTCGGCCCATTTCGTAAAATAATCTACAACGAGAATAATATAGGCATGCCCCCCGGCCGAGTGAGGGTTACATGTGATAAAATCGATACCCCATTTTGCAAATGGACCAACAGCAATTATAGGGTGAAGAGGAGCGGGTGGTGCACGCATTTTTCTATCAAAAATTTGACAGTTGTGGCATTTCCGAACCGCATAAATGCAATCTTTAAATAATGTTGGCCAGAAATAACCTACACGCAATATCTTTTGGGCAGTGGCATACCCAGACATATGACCGCCACATGCTCCAGAATGACAATCATTTAGCACCTTTTCAGCTTCTTCATGAGTTAAACAACGTCGGAAAACAGAATCCGCTCCTCGTCGATAAAGTGTATCACCAATTATATTATATTGTTGGGATTGGAAGCGTATTTTTCGTCGCTGATTTCGTGAAATTTCGGGCCGAAAAGATTGGGTTTGGAGATACACAATAATATCCCCATACCATGGATCAAGCGTACTGATAAGAAACAAAGATTCGTCCACAATGGACTCTTCTGCCACTGTTTCAGTATCAGTAGAGGGGAAATCACACATCAGTTCCGCAAAAACCAAAGACTTCTTTGCCTTGGATTTCTCAAATTCCAAGTCAAATTCCTGTAGGATAACTATCCATTTAGAATACTTGCCCCCTAGCAATTGTCTGGTCAAAATATACATCATAGGGTTGCAATCAGAAATTACTGTGGTTTTACGTAACAATATGTAATGTCGAAAACGTTGGACAGCTTGAACAGCTGCCAAGGCCAATTTCTCCACATGTGTATATTTGATTTCAGTCGGATTCAAATTTCGACTAAGATAATAAATCACATGTTCGTTGTGAGATTCATCTTCCTGAACTAGTACCATCCCAATAGTGGAATGAGAAGCAGCGAGATACAAAATGTAATCTTGGTTGTAGTTGGGAGGATGCAATAACGGTGCATGGGTCAACGCGTGTTTAAGTGCATTAAAATATCGATCAGCGACCTCATCCCAAAAGAACGAAATGTCCTGTTTCAACAACCGGGTAAAACCCTTTGCAAGCTCAGCATAGTTCGGAATGAATCTACGTAAAAAGTTTGCTTTCCCCTGCAAACTCTGGAGTTGGCGCAATGTCGAAGGAGGAGGCAATTTAACAATAGCTTCGACCTTCGAAGGATCAACACGAATGCCTGATTTTGAGACAACAAATCCCAGTAAACGACCCGATTCTACGCAGAAAACACATTTATGCGGATTCAACCTTATCCGATAATGTCGACATCTCATAAAAATTGCTCGTAAATGAGTGGGATGATCGGCCCTACGTAATGAATGAGCAGGTAAATCATCAAGATATGGTTGAACAATGTGCTTAATGTCATGAAATGCATAAGACATCGCCCGTTGAAAAGTTTCTCCAGCGTTCTTAAGTCCAAAAGGTAGTTTACAATAGGCAAACGTTCCCCACGGACAAATGAAAGCTGTTTTAGGTTGATCTGCAGGGAGTATGTTTATTTGATTGTAGCCAGAAAAACCATCCATAAAGGAAAAAAGTTCACTTCCAGCACAATCGTCGATTATCTGATCGATATAGGGAGTTGGATAATTGTCTTTTGGACACGCTCGATTAATATACCTATAATCGATACATACTCTTATCGTTCCTTGTTTTTTAGTGACAGGAACAATGTTCGATACCCAATCCGTTAAGGGAATTGGATAAATGAATCCTGCTCGAAGTAATTTTTCAACTTCAGTTTTTATAGCAGCAGCTTTTCTAGGATGTATTTGACGTAATCGTTGACGAATAGGTTTAGCATCCGGGTAAGTCTTAATCTCATGTACTACGATCGATGGATCAATTCCTGGCATTTCTTCGTAAGACCAGGCAAACACGTCACGGAATTCTTGAAATAGGGCTTTATAAGTCTGAATTTCTTCGTCTGAACAACAAGCACCTATATGAATGTTTTCAATTATTCCTGGTTTTACTGAAATGTCAATTGGAACCGTTCTAGATATATTTTCAAATTTAACTCAGAATCAGGATTTTTTAATGGATTCTGAGGTTCCTTGGCATATTCAGCAGTAAAAATTGAAGCGAAATCATTTTCAAAATGATCTAATTCAGGTAAGAATGAAGACCTATGATGGAGATCTTCCCATGGTAAATCATCAACAGACAAAAACTCACGAATTTGCTCATATGTATGAACAATTTCAGGAAATGTCGTTGCGTCTGAACTAGAAATAGAAAGCGATTCCTCTTGGATCCCATTCATTGGATCGATTTCGGTTGAAAAGGGGTTGGAAAAAGACTGTACAGTCTGGTATGCAATTTCAAATGGACTCAAAGGCATCGCGCCATCAAATGAATCTATCTCGGATTCTGAAGGTAGAATCCAAGGATCATCAGACATAACTGTGTCTGACGAAATCATATGAATAGTTGCAGTAGAAGACGATACGTTAGGAGGAGGAAAGGAAAAAGTTCCTAGCAAACCAGAATCTTTAACCAAACCTACTCCAACATCCTTATAAGGGATAGTCATTTTACCAACATGCTGGATTGTTTCTGTAGAGGCTGGGTCTGACGAAAAATAAGTTAACTGATCTATTGTCACGATCCTTCCTTGATATGGAAATTTTATAAGTCGAAAGACCGAAGAGACAACAGCAGTCATAGCATAAGACCAACTACGACCCGGTAGAAGGTTGTAATCTAGAGGGGCATCAACCACTTCCACATCTAGATTAACAATTTTCCCTTCAACCCCTATGGGTAAATCCTGCAAAATACCATAAGGTTGAAAACCTCGACCATCAAAAGCTTTTAGAATCGTCGGAGATTGGTTAAGTGTAGGAGAACCAAGTGATTTCCAACACTGAAGCGACATAATACACGTTGAAGCTCCCTCATCAATCACAGTCCGAAAAATAGGTCTGTTTTTTATTAACATTGGAATCTGGAAAGCCATTTGGTGAGGAAGACGTGGTGTACTAGTTTCTAAATCGAAGATTATGAGGTTAGAATCCTGAACATCAACAGCTCCTATAGCAGACAATAACAATTTACGATGTGCTGGACACGATTGCAGCACTTCCAAAGCCGACATTGCTGAAGGAGAAACAGCTAAATCTTCAACAATGTTGTAATTCTGAGCAGCTCTCGCATGTGGATTGAAAGCTGATTTACGAAGAACACCTTTAGCAGGCAGCTTGATTATCAAGTCTGGATTTTGTTTCTCGATCTGTAGCGGACCGGAAACAGGAGGAGTTGTATTTGATGCGTTGGCATTGGAAGACTCTCCTTCTTTGCCATCAACGGGATTCTTAGAACCGTAATTTTGCGATCGCATCGCAACCCTTACATGAGACATCATCATAATAGGCTCTTCTAAAGTAGTCGAGGAAGAACCAATCATCTTGCTATCTTGAATTGGAAAAGGATCCTTCAAGACAGCAGGTTGTTGCGATCCTTTAATGAGTTTCGTAACCTCCTCTCGATATGGAAATTCTTTTGTGAAGTGATCTTGTTCACAAATGAAACAAGGATAGTGAGGTTTACGTTTCTCGTCATTGAATTCTTCTTTATCTTTTTTTTCCTTCGAATTTTTCTTGTTTTTGTTCCTCCCCTTCTTTTTACCACCGGATTTTGATTTTGCCGTAGATGTTTCAACGACATGAATATCGGCAGAAACTTCTTGAGAGGATTCTCCCTTCGGGGAATCAGGTAAAGTTATGATTGGAGAAGAATTCTTTGAGGATTTATTCTTACTTTTAGAACTAACTGTACCAATCATACCGTCAGCGGCATGAGACCCTGAAGGAGGAGCAGCTATTTGACCTTGTTTGGGTAAATCAGGAATTTTTTCATGTAAAGTACCTGACTGCGTATAGACGAGGTCAAGGTACTGAGCCTGAGAAATTACTTGCTCTTCAGTAACAACACCAGCCTTAGCTACATCTTCAGTGATCTTGGGCAGTAATGATTTTACAAACCATTCTGCCAAAATTTGATCCAGAATATAAACCTTCACCAAACGTCGTCTACGTCGCCACTCATGAATATGATCAGAAATATACGTGGACGTAGATTGTTTTAGTGATGTTAATAATTCTGTGCCATTGTCGTATCTGACAGGCAACTGGAAATGAGTTAAGAAAGACGTTGCTAACTGACTGAAATTATGAAACGAGCCTCGTGGCAACTCAATGTACCATTTGGCTGCAAGACCTATGAGTGTCCTTTGGAAAAGACATAAGCGAATCGAATCATCAATAATAGAATTAGATGCACACCAAAGGTGATAAGTCATCACATGATTTGATGGATCCTCTCCTGACTTACCTTCAAATTTCGGTATATCACTGGGCAACTTATGAGGCATTGACGGCCAGTTCTGATAATAGAAAATAGGATCATTAGTAAGGCGCGTCAAATCTGGTAAGTCCAAAGTTGCGATGAACGGTAATTGACGGTTAGGGTCACGAAAACCTTGAGAAGCCAAAGCAGATCCAGGAGGCGGATACCCAGGATAACTAGGAATCGGATTAGCATTGGGTATTGTATAACCTCCCGGATAACCAGGATGAATCGGACCATACTGAGGTTGCTGATAAGTATAACCAGGGTATGGTTGATAGCTTGGATTCTGAACATAGGGACCGAATTGCGGTTGTCCTTGGTACGGTTGATAAGTAAATTGAGGTTGACTCGTAACAACTGTACTTGTACCGGCTTGTCCTGCAGGCATCTGAACTGTAGTCTGAACTGAGGGTCCTGAATGAGGTACAGAGACTTGAGGGATTTGCACAGATACAGGGATAGCCGAACTTGGGGCTACAGACACTCCAGAAACAGGTGTAACTGGTTGAACAGACGTTGCAGCAGTTACAGCAGTTTGGGGCGGAGTCTGAGGTGTACTAGGCCCAGCCTGCTGAACTGAACTAAGTGCAGGAGTTTGAATAGCTGGCTGAACAGGTTGCTGAGTTGAACCAGAAACCAATGGCTGACCAGGTTGATAAGGTAACTGCACAGTAGGCTGCAAAGGCTGTTGATATTGGGACGGATCCCACACCATCATTCCGGGGTATTGTCCCATAGAAGGTTGAACGTAAGGACCAAAACCTGGTTGAACGTAGGGTTGATAATAAGGTAAAGTTCCGGCTCCTTGAACGGATGGTTGACCAGAAGGCTGTTGGTAACCTTGCATTGGGTACTGCCCTTGAGGTTGATAACCTTGAGGCACGTACTGAAGTTGGGGTTGTTGAGGACCCTGAGGAGCATATTGAGTTTGGGGTTGACCTTGAGGAATGTACTGTCCTTGAGGTTGGTAACCCTGGGGTATGTACTGTCCTTGGGGTTGCCCCCCAAAATAATATTGATCCACAGTTTGTCCTGGGAAAAATATACCTTGAGGTTGAGCCCCGGGTGGCAACTGACTACCTTGGGGTTGCCCCCCAGGCGGTAATTGACTACCCTGAGGTTGCCCCCCAGGCGGTAACTGAGTTCCCTGAGGTTGACCCCCAGAAGGAAACTGACTGCCTTGCGCTTGAGGATTAGGAATGTTACCAGAAATCATATAAACTTGCTCTGCGTTCGACGTTTCAATTTTAAGTTCACCAAGACCAGATGATAACACATTTTCGATAGGTTGAGGAGTTGCTCCTGAGAAAGTACCAGACAAAGACTGATATCCCGCAGGAACAGAAGGACCACCATGTAAAAAAGATTCAGGCGTTTGCGAAAACATGGATGACTCACCAGCCATAATAGATGACGGATAATAACCTCTGGGTGTAGGATGAAATGGAACTCGAGGTGGATAAAAAGCAAGACCCGGATTCTCTAAAAAATCAGTTAAAGAGAGATACCAGGGATTAGTTCGAATGGGGTTGTAGAAAATAGATTCACGCTCCCTAAGATTTAACGATTGAGGGGAGTTGGGAAGAGATATGTCTTCGTCTGGATTAGTAAGTTCTTCTATAGAAATTAGTCCAGAAGGAAGATTTTCGGTAATGATATTTCTAACCCTTGGTGAACCTGGATCGCTAGAAGTTGGTGAGATAAATCCTGAAGATGTTTCTAACACAGAAGATTCAGTTTCAGGCTCAGAGATTTCAGGTTCGTCAGATAATTCTCCGGTAGGAGAAATATTTTCAGTGACTTCAGAAACTGAAATCGGTTCTTGAATATATTCTGTTGTAGGAATTTGATGATCAGGATGTATCACAATAGCAGAGCTTTCAGCTTCTGTTGATCTAAGTCTACGGCTATTGTGTGGTACCAGAGCTCGAAGCCCTTCAAGATGACCTGGTGTAAATTCAGGGGGTTTCCCTTGTATCCTCCGGGATTGTCTCGGCAATTCCGCCACGATGAAAAATTATCTAATCACACGCAAACAAAGAGAAATTTCAATGAAAACACCTAAAGTCTCTAAGAAACAAACAATTGAATCACTCGCTTAAAAAATCTAAGAGTTCAAACCACACACAAACAAGTAACTTTCCGTACTAAAATCACTAGTTGGTGATGAAATCCAACTTAGTAGAATTTTAACACGAAAAGGGCGGTTTGGAACAGTTACCCCGACAACCTGCTTAATGAAACAGACTGGCACAAGTTTCTTCACATAACCATCTCGAGTGAAGAGAACCCCCCAGAGAGTCCAAGTGAGTCTAGTCGACGTCTGTTCCAGGTACAGTGGGATCTTCCCTCCACCATCACCTTAGGAAAGAATCCTAAAGATTATGGCCTCTAAGGTTACCAACTGAAACACATATACCTGGGGGAACAGTCTACGATCCGACACACACGCAAGGGCAGAGTAACAAAGCTCAATCCCCTTGAAGGCTCCTTGAACAGAATCCAAGGTTTTACCGACAAGTGACCCCTGGCTCCTCGACAATGGTCTATCCGAGGTTTACCGTTTTTAATACGTGTATATCTTCTATCGTTCCCAATGAGGAAGGATTGATTACCCCACTGGTTCAGATATGATCTCGTGCTTAACTCCTTTAAGAGGAGCTTCCGAGAGCATACATGCAACAACTGGAATTCTTCCTACCGCAAGATATATCTACTTGTTTGTTTTATCTATCTTGGAGAGTTAATTACTCCCTACTCCAAGATACTAGCCTAAGCTATGTTGGTGATGAGAGCCCTAGAAATAAAAAGATTACTAGATGAATTTTATTTAAGCGTTACTTTTAAGAGTTGTTTCTTAAGTCAATGGGTGCGGAAATGAAACTTTGTATGATGTGAAGACTCGACTTCCAAAAACACTAAAATGCACCTATGATGATATTCAATTCCTTTTTCTTTCAATGAATTTTCTATCTAAAGAAGAGTTAGAGAATGCAACTTTCAAATTCCTTCTTCAAACATGAAAACTAATTGAAAGAAACATTTTGTCTTTTCAATAAACTATCAAAGCTCACAAGAAAAAACTATTTTCTTTTCCAAACAAGAAGCTACAAAACAATTTTATTTCGAAAGAAATCTACAAAAATTAAAACTATTCAAAACTACAAAGACTAATCTAAAAAACTAATCTAAGTTGAGTAAAAGCTTTTTAGAGTTTTTTAATGAATGTTTCTCTTAGTTGTTCAGCAAACTAAGAATCTATCAAACAGATCAAAAACACTCAAAATATGTTTTTTCAAAACACTCAAAGAATAAATGAAATTCAAAACTTTAAAGCAAGTTCTTTTCGAAGATTTGCAAAGAAATCAAAAAGGCTTAATTTCTCAATCTAGGATGTTTTCACAATGAGGTCGGATTCAAGAGACAAAAAGAGATCTTATGTGATCTGAGATACTGCAAATTGTCAAAAGTTTGAATCACTACAAAGACCAAACAGGAAAAATAATCCAATCGGCAAAATCTCCTAGAAAATCATTCAAAACACTAACACTGTTGAAGTTCTTAAACAATGAATTCTTGATAGACACAATAACCAGTCTGGGCAGAAACCAAAGATCTAAAAATTAACCAGAAAAAGAAACCTAGAAATTTTTCAAAATTTTTACAAGGTCCGCATGTAAGCAGTGTTGACAGGTGCGGTCCCGCACTGTATTCTATAAAGAACGTGCGAAACTGCCCGCACTGTCACAGTTATGCAGAGTGCGGTCCTAGCAAAAATTAGAGAAAAACTCAAAACACTTCTAAATTTTCAAAAACAGAAAAAATTTAAAGTACCCAGACAGATGTGAATCAATCAAAAACCAGAAAAAAAAAACCTTTTCTCAAGTCAAAAATCAAAGAGAACCAAGAACAAACAAGTTCTTCCCCAGCGGAGTCGCCATTTTGTTGTGTAGATTAATCCGTCTTGCGGACAAGACCGATCTCTCTAGTACAAAAGGTAACTAGCAACAAACATCCAATTATACTAATCTCTCTCTAAGCATATAAGATTTATAAAAACACTATACGGGTGTAAAAGCCTACCTTATATCCAACGCTTGCTTGCTTACTTGATTTTGTTGAAGTCCTTCCCGTGCACTGAAAGAACGTCCTTCGTATATCTGCAATCACAAACAAGGAAAAAGATTAAGCAGCACCTATATAGACATTATCATAAATCATACTTATCATAATGATCAAGGAATTTATGAAATAAACCACAAATTGACAGTTTAATGAGAGAAATGAGTATATTTGTATTAACTTTAAAGATAGAAAACCTTTACAACCTGTGTCTTGATGTTGTGCAGGTCCTCCCGGGGTCCGAAGCAGGAATCTCCTTTACTCTGACAAGCATTGCACTCTTTGAACTAAGAAAAATGGAGATGAGTGATTTAACCTCACAGAAGATCTTAGTTACTCAAGTCTAAATCTCAACAGCATTTAACTTCAAATCTCATAAGCTTGAACTCCCTTTGAGGCTACCCAAGGCCTCTTTTTATAGTGAAAGAGAGGAGGTTTCTAGCTCCAAATATGAAGGGATAGAATCCTCCTTCAAAGGGATAAGCTCCTTACATCAAGGGGTTAGCTCCATTAAGAGAGGGATGCATGAACCAGCTTCAAAGCGTATCCATTCCGAAAATTCCCGTCTAGAATCTTCTAGAATTCACCTGAATTCACTTTATCTTCATTTTTCGCCTTTATGTTTTACAGAGGTCCGCACCCATTACACAAAGAACGTGCGCATGGTTCCGCATGTGTCGAGATTTAGGTGCTGACCGGCAGGGAATGCATAGAGAGTGCTATACCACTTGGGGATTTTAGGGATTTTCTTCATTTTGAAGCTTGATATGAGGAGCCGATATATTGACTTTGGTAAAGGAGGAAGTATGAGTAATAATGATCTCATATTAGCCAAGAAATAATGTCAAGTTGACAAGACTGTTGGATGTAAAATTTAATTATCCAAGGAGTACCTATACAAGTACCTTCAATGAACCTTGCTACATGTAGGACCCATCAAAGTATGCAACGTCTGGGTAATCCTTGACATTTAATTAAATTTCGCATCCAAAAAGTACTCCCGCTCGAAATTTGAGTAAAAACTTTGGAGATAAGTTGAAAATATGAGTTGAAAAAGTAGTTTTTTCATTTTTCCCTCTAAAATTTGATGATGTCATCAAATCTTATTTGATTTTTTCCACTATTATTTTATAATTTCCTTAGGAGGCCCATTTTAGACCTCAAAATTCCCCTAATGGATAGCACATTATGAGGATACAAAGAGCAACACCTTAGTTAGCCAATAGGATCCTGCTCCTTTCACTACAGTTTGAAAGAACTACAGATCATTGTCGCCCCACCTCTTCTACCGAGGCACATGAGCACTCATGGCCACATCGTCATCATTTCCATCATAGTCCTTAGCAAAATTAACCTTTGAATCATACTTGACTTCACCCTTCTTCTTCTTAGGTCATTATGTGGCAAAATTTCCTTTTTCACCACACCTGAAGCACTTGAGCTTTGAAAGGTCTTTCTTCTTCTTCCTCTTCTAGCCATGTTGTCCCTTAGATGCGAGAGCTGCATCTTCCTCCTCCTCCTTCTTGATCTTGATCCCTCCGCTGCTCATGCCAGCCTTGGTCATCCTCCTGATCTCTTCTTGTCAAAGAGCTGCCCACATGTTTTCCCAACTTGGAAGTGTTTCTCTACCCAAAGCTCCTTGGAAATAGTTCTCCCACTCATCGGAAACTGCATTCAGATAAGTCCTCACCATATTACCTTCATCAGGTGTGGCCCCCACAACAACCAACTTATCACAAATTGCCTTCAATCTAATGATGAAGGGGTCGATCTCTTCTCCCTTCAACATCTGGAATAGTCATAGTTGATTCTCCATAAGCATTATCCTCTCAACAGAAGTCCCCTGATACAATGTGGTCAAATAATTCCACATCTCATGTGTTTTGTCCTTCTTAGCAATGTGTGGGACCACATTATCCTTGAATCCATCCATGATCAAGTGCTTTGTCTTCGCTTGAGCTTCCTCATACTTCTTCAATGGATCAACGTCAATAGGAAAAACAGCTGCACTTTTGACAAGATGTTTGATACGATGCTCATCCATTACTGATAGGATTATGGCCTTCCATATGACAAAGTTGGATGCTCCATCCAACTTGTCCTGATCCCTCATTCCATGTGTGGCCATCTATACTAAACAAAATATGTCGAACTGGTTCTCTTATCCCTCTTCTTTTTCTACCCTAATAAAGCTCAGATCTAGGTTTCTTAGCGCTAGAAACCCTCTATGGAACCACACTCCCTCTAAAAAAATGATTTCCCTCCCAGAAATCCTCTACCAATTGATGTCAAATCAGACCTCTGTGATCACTCTTTGCTACTAATAAGCATTGCATCTAGACTTCTTGGAGAGAATTCTTCTAAGGAACTGGTTCCCTCTACTTTGTCACAACCCCACTAGGCATTGTTTTGCACTGGCAGAAACAATGCCCCACCAATAAATCCTGAAGAAAAACCGAATTTATCTTCTAGCCCCATAAAGAGAAAAGACGAAGGCTCGAAATTTCTACATTGGCCCAGTAAGCACTGCACTTCCTCTACGTAGCTACAATGTCACCCTATTTGGCTGATGCAGGCTCTGCGTGAGCCCCTCCAGTGATTACATCAACCTTCCCTGCCTCTTTCTAGATCTACGCTGTCACTCGGGACAATTGCCTTTGTGAAACAAATATTTTTAATCGTCTCTTCACTAATGGATTCAACTCTACCTTATCTACAACTTGGCTCTGATTCCATGTGAAAATTTATGAATCTACACTATATAAATCCTACTATAAAAATCTGATTTGCATAGCCTACTTTCCTTATTAGTTTACAAGTTATTTTTCTAAATAATCAATAAAATACTAATGAAAATACTCTGCAGCCTAAAAAATTATATAGATCAAGTACTGAAGAATAATTAAATCACACAGAAAAAGCACACACAGGTTTTTCGGACAATGTCCCCCGAAAAATCCAATGCGAGAAAAACGGTGCAACAACTCTTGAGGGTTTTTATTATTATGCAATTTTCTGAATACAAAATAGGATGCCATAAATGACTCACCCAACAGAGAATTTCCTTGGCAGAAGTACCTCTATCCAAAGATAGATATTACTGTTGATACATCGTTAGAACAACAAACCCCACAGGTGCCTACGTAGTCCCCAGCAAGCTCTGTGTTGGAACTGCGTCACCCTTCCTAGTGGCTGCGTCACCCTCTCAAGAGTTGTGTTATATCTCTTGGGTAGCTCTACCTCTCTGCAACTGTATTCTCGGCCTTGGATTTGAAATCCCACTTCCATACTTCCCCTCGATGCACTGCAAGCTCATCTTAAATTCTACACAAACCACGCCCCAGAATTTCGACTTAGCTCAAGTGTTGCCACTCTGTGTGTATCCTCCAGCTGACCACAAACCTTCCTTTAAAACCTTTCCAGTTGAAAAATCAACAACCATGATATAATCTCTTTTCAATGGCTAATATTATAAAATACTTGATCCTCGTCACTTAGAACATTCTTACCCACATGTTAAATTAATTCACTTTAATTATTTAATTTTCCTAAGTTAGACTAAGGGTCCCCATTAAAATAATTAATTATTTGAATAACTTAAGCTCCGGGTGGAATTTCTCCAAACGATTTCTAGGTCTTGGAGATCTCATGTGTTCTATCCCCTCCACAAAGTTTCAGAGCTAGAGCACATTTGATGCTACCCAAAAATCAACACACTAACCATATTTCAGAATGACTTGCAATGGAACTTGTAAAAGCATAATAAAATGAGTATTCATCATCATAATCTCTCTTTATAGGCCTCCTCTTATGTGAGGATTCATCAAGGTCAGTTGTAGAAGCATGATGCCCCCATTTCCTTTTTCAATCATCATTCCTTTGATATTCATCCCTTCGAGGATAATTCCTTTAAGGACAATTCTTTTGAGCATAGCCATATGCTTGGAACGAGAAGAATTGAACATTTTTCATGTATCTTCTTTCTTGAGAGGGAGGAGGAGGTATTATTTGTGGAGAAAGTCCTCTTCTTGGAGTAGGTCTCGAAGAAGGTCTTGAATTAGGTCTTCTACCTAAACTTCTTTGAAATCTTCTAGTTTGCTTCTTCCCTTACTATTGTTTGAGTGGCGTGCAAAAGATTGAGAGTCTTCACTTAGATTTGTGATCTTTCCTTTGGAAAGGAGCCTTGATTCTTCTTATGTGTAGTTAATCCACAACCTATCAAAAGGAGGTGCATTTTCTTTGCCATTAATACTTACTGCAAAAGGATCCCATGATTCATCTAGACCATCCAATGCCACAACTGCTGGTTTTTTGTTGGATATTCATTCATAAATAGCCTTGAGTTGATCTCTTATTTGAGATATTCTTACAAAGTATGATGGGAAAATATCATTCTTTGTCATCCTAATCTCACGAATTTGACCCATTAGACTTATATATTGATTGATTTTGTTGATAGTGTACAATCCACTGAGGGAATCATATATTTCCTTGGAATTTTTGTTATCAAAAATATAGGGAAGTAGATGATCCCTAACAAATTCCATAATGATGCTTCTATCCAAGATATCATCTTCCTAAAACTTTCCTTTTCCTTCTTGGTCAGCTAGTTCTGTGACTTTTCCCAATACAATACCCAAGACCTTATGCCTTGCAAGAATTAATTCAATTCTACTTTTCCATGCCCTGTAATTTGTAGCTCCTTGAAGCTTGTTCTCGGTCTTCATGAAGGAATTCATGATGAAGATAATCGATCATAAAATATCAATGTTATTCAATTCTCTTTAAGGTGGTCTCAATGATCTTTTTCTTCACCAAAGCTCTCATTCCATGTTGATTTTCTATTACAATCATGACTAGTAAAAATTTTCATATTGATAACTACTTCCAATGATACAATCAGTTTTCTTATAGCATTCCAACCATTAACCTGTTACACATGAAAAATTTCATTCATTCACTTTCTTCAATAAAGTAATAGAGATCACAGTAAACAAAAAAACATGAGACAAGAGACACCAATATTTATGCTAGCATCCAGGGAAAAACCCACAAGGGGAAAACCCAACAACCTTTCCTTATGAGAGAGAATTCAGTTCATCAAAATATGCATCAAAATATTCTAACGAGATTCTAATTTTCCTAACCTCAATATTCTAAGTCACAATCAAAGGAGAGAGATTACAATCAACGTTGGTCAAAGTCAATTCTGTAACAAAAGGGTTGAATTTTGGCATGAGTTAGCTGAATAGAGGAGCCAAAATTTAGTCAAAAACTCAATCAACAAGCTCGTCAAAAGTCTTTGTCAAATCTCAAGGTTTACTTGCAATCAATGAGCCCATAATAGAGATACAAATGCGATCAAACAGATTCAACAAATCATAGATGAATTATACCTCCCAAATCAGTCAATGTCTCAGTCAAACAGAGGTAAATTCTCCCAAGTCAACACTATTCAATAGAAGATAAAAGAGTTCATCAATACAAATAGAATTCTCCTATTTTCTCCTTTGCATGTGTGGACTTCTTCTTATGATTTCAGATTGAATGTTGTGTGTTGATATGATTCCAAATAAGGGTCAACAAACTCTTATTTATATGTGACGTAGGAGGAGGGTTTTGACCTTGGGGTCAAACCCATTCATCTTGTGGCATCGACTTGCGCACTTTAGACCAAATGGGTCAACATTCAAATTATAATTTTTCCTTTATTTTGTAAATGAAGATATCGACCATAGCTACCAATTTTCAACATTACCCTTGGGTTGTAGAATCCCAATCCTCATTGAAAATTATTTCTGTTTAAATAATTTGTTTCATATTAAAAATGGGAATGAAGCACTATTTAATAGAAGGAACCCACAATAATATATTCATGATTTGACAAATCTTTGATACATATGAACTTGTCCTTCCAAACCCTATTTATAGGATAAATACATGTGAACTTGTCTTTTGGAACATTTGAAAAGAGAAATACATGTGAATTTTCCTCCTAAACCATTATTTAATGGAGAATGATTGAAATGGAGAGGGGGCATCTCTAACAATACTTAAAAGTTTGAGCATGGGGAGTTGCACTTGTGATGTGAGTACAAAGCCACTTGGTGGTTCTCCAGCTAGGTCAGTGCTTTTGGTGATATATATTTTAGCACCAACGTTTTTAAGCAAAGGAGGGAAATGAAACACAATTGGCCACCTCTTAATAAAACTATAATAAGTTTTCAACTTTAACTCCTATTAAATATAATAATGATAGTTTTTCAATTAACACTTGTAATGTAAAATATTAAAATTCTTGCAATTAGCCTCCTCCTCCTTCTCATATAATGATAAGTTTTTTAACTTTGTCACTTACTATTTAAGAGACTAAGATACCTCCATTAATTGCCCCCTCTTCAACTAATGATAAGTTTTCAAATTTGATATTTGATACTTACAATCTTAAAAAACAAGATACCTAGAATCAACCTCCTCTTCAATAAAATAACATTCCTAGATAAAGTAAAATAATGACAAGTCATCAATTTTGAAACTTATCTAACAAGATACCTTGAATTGACTTCCTCTTCAATAAAATAACATTCCTCAATAAAATAAAATAATGATAAGTTCTTAATTTTGAAATTTATTTAACAAGATAATTGGATTAACCTCTTCCTCTATAAAATAACATTTCTCAATAAAATAATAGAATGATAAGTGTTCAATTTCAAAACTTAACAATAACCCTAAATTGACATCCCCAATCAAATAAAATGATGATAAGTTTTCAACAACAATATTGAAAACTAAAATACTCCAAATTTATAGAGTATGTAATGTAGATCCATCTTAACATTAGATTTCTTATACGAAAAAAAGGATTAAATCTCTCAAATAAATAATAAAAAACAATTAATGCATACATACATATTATATATAACCTTGAATTAAAAAAAATCACATCTCCCAAAATAATTCAATAGAAACTGACTAATGAGCTTAATTCAATGATTCCATTGCATTTGGAAATACAATTTATTTGTAAACAAAGGGGACTATGCAGACATTCCCATCAAATGTGGATGCATTGTCTCAGGGATTTTGTTTTCTTTTTCTTCTTCAGAAGAAAAAAACGTTGGTTTATATAATGTACCAGTACATTTATCAACAAAAGATGTTTCACATAATGGCTAACATATTAACAAAGGATCTCCCAAAATGAAACTAGAGGAGAAAAAAGAACATTAATAGAAAGTCAACATAGACAACTGGAAACTCACAAATAAGCATCAATATTACATCCATTAACAGTCGAGTCCAAAAACATAATTCCAACAAGAATTACATCTGATCTAAAGATACAAGGAAATAAATAAAATCTAGGGGAGGGGAATAGAGCCCCCAGCATCATCTGAGAGGTCTTTCTTGCACAAAGAGTCTGCAATCACATTAGACTCCCAATAGATGTGCTGGAATGTGATCAGCGTGAATGACCATTTGAGAAGGTGAATACGATATATCCAACCATTGAGGTGAGGGGGATAAAAGTTTGTATTGGACAACGTCCCTTCAAAAAGAACATATGAATTCCCATAGCCATGTAAAGTACCAATGGACAATTGTCTGGAGAACCTAAGAATCCCCAAAGGGCTAAGACCTTTGCCCTCGTATTAGTGTCGGAGCTACTGTTCCAATGGATCTTCAAATTCCGAACATGATCCACTCTTAGCTAGACTCCACAACCACAATTATTTATCCGAGCAACACCATCGAAAAACCTAGTTGGGTATACTATGGGATGAGGGAGTAACCTGTGAGAACTGTCTAAGACCTTTTGAGAGGGGGTCTTTATAGTCTCCAACCACAGTAATATATTGTGAATAATTTTGTATATTTTAATTTGAAATCCCTTGAATATATGGCCATTATTGGATTTCCAAATTTCCCAGAAGATATAGAGAGGTATCGCCTAAAATTGCCCTCCTCGCTCAATCCACCATCGAATACATTACTTAATGTTTAGAAATCTCCTGCAAGGAAGGTTAAGGGAAAGGAAAATATTGTCTCAGACAAAAATAGCAGTGGGACATTCCAGAAATAGATGTACATTAGTGTCATTTGATTCAATGCAAAAAGGGTGTCTCACAGGCCCACAATAACTCCTCTTATAAAAAATTTCCCAAGTAAGTATTTCGTTCTGCCACACTAGCTATGCATAGAGGATAATATTAATAGGATCATTTAATTTCTAGACCTTGTAGAACTAGCTAGGATGGTTAAGAGCAAGGAGAGAATAAATTAGATACATGTATGTTTTTGCAACCTCCACCATGTTTAACTGCAAATTTCCAGCCCAGGTGATATGGTCCCCTTCCTCATATCTACAAAGACCTGCATTTCGGAGAATATGCGTATAAACCTCCCATTATACACCTCGAGGACTATTTTTCCTCTTTTTGCCTCATGACTATAACCAATGGGACTATCTTTGCCTCTTTTTCCTACCTTTCTATCCTAACTTGTGATGTTTCACCTTATTTTCATTACTCTTCCATTTCATCAATTATTATGATATATCGTGCCTTTTTTATGACTAATTGAGGATGACTATTTGGAGAAGATATATGGTCTTTGTGTTGTCTTTCCAGATGTTATTTGTAGCACCAAATATCTCGAGCACGAGGTACACAGGAGCAGTTAAGGATGTGTTGTTACAATGAGCTTTTTACACCATGATGTTATTACACTTTGATGTTACAGATCCGCTGACAAACTGCTATTACAAACCCGCTGGTGAACTGCTGATACAATTGTACTGCTAACTGGATCTCGTCAACTCCTGTTGCTGACCTGTCCTTTAGCTGTTACGCTACAGTTGTGGCTTTATTACGATAGCTGTAGAAGTTTTTTAGCATTGTATTTTTTATAACAGCCTATGGGCAGTTTTGATTGTAATTTATAATTTTCTAGTCAGAATTTTATTAAGAAGTGGTTATAACCATATGCATTCTATTTCGATCAGCATGAGAATCATAAGATTCTCATGAATAATCTATCTTGATTCTCTGAGATGTATCCACTATATAGTTCTCGGCCCTAGAGGTCGAAAGGTTAGCGGAGAACAATGTTATTTTGGCTTTGTAATTTTGCTCATATTAAAACATATTATCCTATTATTTCTGTTACATGTGTTATTCAATTTATTTACGTTAAGTTCTTTCTCTACCTATGCCCTGCTAGGGAGGAAGGTCCCTCCTTATTAGCAGGGATTGCAGTGATTAAGGTAGTTGTGTATATGTGTTTGTATTTCGGTTTATGTATCAGTAGAGGTGTTTTTTGTTGTTGTTTCAGTTGTGAATATATCCGCTTCAATTTTAGTATTTTGTATGTTGTTACACATATGAGATTAGAGACACCAGTTGTATAATTATTGTGTGGCTCGCTAGAGAATATTAATTGAAGTGTGATTACAGTGTTGTAGATCATTTTATTTCTGCATGAGTGATTTACTCCCAGCATTTAGTTCAGCAACGATTTATTTTAATTGGAATTTCTTTTGGTTGAGTGTATCGGCACAGATAGTGCAACTGTCATTGAATTAAAAGACGTCCCTAGATTGATAATTTATGTGTATTTTTTAGTCATTTAATAGTGATTAATATAGCCCAACATTTTGGCATCATTTCTAGGGATGGCAGTGATGATCCAATCAATCAGAGTTGTTTCTTAGAAGTGCAATTTCCGTGTGTTTTTAGAGTGTCTCTAGTGACACAATTGTTGGGCAGTAAGACGAGAGGTAAGAACTTGTGCAGGGCTCTAACGAACTTGAGCGGGCTCACCAATGTCTTGCTAGGACGCTTAGGAGAGTGAATTTCTGAGCATTTTGTTTTTTTAGAGTGTCTCCAACGACACAGTTGTCAGGCATTAAGACGAGAGGTAAGAACTTGCGCATCGCTCTAACGAACTTGAGTGGGCTCACCAATGTCTTGTTGGGACACTTAGAAGTTGAATTTTTGGGTGTTATTTTAGGATGTCTTCAACTATACAGTCGCTGGGCAGTAATACGAGAGGTAAGAACCTATGCATCGTTATAACAAACTTGAACGGGCTCACTGCTGTAGAAACTAAAGCACTTATAGGATGAATTGATACACATAGGGCCCATGTGTGCTGGTAGAATGACAACAACATATACAAACACCCCCCACTCTATTGAATACATGAAAGACGATTTGTAAGAAGGAAAAGAAGAGAGCATATTTGGAAAGAAGGACATTCTTTGGAGATTTGATCTCAAGGGTAGAAAAGGAACATTCTACATCGTATAGATATAATAGGAAGACAAGACCATAGAGATCAACTACCATATCAAATATTGGGCCATCAGTGTCTTCCGTGTCTGGACCTCACCACCCTTAAAACAACATATCCACTCCTGATACCATGACTCTAGATTCAAAATAGCAGTGGAGAATCATTGATCGGGATCTGAGAATTGAAGGACACAGAGAGACTAGTGGGGAGCATCAAGGACCTGAGTAACAACATTTAATTAATCATCATTTGAACGTGGGTAGTGTTGTTAAACAGTTGGTCCTAGAATGGCATGATCCTTTTATTTGTCAATCTCTAGTATATTCTGAGGTCAGTTCATCCCATCAGGAAGAATCAGCCATGGGGGATGAGAATGTCAAGACAGATAGCTATGTAAATTTTGAATTCCCAATAGTAGTAACACGGGATGCGGCTCCTATGAAAAATATTCCTTTATCATCCCTACCATCCTTTCAAGGGATGGTTTTTGAAGACCCCGATATCTTTTAGTTTGAATTTGATGTGCTGTGTAGAGGTTATGACTACACTTCAGATGCCCATAAGCTGAAATTATTCCCTGCTACTCTGAAAGGAGTAGCATTAAGATAGTTCATGAGACTGGGTGTTGGCATGATTCGAATCTGGAATGACATGAGGGAGGCCTTTCTCTTTAAGTATCAGGATTACTGTCAAACCATGGATTTAAAGGATGAAATTTTCAGAATTGTGTAGGAGGAGGAAAGCCTGGAAGACTATATGAAGCGATTTCACTACAACTTACAAAGGTCTAAGTTTAGTAACTTAGACCCGGAAACTCTAAAGCCAATATTTTTAAGAGGTATAAGAGATGATTTTCTGGAGCATATGAACCTATTGGGAAAATGAGACATATCACAAGAACTGCTTGATGAAATAATGGATCGTAGCTCAAGAGGATCGGTCAAAAGGAAAGTTTCAGTTCGAGATCCTTCCGTCCAGATACAGAAGTCCACGAGTGGGGGAGTAACCAAAGCAGAGATCAAGAACTTACTTGAGGATTTTAAAACTGACCTCCTTAGCACTCTCCCTACCCAGATCACTATGGTACAAGTCAAGAAAGCATAAGCATAAGCTGAAGTAGCCTTAGCAATATTCTATCCTCGATGCAAAAAGAAACATTTGGAAAGAGAATATGGACTAAATAGTGTCATCCTATGCAACATCTGTGAGTTGGCACATTCTACGAATTAGTGTCCTGAATTTCCCAGACTAAAGGCGTTACTTCAAGAATCAAGTGAGGATGTTCAATCTTCTTATTTCATCGGATCAAAGAGACCATGGTAGCTGTGACCTATAGGTATGCCTTCAGATTTTTCCTCTTTTTATCCTTGGAATAATTTTTATAATAGTCACCAATATCCATGGCAGTATCCTACTCCTTCCCCAACATAATTCCCTTCACCATGGAACGAATGGTCGTCTCCTCCACCAATGCAATATCCTCCATCACAACCCAATCCTTGGGGTCAGAACTGGAGAAGTAATGGCCAAGGTCCAGTACCCCCTCCAATACTAATACAGCAGCAGCAGTTACAACTATCTTCTATTAAAAATCCTACACCTTCTGTCCGACCCCAATTACCTATGCAACCCAACCCCAATCAAAATATTAAGGCAGCCCAGAGCATGGATGCTCCGGTTACCCTCCAGAATTATCTTATTACTCCTATTGGACTTAACGAGGTTCAGCTTCGGTCAGGAAAAGTAATCATATCTGAGCATACTCCCATTATTAACGAAGAATGTGAATCACCTAGGAAGGATATGGACGATTCTGAGGCAGCTTTTACACATGTAACAGATGATACAACACCTACTGTTACATCTGTAGCAGCCAGCTCGGGAGGATCTACTATTCCTACAACAGCCAATCCGAGCAAGGTTGGTGCATCTGTAATAGCTGACTCAACTGTTAGCATTCAGAATCCTCCATACCCTCAACGATTAACTGAAACTGGTTTGGTCTCACAACCTGAATCTGAATTCCTTAAGGAATTGCAAAATTTGTATGTGCAAATTCCGTTGTTACAAGATCTTAAGGAAGTACCTATCTATGCTAAAACAATTATGGATCTATGCGTCAAAAGACCTGGAAGGAAACCTAAAGACCCTGCTACTACCCATGTCATGGAAAAATTGTCCGATCTCATGATTGATCAGCCTTTGTTGACTAAATATAATGACCCAGGGAACCCTACAGTGACTATCCATATTGATAATCAGCCTATAACCAATACTTTGATTGATCTAGGAGCAACTATTAATGTCATGACTAAAGACATCTTAATCTCTCTAAGACTTCATGGACTTAGACCTACACCCACATTGCTTAAATTAGTAGATAGGTCCTATGTAAAGGCTGAGGGAATGATAGAAGATGTGTTTATCACTGTGACTTCCTGGAATTATCCAGTTGATTTTCTCATTTTACAAACAAAATCCAACCTGGGGGGTCATCCTTTAATCTTGGGAAGACCGTGGCTGGCCACTGCAGATGCATATATCGGATGTAGGTTCGGATCTATGGTGATATCGGATGGACAGGCCACTCAAAACCTGAACCTTTATCCCCTTGCAAAACCTCATATGGATTTGAGTAGTCCCTGGTGGGACGAATTTGCACCTAAATCTGATCTTTCCCTACCTCTTCTCATGCTTGGAAAAGCACAATACTTTAAGGATGAAACAGAGGACAATATCATTAATGGTTTTATTAGTAATTCGCTCTCTGTTGCCTCCATTAGAGATTTGGGGGAAGAAGATGAGGTAGATGATGCAATTATTGAACATTTGAAAACAACTTCGCATACTATCAGCAGTCCCGTTGAAATCAAACCTAGGAAATGTTTAAACATCAATCCTAACCTGACTGTTGAACAAAACAGATTGTTGGTATAGCTGTTACAGAAACACAAAAAGGCATTTAAATGGGACTATATGGATATGAAAGGAATCCATCCTGGCCTATGCACTCACTGCATTTACCTTAAAGAGGACTGCAAACCAGTTAAACAACCGCAGCGCCGAATGAGCCCCGCACTTAAGGAGATAGTGAAAGAAGAATTGCAGAAACTCCTTAATGCTAATTTCATCTACCCCATTTTTGACAGCCAGTGGGTGTCTTCGCTTGTCATAGTTCCAAAAAAGAATGAAAAATGGAGAGTCTGTGTTGACTATAGAGAGCTTAACAAGGCCACTCAAAAGGACCATTTTCATTTACCTTTCATTGATCAAGTCTTGGATACTCTTTCTGGAAAAAATTATTTTCATTTCTATATGGGTTTAGTTGCTATAATCAAATATAGATTGCCCCGGAAGACCAAGACAAGACAACCTTCATTTTCCCATGGGGTAATTTTTCATACAGAGTCCTTACCTTTGGCATCTGTAAAGCACCAACTACCTTTCAAAGGGAAATATTGGGTATTTTTTCTGACCTTTTGAATGACTACCTTGAAATATTTATGGATGATTTTACACCCTATGGGGATGCCTTTGAGATAGCATTAGCTAACTTGGAAAAAGTTTTGGAACGTTGTGAACAAACTAATGTTGCTCTGAGCATGGAGAAATGCCACATGATGATGACCAAGGAAATTGTGCTGGGACATTTCATTTCGGCAGTTGGAATCAAGGTATATCCTGCAAAAATTGAGGTAATCTCAAAAATCCCGACCCCTAAGACTCCAAAAGTGGTACGTAGTTTTTTGGGACATGCGGGATACTATAGGAGATTTCTAGAGAACTTTTCAAAGATTGCATCTTCTCTATTTTCATTACTCATGAAATATGCAGAATTTTTGTGGACAGGGAAGTGTGAGCAGACCTTTTTAAAGTTGAAAATTTGTGTAACAGCAGCACCTATTTTATGAGGACCAAACTGGGAATTTCCATTTCATATTGCTACAGACGCATCTGACATAGTTGTGGGTGCTATTCTAGGGCAGCTGGAGGAGAAGAAACCTTATGTCATTTATTACATCAGTAAGAACTTAACTCCATCAGAACTTAACTACATTGTTACTGAGAAGGAATTCCTAGCAGTAGTGCATGCTATCAACAAATTTTGGCACTACATCACCAGGTACCAAGAATTTGTACACATTGACCATGTTGCAATTCGATTTTTTATTAACAAACCTGTTACTAGTGGTAGAGTTACAAGATGGTTATTGTTATTACAAGAATTTGATATTACTATTTTAGATAAACGCAGAAAAGATAACGTAGATGTTGATTTTCTTTCTAGATTAACTATAAGTGAT
This sequence comes from Pinus albicaulis, assembly GCA_034641835.2. Classification (NCBI taxonomy): domain Eukaryota; kingdom Viridiplantae; phylum Streptophyta; class Pinopsida; order Pinales; family Pinaceae; genus Pinus; species Pinus albicaulis. The sequence continues at coordinate 190,656,136 of CM076571.1, read as the reverse complement.
ACTGCACTACCACTGAGGATTCCTTTCTAGATGAATATATTTTTTCCATCTCTACTCACTCACCATGATATACAGATATAGCCAATTACCTTGCTTCAGGAAAATTCCCACACCAATTGTCTTCCAAGGAAAGGAGGACCATTATACAACGGAGTGCTACCTACTCCTGGATAGAAGGCAATCTCTATCACACCAGGCTAGATTTTCATATTAGGAGATGTGTTAGAGAAGATGAGGTATTTGAGATCTTGAAGGCTTGTCATGAGGAACCTTGTGGAGGACACTTCACTGACAAGAGGACGGGACATAAAGTACTCTCAACAGGGTACTACTGGGAAACTATATTCCAGGATGCCAAGAAGTTTGTGAAAGGATGTGATAACTGCCAAAGGATGGGCCAGCCTCTCAAATCAAATGAGATGTCATTACAACCTCAGATAGTGATAGAACCATTTGAGAAATGGGCTCTATATTTTGTGGGGCCAATTAATCCTTCATCATAGCAAAAAACATACATATTGGTCTGCACCAATTATGTCACAAAATGGTTTGAAGCAAAGACACTAACTAGAGCAACAGAGCAAGCTGTTTTAGACTTCCTGTTTGAAGATATTTTTGTTAGCTTCGGGATACCCAGAGAGATAGTGACAGATGGGGGGCCTTAGTTCACATCTCATTTGATCAAGAAGCTAGTTGAAAAGTATGTAATTCATCACATAATCACTTCACCATATCACCCAAAAGAAAATGGTCAAGTGGAAAGCACCAATAAAGTCATTGAGGGAATCTTAACAAAGACAGTAGCCAGCCACCGAAGAAACTGGGCTGAGAAACTTCCAGAGGTACTGTGGGCTTATAGGAGTACAACATTGAGGAATACTACAAGCTTCTCACCATATGAATTGGTGTATGGTAAGAATCTTCTATTCCCCATAGAGTTTGAAATAAAGACATTAAGAACAACATTGCAGGTCGATTTGGATTTGAGCATGGCATAGACACAACGACTGAACTAGCTCAATGAGTTGGAAGAGAAACGATTGGCTGCTATTCAACAGACAGAGATCATTCAGTAGCAAAGATCTAGATGACATGATGGTTTTATTAAGAAGAAAAAGTTCCAGAAAGGAGATTGGGCTCTTTTGTATGATTCAAGGTTCAAAGATTTCAAAGGCAAGCTCTGCACCAGATGGCTAGGTCCTTGCAAAGTGGACACAGTCTTTGACAATGGGACTGTAAAATTGGTCAACATCGACAGTGCTAAGACACTGTTACTGGCTAATGGGCACTGTCTAAGGTTATATCATCAACCCGCTTCGAAGGAATCATTTTTCAACATTTTCATGGACTCTGATATTTTTGTTATGACAGTGGGGGGAAATTGTCATGTGCAGCCTGAAAATTGAAATTCCAATAAGTGCAGCAGTTGAAAACCACCCCTGTGGCAGCTGTTACACCTGTTTAAAAATAAAAATAAAAAATAAAAAATCAATAAATAAATAACAAAATAAAAAGAAAATAAAACAAAAATAATAAATCTAACTGTGAAAACCCCTTTCCAGGCCGCAATTAGACAATTGGTAACAACTAAAAACCACTCTCGTGGCAGTTGTTACACCCATATTTTTCTCCCTGAAACATCATCTTCCCTTCTTGATCCATTTTATAGGATGATGGTATTCATTTAATTTTCTTTTATGTACCAATTTCTCCTAATTATTATGTTTTTTGAAGAATAATCTAAGGGATGTTTTGGCTGTTACACATGTAACAGCTGACAACCATGAACATTGTTTCTTATGTTTCATCCTATAACAACAATAATCATGCCAGCCAAACACAACAACACGAGCGCTGCAAGCAGAACGCCACCAATTCGAAATCTTCCTCCATGTCACCTCAGGTATGTCATTCAAAAGGTAATGTCATCATTTATGATTTGGTGATTATTGGCAGAAGTAATGATATTCCCGTGACGGTCATGGGCGGTCATCACCATTAAGGCAGGGGAGGGGATATGTCTTGAAATTATTGAAAAAAACCGTAGTCATAAGCCTTTATCAAATCTGCATGCACCCAATTAATAACACAAATGCCAATGATGACTAAATCTGGTTGGAAAAGAGTGTATGTACTAGAACCCATTACTTTCCATAATGAGACATTTATGAAGATTAGTGTGAGGTATGATTCGATAATCCATAAAATTTGTCACCTCCCATCAACCTCCTCGACTGAAACCTTGTATCCTCATTGCAAACTCGTCAATTAGGATAAGCAGAGATGCCGAGAAGTAGTGAGTAGTGCAGTGATATTACAGTGGGGCTGAGTAGCAAGAGGCAAATTCAGAAACAAACAACAAGATGGGTGGAGCAGCGGTCAGGCATGAACCAGATTCTATGGACGCCTTGCAGAATTGTCCAGAAGCCTACTAGATATTCAGAGACGTCAGATGGATTGAGTATTTCCAGAAGCTAGAAGGCTCGGACGAGGCGGTGGCAATCGAATTCGCTCAGAATTTGAACAACAATCAGACCTGAGTTAGGGGCCTACAAGTTGAGGTGACTGAAAAGGTAATTTCCCAGGTAGCTACATTTCTAGTAGAGGGATGGAGGTGGTTTAACAGAAAAATCAATGACCCCTCCTTGAAAGAAGACTTCCTAGAAGGAAAAGAAAAACTGGAGAAGAAAGGGAGAGGAATTGATAGGTTGTCACTTCCTCAGCCTTGGGTAGATGTCGCCCTCGGTTTAATTAAATATATCATTTGTGAGGGAAGATCCACAATAATGTTTAACTATCACTTTCCTCTACTTAATCTCCTTTGGCACCAGCAAAAGATCAATCTTCCATTCTACTTGTTAGGGAACATCAAGCATATGGTGGCAATAGTAAAGACAACAACACACCCGGAAGCATGTGTGACCAATCACAGACTCATCAAATTAATCGTGTTGGATTCCCTAGGCCAGCAAGAAAAAACTTGGGAAGAATTCAAGCGAAAGAGGCCGAGGACAAGCCGAGGGAAACAAAGCACGAATTCAGGAGGAAGTCAGGTAGAAGTGGAAACCTAGACTCGGCTTGCCAAAGTCAGAATTGGGAAAGAACCTATTAATGAACCAATTGGGGATAGATGACCAAAACAGAGGGTGAAAGTCAGCATAACCGCATAACGTTTTCCTACGGCAAAAAAGTAGGCATAAGCAGAAGTATTAGAAGAAGAAAGGCAACCCTCCTCATCAGGTAAGGACGAAACTCATGTCCTATTTTTAGAACTTGAAAATATAAGAAAGGAAAATGAAGAGTTGAAGTGAAAATTATCTGAGGGGAAGGAAATCCTGGTGTCTGTATACACAACATGTTTTCAAGAACTAACAACAGTGGGATATAAGGTTTGTAGAGAAAACATCAACCCAATGGAAACGGAACGACAAGAGGCTATTACACAAGAACCTGCTAAGGATGCTGCTGTTACACAAGAACCAAAAGTTAACGCAGAGTCTCCTATAATAATTGACCTAGAAGCAGACACACAAGAACCTGTGGAGGCCACTCCTATTGTATAATAAACAACAATGGACACAGAGGCTACTCTAGGTGGAAACGAAGGGGCTGACACACAAGAACCCACCAAGGAAGCTGTTGTTACACAAGAACCAACAATAGAGGTGGAACAACCCCATTTAGCAGAGGCTATTATACCCATTATTGATGTGGATATTGAATACAGAAGAACGTAGGGTCCCATCTCGGGATGGAGTTCTGAGAAAAACTTTTTAATTTTCGAATTACAAAAGTGGAAACAAGAAGAAATCTCCCTTCAGGAGGGGACAATTTCGCTGAAAGAACATCGGAGAGAGATATACACCTTACATGAAAGATGGATGAAAGAAGGGTTGAAGAAAGGATGGGAGAATCATAAGAAGAAGGAAGCTCTGAAGAAACAAGAGGAACAGTTGCTACTATTACAACAACAAGTTTGAGATCTTACCATAGACAAGCAAAAACTTCATGATCTCACCCTCAATTTTCTAGGGTGTAGGCAGCCTTCCCCATCCTATCCTATTTTTCTATGGGAACGGTACTCCCTATTCCAAATGAAAGTCGTTATGGAGGATAGACCATATTTATGTTCTTCCACTCACGCATTTTTAGATGTGTTCTGTGCCTCCAATTTCGATGACCAAAGCCTATTGTGTGAGTTATTCTTACACAATATGATTTGTGAGCATGTGAGTATGCAGATGGTTATGATAGTATTCTCCTACATGGGGGATCTTTAGTTGTGAGTTTTTGTGTCCTACATGAAGAATTAGATTGAGTGGAATTTGACCATCAAATCTGTGGATGATAATGAGGAGAAGATGGCATTATGGGTCTGGGAAGAATCGGGATGGGATGCCGAGTTAAGGCGAGAATTCAGGAGAATTTTGAGTACTCCTGGGATAAAGGAATCGGTTGCCACTTACAAAAGAAGGATTGCGAACTTCTGCGTCAATCAGTTCTCAATGATGAAGATTCGAGCCTTGACTGTGTGCTTGAAACGCACGGAAGCCAGCGGTGTTGAGCTACTGAAGGGAGACCCATTCTCATTCCAGAATTTCGTGGTGGTTGTTACACATGTACCAATGTATGAACAGATCGTACAATCCCTTGGTGCTTTGTGGCTCGGATTGAGATTCAATTTTCCTTTGATCTGGCTACGAATTGAGGATTATCAGAGTAATTATGAATTGAGTAAGTATGAGTCAGAGTCCTGGGTACGACAGCTGATGGCTAATCAGGGGTACAGGTCTGCAAACGAAGATACAACTGGTGCTTATGATCTCACCGACTTGCACCAGATATATTCCGTGAGAGATGAGTTTGCATGAGGACATGCAAGTGTTTCAGTTGGGGGAAGATGTTGGGTGCCAATTTTGCACACTTTTCCTACATTTGTTTTCCCTAATTTTCCTCATGACTATAACCAATGGGACTATCTTTGCCTATTTTTCCTACCTTTCTATCCTAACTTGTGTTATTTCACCTTATTTTCATTGCTCTGTCATTTCATTTATTATTATGATATATCACGTCTTTTTTATGACTAATTGATGATGAATATTTGGAGAAGATCTATGGTCTTTGTGTTGTCTTTCCAGATGTTATTTGTAGCACCAAAGATCCTGAGCATGAGGTACATAGGAGAAGTTAAGGGTGTGTTGTTACAACGAGCTTTTTACACCATGACATTGTTACAGACCCGCCGACAAACTGTTGTTACACTTTGCTGTTACAGACCCGCTGGCAAACTGCTGATATAGTTTTACCGCTGACTGGATCTCGTCAACTCCTATTGCTGACCTATCCTTTAACTATTACGTCGTAGCTATTGTTTTATTGCGATAGCTGTAGAAGTTGTTTAGCATTTTATTTTTGGATAACAGCCTATGGGTGGGTTTGATTGTAATCTATAATTTTCTAGTCAAAATTTTATTAAGAAGTGGTTATAACCATATGCATTCTATTCAGATCAGCATGAGAATCATAAGATTCTCATAACTGATCTATCCCTTGATTCTATGAAATGTAACCACTTTAACGGTTCTCGGCCCTAGAGGTTGAAAGGTTAGCGGAGAACAACGTTATTTTGGCTCTATAATTTTTCTCATATTAAAACAGATTATCCTGTTATTGTTTTTACATGCGTTATTCAATTTAGTTTTCGTTAAGTTCTTTCTCTACCTATGCCCTGCTAGGGAGGAAGGGCCCTCCTTCGTAGCAGGAATTGCAGTGATTAAGGTAGTTGTGTATATGTGTTTGTATTTATGTTTATGTATTAGTAGATGTGTTGTCGCTGTTGTTTCAGCTGTGAATATATCCGCTTCAATTTCAACATTTTGTATGTTGTTACACATATGAGATTAGAGACACCAACTGGATAATTATTGTGTGGTGCGCTAGAGCAGATTAATTGAAGTGTGATTACAATTTTGTAGATCATTTTATTTCTACATGAGTGATTTACTTCCAGCATTTACTTCAGCAACAATTTCTTTTAATTGGAATTGCTTCTAGTTGAGTGTATCGGCATAGACAGTGCAACTGTCATTGAAATAAAGACGTCCCTGGATTGATAATTTATGTGTATTTTTTAGTCATTCAATAGTGATTAATACATCCCAAAAAACTCCTCAAAATATCCTCTGATAGAGAATGTGCATCCCCCACACCCTGACTACTGTCAATGTCGATGATGATACAATTCCCTTTGCCAAAAGACCAGATAATTCTCTGAAGAAAAATGTCCTTCATTTTAAAGAAGAAATTTCAAATGTAAGAGCCATATTTAATGCCAATATGTCTAGTCCTGATCCAATCCCTGGCCTCTTTGTTACAAAGATATTTTGTGATAATGATATCTCGCGAGGTCCTCTCCCTAAAAAGGTCTCGCCAAAATGATTTGATAATAAAAACCCATCCAAAATTCTAACATCTAAAATTTCCCGAATCCCAACCTTTATAATCCTTTGGAATGGAGATCTTATCCCAATTAATGCGATAAATTTGTGTCTAATCCCAACCAAATGAAATACACAATAATACTCTTGATTTTATTAATGATGACAAAAAAAAATATATAGAAATACACCCAATACACACCCAACTATTATAATACAACCAATGTAAAATGTATCTACCACCAAGTGTGATTCTACACCACCCATTGAGTTTGTATCAAAATTTATCAAAATGTCATAGCCAATCTACACACTTGTAATTATTTGGCTCGAGTCTAAAACCAAAATAAGTGAAACCATCACATATAATATATAGGCAGAGCGTATTTATTCATTATTTATTATTGTAAAATTTTATATGCTTTGTTTTTCCTTTTAATCATCATGGAAAGTTGGTTATATAATTTAATTTTTTATTTAATTATAATTTTTATTATTTAAATGATGTATAAATAAATTTAAAATTCTTATATTTTTTTTAAATATTTAATAGATTTTATATTTAAATCATTCTAAATGTGAAAATATTTTGAAATTTTTTTTTTTTTTTAAATAAAATTTCATATTTAAATCTAGTTGTCATAAATGAAATAGTTATAGCTTTTGAAAAGAGTTAAATAGGATTGTAAAAAAATTTAAACCCACCTAATCGATCGAGTTTTCCAGCAGGGCAAATTGCTGGTAGCCAAACAATCTTTCTTTTTAAAAATGATCAAAATAGATACTAAAGTTGTAATTGCATACTCCAGATTTGAAATTCTACCTGAATGCAATGAGTTCTTTATAACGAACCAAAATATTTAAACCCAAACAATAACAGAAATTAAACAGTTTATCCAGAAATTTGAAAATTAAATAAATAATAAAGTAATTTTTTTTCATTATTACACTGAGCAACGAGAAGTAAGTCGGATAGAGTTGAAACATTTTATCCAGAAATTTGAAAATTAAATATATAATAAAGGTTTTTTTTTTTTTTCATTATTAGACTGAGCAACGAGAAGTAAGTCGGATAGAGTTTAAACATTTTATCCAGAAATTTGAAAATTAAATATATAATAAAGTTTTTTTTTTTTCATTATTAGACTGAGCAACGAGAAGTAAGTAGAAAATAGGGGTTAGTTATACGATAAAAAATTGATTTATACATCACTAAAATAAATGTTATTAATAAAATATTATTTTTATTATTATTAGGTTAACCAACTGTAGTTTTTTTACGTTAGTTTTTTTCGTTATTAGGGAGAGATATAATATATAAAGTTAAATATTGGATAAAAAAATTGTAGATATAATATATTAGGGAGGGATATTATATATAAAGGTTAAACATTGGATTAAAAAATTTGCACATAAATAAAATGTTATTGCCAAAATTATGACAAGCTTGGCTTGATAAAGGTTCAGCACCTTTAAAATAATTTGTTTCTCAACCATATCTTCCATTTTCAAACCAACCTTGTAATATAAAATAAAATTATTTACACAACAATCACATTAAAAAAATAAAATAAAATTATATACACACACATAGCAATGCACTGCAACTTTACAATCGGCAGCGTCTAGCAAAACCAAGGAATTCAATTCATTCAGATCTCTGCTGCAACTTTCCATGAAATTTGACGGCTAAATCTTCCCAAACCCTGCGCTCATCATCTCTTTAAACTCCAAATAATTGACCATCCCATCGCCATCTTTATCAACTTTCTGTATCATTTTCTTGCACTCCCCAATCGCTCGGCCTTCCTTGAGATCCAGCGACTTGAGCACAGACTGGAGCTCTTCTACCGTTATCAAGCCATCTCCATTCTCATCAAAAACGCCGAACGCCTCAGCCAGATCTGCGTCTCCGTCCATATGATCCGCCATCGCTTCTTTTTCTTCACCTTCTTTAACGCTCATCGATTCATACAGCGTCACGAACTCATCAAAATCCACATACCCGTCGCCATTAACGTCCACGGTTCGAATCGTGTGGAGCAATTCCTCTTCGCCAATGCACAGCCTGAGCTTTTCAAAAGACTCTTTCATCTCCTGTTGGCTGATTAGCCCGTCGCCGTTCTTATCAAAGGTCGAGAAAACCCTCCTCAGCTCCTCTCTGCCGACCGCATTGTCCGAAACCCTCTCGATTTTATTATCCGCCATTAAAGCTTTTTCAGAAGCTTTGCTGTCGAAACAGGGCTTAAATTTCTTCGGGAAAATATATCGAAATAGCGAAGTGAAAAGCCCGTAGAGAAAAACGGTTCTTAGTATCAAGCTTACCATGCTTTGATCCGCTGGAAAGCCGAGAAACCCTCGAATTTCTGCCATTAAATCTGTATTCTTGAACCCCATAGAAACAGAGTCAATATTTTTTCAGAAGAAAAGAAACAGAGTCAATATATATGATCGCAGCAGGATATAATTCGTACTGCAAATAACAAACTGCAGTCTGCACCACGCAGATTAACGATCCAGTGGAATTCTGCCTTGATTTAAAGCAATGGCGGCCCATCAGCGTCAAGTTCACGCGCAGCACAGAAAATTAAAAGAATTAATTGGAGGGAGTGGAGCGGGATTCGAGAATCAGTCGCAGGACGTGTGGTACCGAACCAGAGCGCGTTGAAGATTCTTGATCCACACGCGAAGACGGCAGATAAAACGTCAAATACGTGGTAAGAGGTGGGCCCCACCATTCCGCGTAACCCATAACGGCTTACGTGTGGGACACGGCTTTCCTTTTTTCTGAAGCTTGACGCGTATCTTTGGAACCATACAACGGACGTGGTCTTTTCGCAAAAATAATAAAAGATTAGTAAAATATGAAAGTTTTTGATATTATTTATTTGGTAAGTGAGATGAGTACGAGCCACGGGAACATAATTAGTTTAGAGAACGAGTCTTGATCACGCTATAATGTGTCTTAAAAGGCTTGGAAGTGGGTAAAATTTATTATGATTTATTGATTAACGAGGATTGGGAAATGTGAACTTTTATTTGTAAACGTATATTTGATTTGTTATTTATAAATGTGATTTATTTTTTTATTAAGAAAAATATGTCCTTTAAAGAGTAACTATTTTGTAAGATAGTAAAGTTTCACTTTACTTATGCTAAAAAAAGATATTTATTTTATCGAAACAATTTTAACTGTTATAATTATGAAATTATTTGAAAATATAAATAAAACATTTAGAATTTTTTTGGTAAGAATCATATACAATAGAACATTATTCATGAGTTTCCAAGGTGAGATATATATTGTTTACAAGTTTTGAATCAATCAGTGTGGTTCATCATTAGGACTAGGTGAGATATCAGATTGAGACATTGAATTTAAATAGATGTAGAAATGACTAAATTAGCCATTAGGATATGACAACAATATTTAATGATAACTAGTTTTTAACTAGTTATAAGATATTTTTAATTATTTTTTTAAAGAAAAAACTAGAGTTATTAATGTTTTGCTGAAAATATATTCTCATTAGTGAATAATTATAAATAATAAAAATTCAGCTATGGAAAGTGACTCCATGAAAAGTAAAAAGCTGATGGTAAATGTTTTCCAAGAACTGGAAGGTGGTTTGGATAGTTGGAAACAGTTACCTGCTCCTCTAGGGATAAGAGACTGATCCCAATGAGGAGTAGGGGTTTTGTTCATAGACTAAGGAAGAGTGTAGATTTTTCCAGAGCTGGTAGTGACCAATGGAAAATACTCAGTAATCCTGAAATTATTTCTGTTACTGACTGGACTAGGTGTCTTGAGGTCACAACAGAAATATCCACTGTCAACCCATACCTTCCAGGACTGGAGCATGGGGGCAAGAGTAGGATGTAATCACCACTCTTGAAGGTTGGGAGGACCACAACTGCGAATTGCATAATACAGATAAGTATATGGGCAAGTTCAGTAATTTGGAAGAGATTACCTGTCTAATCTTATTACAAGTGTTTATCCGTTTAGAACAAAAAACATGAATATATGTTAGGCATGTGAATAAAGGAATGAGACTCTACAATATTAATAATTAAATTATTATCCGCCTCAAAATTTTCGTTTGAGTTCTTCGTAATATGTGAACTTTCATACTGTATTTTCCTTTAAGTTCAGTAGCTGTGTTAAGAATATCTACGTTCGAAAATGCACATTGGTGACTGTATGGTAATAACATAATGAAAAGAACAGATTTCTGAATCTTTAATATAAGATTTTATAATGCATTCTTATGACAGTAAATAAAGGTATTTCTTGGGAAAAGCTATACTGAAATTCTGAAAGTTAGCATTACAAATTGTGAAGGCAGTAAAAGCTAAAAATAATTATTCTGTCCTTACAATATCATAAACCATATAATATGCATATTCAAAAGAGAATAAATTGTAAAGTGATTGCATGTGTTAACACTGCACAAGATTTTTAATAACATTTAACTACACAGAGTAGATTGTGAGTCAAGGGTTTGGGTGAAACCCCAACCCAAGACTTGTCGCCTCTCAGAAATAACTATACACGGACGGAGTTGTATGGTGGTCCGGTCACCGTATTTATAGAGTTAACATCAAAGGAATAGACCACGAAATAGATATTCAAGCACCAAAAACTTAGAGCTGAGAATAAAACTATAGTAAAAGCATTGAGTCTTTATATACAAAGAACAGTGAACACGATTTGATTGTCGAGAGTTCTTACTTAATAGATTTTCGAATAAAAACAAGAAAACGGTAGGAAATATATACAGAAATATTAGTACTATAAGTATATTTAGTCTACTGTAAAAACCAAACCCGACATTTCCAATTCCATTAGAAGAAAAGCGAGTCACTACGCTTAATATTATATATACAGTCCAAATGACTCATAAAAATAGTCCAAGTGTAATTATAAGAAAAATCCATTTCAAAACAAAGATTAAATTGAAAACTAGGGAGGAATCCTAGGAAGGAATCCCTCGGTAAACTTGTCATAATAAATAAACAGATAATCTCTTTACAAAAAAATGGAAGTATGAAAACTTATCCAAGTCCTCAAGTAACTCGGACTGGGTAATGTCTTAACAATACAGTATAAGTGAGTAAAAGAGGAATAAGCATTAAATCTGGTGGACAGATAAGTTAAGCTCTAGAGTTCATAACAATATGTAGTTTAGAAGTCGCCTGAGACATTTAAAAACCTCATTTCCTGGACATGCATAATATAAGTACCTAGAGAGAAAATACTAAACTGTATGCCAAAGAAAACATCTGCTAATGGGAGAAAATGTCGACCTGCAAGTGTCAACCTACATCCATAGTCGTGGGAGGCATGATAGTAAAAATTCTATTCAAGAGTGCTAAACGTATTATCAACACAAAGGAAGAACAATGTCAATAAAAAAATGAGAATACGCTAAGAAAAATACCTGGGGTAGAAGATGGTTCTACTCTGCGACCGTCGCACCATATTCTACAAAACAAACCCAAAAAACCGAAGAAAAGGATACTTAACCATGGAAACAAAATTTGATAAGTTCAGAATTGAATCTGTGTATGAAATTGAGGAATTTGCTGCAGTTGCATTGGGAGTATTTACCTGCACCTGGAGCAAAAGAAACTAGATCCAAAGAAGTTGTGTTGGCGACCGTGGATGAGATAGCCCAACAATTCTTCACAGATAGCCATGGCACCTTCTCTCCATCAAGTTGCGGAAACATGAGGGCTAAACACTCAAAACATTCGTAAGTCTGGTGGAGGCTCAATGAAGGAGTAGCCATAGTTCAAAACGCAACACTGTCAACCACAGAATGATACAATATCTCATCGAAGGCGTAGAGACAATAAGTCGAGAGGGTTTAGGTTTGGCGGGCTTTACAATGTGAACTTCCAATTAAAAAAAAAAACTTATAATATGACAAGGAGCTCGATGGTGAACTGAAGTTATAACTTATATGTTGAATAAGTTAGGAACCTTAATGAAGTATGGTGTGGAATAACATTGTCGAAAGCATTATATAGGTTTAGTATGGTATGGTAAGTTAAACCTTTGTTTATGAGTGTAACCTTAGAGCAGTAAGTAATTTTTTTTTTTGGTATGTATGGGTGTCACAAGTGGTATCAGGGCAGCGTTCATATGCTGGGACCCTAAGGGTCAACTAATAATTTACAATGTGTGTATAATGATGCATAGAGAGAGAGAATAGAAGCATAACAGGAAACATCATGAGAAGGGGAACAATGCAACAACCACCCCAAGACACCAAGGAACCCTAAACACAACCAATAGTGAACCCTGAGATGTGGGTTCAACTGAGTGTCAATCAGCACTAGCAAACGAGTAGATTGCTGGAGGAACAACAACATCAAACCAGCATACTGTTGAATACAGTACAACAACTACAAGAAGATATGGTGTGAGTTCAAAGGGATAATGAACGGTTAATGCAAGAGAAAGAAAAGATACTCAAAATTCTGTTAGACAAGCAAAAGGAAGATATGGAACACCCCAACGCTGATAGGGGCATGCAAGAAGGTGATGAACATCAAACAAGGGAAAACACCACTGACAAAGTGGAAATAAGCCCATCCCAGCGAAGCCACAAGAAAAAAAACTACAATGAAGCCAAATCTAGTAATTTTTCGGATCAACAAGAAGTTAAGAAACATAAAATAGAGCTTCAGGGGGAGTTTTGGAAAATTAAACCACCAACATTTGATGGTGAAGCTGAGGAGGTAGCAGAGGCATGGTTAATAAACATGAACAAGTATTTTCAGGTATATGAATACAGCAACAACTTGAAGTATTTTCAGGTATATGAACACAACAACAACTTGAAGGCCAGATTGGCCATATATCAGTTAAGGGAGAAATCCACTCTGTGGTGGGAAGAAGTAAAGAATTTTCGCAGCATTAAGGAACAATATGTCACTTGGGAATCGTTCCAGCAATACTTTAAAGAAAAGTACTTAACAAAACATTTCTACGATGAGAAAGCTAAAGAATTTCATGACTTGAAGCTGGGACATATGACTATGGATGAGTATATCACCAAGTTCACCTCCCTGTTACGATATGTTCCATACCTTCGAGAGGAAAAGGATAAGGTGCAAATATTTCTGAGCGGCTTGCCAACACATATGAAAAAGCGAATTGAATTTGTAAATCCCAGAACCATGGACGAAGCCATTCATAAGGCACGAATGTGCTATCAGCAGTCCAAGGCCAAAGGGGAGGTTGGAAAAATTTGACAGCCAGGGAAAGGGCATAAAAGAAGCTCCAACTACAAAGGAGCCAAAAGAAATAACTTTAAGAATTATGCACGTGGTTCTGTCAGCAAACAGTTTGGCAGAAATCATCAAAGGACCCATTGGCCAGCAGAAGAGAAGCCTACAGAGGCATCTAGCAAACCTGAGCAAGGGCAGGTGACCAAGCCATCTCTACAATTTTGGAGGTGTGGTGAGGCACACTATTATAAAAATTTCTTACAGCGAGCAAGAAATGACACAGTTGAAAACTTGCAGGAGGCTTCTACAGTAGGTGATGTGGCACGAAACATTCCTAGTATCAACGCAGCGTTGGAGGATCGACAAGCAGATTATCAGCCAAAAATTATTGTGTTGGAAGGTAAATTATTGTCTCCATCTGTTTCTATTTTGGTAGACCCAGGTGCAAGTTTAAGTTACATTAGTCCCAAAATATTGGAAATGTGTAAATTAAAAGAACAGAAATTCAAAAACTCGTGGCTGGTACATCTAGCCACGGGAGCAAAAAGAAAGGTAACTGCTGAGATTCCTAACTGCACATTAGAAATTGCAGATCAGCAGTTAAATGTGGATCTGAACAACTGCCATTAGGGTCCTATGATATTTTGCTAGGCATGGATTGGCTAGAAAAACATTGGACCTTAGTGGACTGTAAGGAAAAGATTATTTATTACAAAATGCAAGATGGAACATGTAAGGAGATTCGGGGAGTCAAGAAGCCGCTACAGCTATGTCCAATAACAACATCCCAGATGAGTAAATATATGAGGAAGGGATGCCAAATATATGCTATTCATGTGGGATATGCTAACTCCAAGGAAAAAGCACCTATGATGGAAAACATACTAGTGGTACAAGATTTTATGGATGTCTTTCCAGAAAATATCCCTGGATTACCACCAAGGCGAGATATTGATTTCACTATTGAATTAATGCCAGGAGCATCACCTGTGTCAAAGGCTCCTTACAGGATGAGCGTTCCAGAATTAACTGAATTGAAAATGCAGTTACAAGAACTGCTAGACAAAGGTTACATTCGTCCGAGTGTATCCCCTTGTGGGGCACCATTGTTGTTCGTGAAGAAGAAGGACAAAACCATGTGTATGTGCATGGACTATAGGAAGCTCAACATATTAACAGTCAATAATAAATATCATTTGCCCATAATTGATGATTTGTTTCATCAAGTGAAGGGGGCCACAGTGTTTTCTAAAATCGATTTAAGATCTGGATATCACCAGATCCGAATCAAGGATGAAGACATATGCAAGACTACATTCCGTACCAGGTACAGGAATTATGAATTTGTGGTGTTACCCTTTGGTTTAACAAATACACCAACAACCTTTATGAGGTTAATGCATGGAATCTTTCATCATTTCTTGGGTAATTTTGTACTTATATTTATAGATGATATTTGAATCTATTCTAAAAACCAGGAAGAACATAAAGAGAATTTAAGGATTGTGCTGGAAATGCTAATAAAACACCAGTTGTACGCTAAGTTCAACAAATGTGATTTCTTTAAAACAAAAATCCAGTACATGACAGAAGGGATTGATGTTGACCCAGAGAAGATTAAGACAATCATGGAATGGAAAATCCCTCAGAATGTGGCAGATATTCGATCTTTTATGGTGTTAGCTGGGTACTATCGGAGATTTATTGAAGGATTTTCTAGAATCACTTTTCCCATTACCTCTTTGCAGAGAAAAGGAAAAGTCTTTAAGTGGATTGTTGAGTGTCAGAACAGTTTTGAAAAGTTGAAGCAGCTTTTGACTACTGCGCCAGTGTTGAGGGTCGCTGACCAAATAAAGAATTTGAAGTGTGTACAGATGCAAGTAAAGAGGTTGTTGGGGCAGTTCTATCTTAGGAAGGAAAATTAGTGGCCTATGAATCAAAAAAGTTGAAGGATCATGCATTAGGGGAATGTTGAGGTCTAAAATGGGCCTCCTAAGGAAATAATAAAATAGTAGCTAAAGCAATAAAATAATATTTATGAATTTTCAGTTCACTTTTTGCACCACAATCCATGTAACCATGGTTAAATTCAATTCAAAAGTTGTACCAAAAAAATTAATAAAAAATTTGTATTGATGTGACTATAAATAAGAATGAGCTTTTCAAGAAAAAATAATTATCATTGAGAAACTAATGCATTTGTCCTTCGTACTTAAATAACTTAAAATAAAATATAAATATAAATTTATAAATCCTTAGTTATATTATATGCTATTAATTAAAATTTATATTATTTAAATTGTATAATAACATGTAATTAATATACTATTTAAAAATAATATAATATAATATAATATAATAAATGTATAGGGATATGCATTGTTTCTTTCAAGAAATATGAAATGACAATAATATATTTTTATTCAAAAAGTGTAAAATGACATTTATTATGAGTAATTTACTTTGAATTTAAAAGTACTTAGAGCACTACCATGGTTAATCATGAGTTTTTATCTACCATTGAGAATGTGACAAGTAAGTACTTTTAACTCAAGCAATGCCACCTCAACCATTAGGGATTATGTCATCCCCTAAAATGTGATTGGTTCTCATAAAGTGAATTTTGATTGTACATTTTCCTTATGAGGCCCATTTTAGACCTCAAAATTCTCCTAATGGAATAAAGGTATTCAACCTATGATCTAGAACTAACAGCAGTAGTTCATGCGCTCTGGTATGGAGACACTACTTGCTGGGTAAAAAAATTGTGCGAAAAACAGATCATAGCAGCTTGACTAGTTATTTCAAGAAAACTGATTTAAACTCCAGACAGGCAAGATGGAATGCTTTCCTAAGTGAGTTTGATATGGACATCCAACACATAAAAGATAAGGAGAACCGGGTGGCAGATGCTTTAAGTAGGAAACTGCATTGTGTTTATGAGCTTTATTATAATCAGCTAGAAAGTAAATTTTTAGATCAAGTGAAAGAAGAATTACAAAAAGATCCGGAATATCAATTCCTATGGCAGCAAATGGAAGAGATTAGAAAGCACGGAAGTACTTTTGAATATGGAGTAAATAATGATCAGATGCTAACCTTTAGAGGAAAGGTGTATGTACTAAACCGGGCGGACTTAAAAGAGCTAATCATGGATGAATACCATAGAAGTAACTATGATGGTCACCCAGGATATCATAAAATGTTAACAACTATTAGGAAAGTATATTTATGGCCTGGTATGCGGAAAAATATTGTTGAATATCTAAATAAATGTTTGGAATGTCAACAGGTTAAAGTGGAGCATCGACATCCCACAAGATTATTGCAGCCCATACCAGTACCTGAGTGTAAGTGAGAGGTCATATCCTTGGACTTCATTACAGGTTTACCACAGTCGAAAAAGCACAATGAATCTATCATGGTGGTAGTTGACAGATTGAGTAAATCTGCACATTTTATACATGTGCAGTCTACCTACAATACTGTACAAATAGCATACATTTTCATGAGAGAAATTTTCAGGCTGCATGGTATTCCGAAGACGATTATCTTAGACAGGGATGTTAAGTTTACATCAGCATTTTGGAAGACTATGTTTACAGGTCTGGAGACTCAGATAAACTTTAGTACCGCTTATGATACCCAGACAGATGGTCAAATAGAGTGAGTAAACCAAGTATTGGAAGACATGCTGCTCATGTATGTGATGCAACAACCAACCAAATGGGAAGACTATTTGCATCTTGTTGAATTTTCTTACAACAATGGTTATTAGGAGTCTCTTAAGATGAGTCCTTTCGAGGCCTTGTACGGGAGACAATGTCGCACACCCATAAATTGGAGCAGCTCCGAAACAAAATTAATGTTGGGACCCGAGATGCTTGCTGAAATGGAATCGGAAGTAAAGAAGATAAGACAAAATTTGAAGGATCAAGATCGGCATAATATCTATGAAGATAACAAGAGGTCTTATCGGGAATTCAAAGTGGGAGACCATGTGTACGTGAGGATCAAACCCAAGAGGAGTACCTTGTGGTGGACCTCTTGTGCCAAGTTGGCTCCCAAGTTCTATGGACCCTTCGAAATTTTGGAAAGGGTAGGACCTGTGGCCTATTGACTAGCTTTACCCAGTCACATTTGAGTACACAATATGTTTCATGTGTCCCTGTTAAAGCGTTATGTACATGATCCGAAGCACGTAATTCATTGGCAGAATATACAGGTAGGATAGAATTAAAAATCCTAACTTGAAATCTAATTTCTTTATGAGAATTTGACAAAAGAACATTGTTGTTTGCAGGTAGAGCCAGACGACGAGTTTCTGGTTGAGCCGCAACACATACTTGACCGGAGGGAAATTATGCTCTGGAAGCAAGTCATCACCCAAGTCAAAGTGTAGTGGAAGCACTTCGGCCCAGATGAGGCGACTTGGGAGGTCGAAATATTTGTGCGTGAGGCTTACCCAGAGATCTTTTCAGAGCTAGAATGAAACACTGAGGACAATGTTACTTCCAAGGGGAAGTTGTGACAACTACATTTAATGATAACTAGTTATAAGAAATTTTTAATTATTTGTTTTAAGAAAAGACTGGAGGTATTAATGTTTTGCTGAAAGGATATTTTCATTAGTGAATAATTATGAATAATAAAAATACAGTTATGGAAAGTGACTCCATGAAAAGTAAAAATCTGATGGTAAATGTTTTCCAAGAACTAGAAGGTGGTTTGGATAGTTGGAAACAACTACCTTCTCCTCTGGGGATAAGAGCTGATACCAGTGAGGATTAGGGGTTATGTTCATAGACTAAGGAAGAGTGTAGATTTTTCCAAAGTTGGTAGTGACTAGTGGAAAAAACTTAGTAATCCTGAAATTATTTCTGGTACTGACTGGACTAAGTATCCTGAGGTCACAGCAGAAATATCCATTGTTAACCCGTACCTTCCAGGACTGGAGCATGAGGGCAAGAGTAGGACGTAATCACCACTCTTGAAGGTTGGGAGGACCACAACTGCGAATTGCATAATACAAATAAGTATATGTGCAAGTTCAGTAATTTGGAAGAGATAGTGATACATGTCTATGCTTATTACAGGTGTTTATCCATTTAGAATAGAAAACATGAATATGTGTTAGGCATGTGTAGAAAGGAATGAGACTCTACGATATTAATAATTAAATTATTATCCACCTCAAAATTTCTGTTTGAGTTCTTCGTAATATGTGAACTTTCATACTATATTTTCCTTTAAGTTCAGTAGTTGTGTTAAGAATATCTATGTTCGAAAATGCACATTGGTGACAGTATGGTAGTAACGTAATGAAAAGAAAAGATTTCTGAATCTTGAATATAAGATTTTATAATACATTCTTATGACAATAAATAAAGGTATTTCATGGGAAAAGCTATACTGAAATATTGAAAGTCAGCATTACAAATTGTGAAGGCAATAAAAGCTAAAAATAATTATTCTATCCTTACAATATCATAAACCATACGATATGCATATTCAAAAGAGAATAAACTATAAAGTGATTGCATGCTTTAACACTGCACAAGATTTTTAATAACATTTAACTACACAGAGTACATTGTCAGTCGAGGGTTTGGGTGAAACCCCAACCCAAGACTTGTCGCCTCTCAGAATACTATACGTGGACGAAGTTGTATGGTGGTCTGGTCACCGTGTTTATAGAGTTAACATAAAAGGAACAGACCGCGAAATAGATATTCAAGCACCGAAAACTTAGAGCTGAGAATAAAACTATAGTAAAAGCAGTGAGTTTTTATATAAAAAGAACAATGAACGTAATCTGACTGTCGAGAGTTCTTATTTAATATATTTTCAAATAAAAACAAGAAAACGTAGGAAATATATACAGAAATATTAGTACTGCAAGTATATTCAGTCTACTGTAAAAACCAAAACTGGCATTTCCAATTCCATTAGAAGAAAAGTGAGTCACTGAGCTTATTATTATATATACAGTCCAAATGACTCATAAAAATAGTCCAAGTGTAATTATAAGCAAAAGCCATTTAAAAACAAAGATTAAATTGAAAACTAGGGACGAATCCTAGGAAGGAATCCCTTGGTAAACTTGTCATAATAAATAAACAGATAATCTCTTTACAAAAAAATGGAAGTATGAAAACTTGTCCGAGTCCTCAAGTAACTCAGACTGGGTAATGTCTTAACGATACAATATAAGCGAGTAAAAGAGGAATAAACCTTAAATCTGGCCGATAGATAAGTTAAGCTGTGGAGTTCATAACACTATGTAGTTTAGAAGCCGCCCGAGACAGTTAAAAACCTCATTGCCTAGAGGTGGATAATATAAGTACATGGAGAATGGCTAAGTGTGTTAGCCATGACTGAAGCAACTCATAAAATACTAAACTATATGCCAAAGAAAACATCTGCTAACGGGAGAAAACAATGACCTGCAAGTGTCAACTTGCATCCATAGCCATGGGAGGCATGACAATAAAAATTCTATTCAAGAGTGCTAAACGTATTATCAACACAAAGGAAGAACAATGTAAATAAAAAAATGAGAATATGCTAAGAAAATTACCTGGGGTAGAAGATGAATCTACTCTTCGACTGTCGCACCATAGTCTATAAAACAAACCCAGAAAATCGAAGAAAAGAATACTTAACCACGGAAACAAAATTTGATAAGTTCGGAATTGAATCTGTGTATGAAATTGAGGAATTTGGTGCAGTTGCGTTGGGAGTATTTACCTGCACCTAGAGCAAAAGAAACCGGATCCAAAGAAGCTGTGTTGGCGACCGTGGACGAGATAGCCCAGTAATTCTTCAAAGATAACCATGGCACCTTCTCTCCATCAAGTTGCGGAAACATGAGGGCTAAACCCTCAAAACATTCATAATTCTGGTGGAGGCTCATTGAAGGAGTAGCCATAGTTCAAAACGCAGCAATGTCAACCACAGAATGAGACAAGCTCTCATTGAAGGCATAGAGAAAACAAGCCGAGAGGGTTTAGGGTTGGCAGGGTTTACAATGTGAACCTCCAATTAAATAAAACCTTATAATATGACAAGGAGCTCCATGGTGAACTGAAGTTATAACTTATATGTTGAATAAGTTAGGAATCTTAATGAAGTATGGTGTGGAATAACATTGTCGAATGCATTATATAGGCTTAGTATGATATGGTAAGTTAAACCTTCGTTTATGGGTGTAACCTTAGAGTAGTAAGTAAATTTTTATTTTTATTTTGGTATGTATGGGTGTCACAAGCTAATGGCTAGTTTGACTCTGAAATTAAGATCAATTAATAATGACTAGTTTATAAAAATATGTTTAAAATATAATTAATTGAATAATGTTTTTTTATAAATATTATTGAAGCTTGTTGTTGGAATTGTGGTTAGCTGCAAGCCGTCTGCATTAGTGTCACTGTAAGGGATGGCTAACAATATATATGTAGGGTCATGCGGTCTGTATTAGTGTCACTGTAAGGGATGGCTAATAATATATATGTAGGTTCATTAATGGGCGGAGCAACACATATCACTTGTCTTATTTCACCAAGCATATTATCTAACAGGTGGTGTATAAGCACATTATCTGAGAGGTGGCATATATTGTCTCGCCCATTAATGACTTAATAGCTACATATATTGCAGTTACTAAAACTTTTTTGTCTATTGGCTCAAAAATAATACACCTTCCACAAAATCCATTAATGTGTTGAATGTTTATACAGGTTCCATTAATTTATTGAATGTTTAATGTCTACGAGGCTAAAGGTAGCTTATGGAATAGATTGCTTCTCTATATGGCTCTTGTATTCTTCCCGTTTCTTGTGAAGTTTCACAATATACTCTCTCAGCTTCCCGACAAAGCCCTTGTTGAAAAGAATATCCCACGAGCTAACTGCCAAAATATCTTCATAACTTTCCCTGTTGTCTTTGAAGGCCTCACATTATAAATTGAAATGTTTTTATGTTTACACTTAAGAAAAAATAACATATTCTTTTCTCCCACACTTCTTTTGGCGTTTTCCATCACCTTGTTTCACAATGGAGTTGATGTGAATTAGTCCTTAATTGAGCAATGAGAATTTTGGATCTCCAAGAAATATTGGCCCCTATGTATGATTATGAGTGGCATTAAATTGTTCAATATAATACTTTTTTTTTTCTCCCTAGCTCCTTCTCCCAAGTACATTTGTGGAACTTATCCATAACAAGAGCTTTTATCTCTTTAATTTTTGTGGGACACATGCTCAAGCAAATGCCCCATTTGCTAAACCATTTGTTATTTTTCGACATCCAAGTATTCTTTCTTATGCACAATACGTCATTAAACACAATCTTAGGCCATTTGCGCTCTTCCATTTACTCAATTATTTTTTGAATACCTTATGACCCGCACCATAGCAATTTCTTTAGTAGGAGAAACCCCTATTTCACTTAACAAGATAGCATAATGAACCACACTTTTAGTTTTGAATTTGTTTGTAATCAAACGCTTTTGAATTTTCTCAATTTGTTTCAACTGCATGTCATATGTACTGCTGGCCCACATTTCACAACTGTAGAGAATCACTGGAATCACTAAAAGCCCAAAAAGAGTTAAAGTGGTTTTCCAGTCCCATAACTCTGCCTCTCTACACCTATTCTGAAAAGCATAAAATGCTTTCCAACCCCCTAAAGTTATTTTCCTTCTACATCCATCCTAGCTTAGATTTCTGTTGAAGCCAATTCCAAAGTATTTCTAATCTGCAACTTCCTCCAAAATGCTTCCTTCAAAGTATAACTTATATTGGTTATGTTTTCTTTTGTTAGAGTAAATCACTACTTTCATTTTGCTGATACTGACTTGCATCCCCACACTTCTACAAAAAATTTCAAGGTAAAGTAAGTGTTCTTGCAAACCAAGAGCAGATTTAGCGATTAGAATAAGGTCATTTGCGTACAAAATAAGCCTTATAAAAAACTTGCCCAAATGAATACCATCATCCCCTTGCGAATTTAGCCACTCTTCAAGCTTGTTGATATATAAACCAAAGAGGGTAGGAGATATTGTGAAACCTTGTTTAACCACTATATTGCTTCAAAAACTTTCAAAAATTCCTACTGAAGTTCTAATTTTGACTTTAACCTCTTCATACAACTTATGCATGGCTGCTCTCGAATGCCTGGGAACCCCAAGTTCCTCCATTCTATGCCAAAACTTATCCCTAGGAACTGTGTCAAATGATTTTCTAAAATCAACAAGAAACAAAATATTTCTTCCTTTTTTTTTTCTCAAACTTTCTCAATGATGTGTCTTAAAGTTATACCATGATCAACCGTGGAATGTTTGGGTCTAAAAAGTGCTTTTCCTTTAGCACATTTTTCTCTTTCTTCTGCCTGCTTGTTGATTTTATTTTCTAACATGCTTCCAAATAACTTTGCAAAAAAGGGGTTTATCATTATGGTCCTATGGTTGGAGGGATTATTGACATCACCACTCTTGAAAGAGGTATTGCCAGACTAGTTGTCCAATCTGTGGGGAACCACTGTTGTATGATGTTGTTGAATTTTTTTTTAATGTGAGGTGCAAAATTTTTTAAGCCCTACTTTAGATACTCTGCTTGGAGTTCAACTAAGTCTTTTTCTTTTCCAACACCAAACTTCTTGATACCCATCTCTACCTCTTGTGTCGTGAAGATTTTTGTATCAGTGTTGACCAAGGGAGGAGGGTCAACCTTGGGATCATGCTCATAAAGTTGTCTTGCATAGTCAAACCACCTAAAAGTTGTATTATTTTTTTTCAGTTTGTATCTTTCTCGGTTGGAGCTCCTTCCAAAATAATTTGGGGTTATTTTTCCCAAGGAAGATTAGTTCTTCTCGCCCTCAAAACCATGAAATCAACCTTTTTCTTTCTTAATATCTACTTGTAAGCTTTGAGCTTTATGTTATCCTTATTTGACTCTTTCCACATTCTCCTTGCCTTTCCGCATTCCTCGTCAAACCAAGAATTAACCGAAAAGCAATTTCTTTCATAATTCTTAATTTTTTCTCTTTTGCACTCTGCAAGTGCGCTTTGAATTAAATATGTTAATGCGTGACTATGAAGGTCGTGAAATGAGATTTTCTCCTTCTCGAAGAGCCTCTCTAGTGCTCTTTTGAATGTATTACAATTTTCTAGAGTCATAAGAATTCTGCCCTTTGGAATATTTTGTTGAACACACTGAGTTTTTGACCCTAATTGCTTCTTTCCAATCCAAGAGAAACTTAAATAAATTGGCTTGTGATATGTTTTTAAGTCCCAAAGTTGATCTCCAATAAAAAATTCCTCCATTTTCTCACACAAACTATGTGAGAAAATTACATAGTCTACTACACTTGCTCCATCGTAAGTATTGCAAGTGAAATTACCAGAATTTTCCCATCTAGTCAAACCATTACAAATGACTAAATCGAAAGCCCCACATAGAGTAAGAAATAGTTCACTAAAGAGATTGTAGCTCTTGTCCTCTGAAATTTTTTTCCATTGATGATTACTCTCTTTTGTAATCCATATAGGGTCACAATATTATTTACAACAAACTTATGCTAGCTTGCTCACTTGCAGTCCTAGCATTGAAATCACCCACTATAATGACTTCACCTAGCTGAGAATATGTTGCAATATCTGCCTTTAAGGATGCAAAGGGATATTTGTGGTCAAGCTCTCTACTTTTGTATATTTTTGAAACTTCTAACGCAAAATAGCATGCTGCAATTCTCATGTGCTTTCCATTTTCTGATATTTTAAACCAAATGAATTTTTTATTTGAGTCTTCTTTTTCTAGTTGAATGAAACAACCTTCTTTTTCTCGCACTAATACCATGATACCCTTGTGTCTTTTTCCATTCCCTGTTGCCTTGTTCCACACTGCCATCTTCCAATACCCTTCAAACAAGGGTGTGTTGCACCCTTCATGCTCATGTGTTTCTATGAGGCAAATTATGTCTTTATCTTCCACTATAGGCCCTAACCCAGGTCCTTGTATCCCTGGGTAACCTCTGCAGTTCCAACCAAATAAACTTAAGGAAACATAGGTATGACTTGATTGCTATTTGTTTTGACATGCAAGACTTACATTTGAGTCTTTTTCCTTGTTTTCCCATACTGACATTGCTTCCTGATTTCCTGTTAAAGAGCTTGTTGTCTCTTATTTATTATCATCTTTCTACCCTATTTTGGATGGAGGTCTAAATCGTGCTATCACATCTTTACCCTTATAAATCCATGCTCTTTTTCCCTCATCTCTTGCTTCCCTAACCTTTGACATTTCCTCGCTCCTTTCCTTTTGTTGTCTTACAATTAAATCTTCTTCTAGAAAAAAAAAGAGAACCCCTCAAGAGTTGCTTCTTGCTTAGAATTATATCTTTATCACACAAATTAGGCAGGATGACTCTTATGGACCCGAGTCTCTCATTGTTAAACTTTCCTACCCTCCATGCTTGGCATACTTGTCCTTGCCATAGCAGAATGTCTTTCAAGAAGTCCCTTGCAAGGTCAAAAGTAGATTTATTTTTCCCATAGTCTTTCACCCCTTTAATAATTATGTTTGCTTTTCTATCTTGTCTTTCCTTGCTTTCTCTATCTTGCATGCTATCGAACCGAAAGTTTGCTTCTACGTCCCTAATAGAAAAATTGCTAATAACTTTAGGCCAAGTTTTGGAAACTTTTCTGGAGCCTTCTTTCTTTTCTTTTCTTGTTGTCTCTTCATGGTTGTCTATTTGGGAAACTGCTTTTCCTTTATCTTGGAATGGTTTCACATTCACCACCTCTGTACTCTCCACTACAAATTTCTTCATGTTTTTCACATTTTTCTTTATGCATTTCCATTCTGTCTTCCCTATCAGGAGAGCTTCTTGTATCAATACCACTTGCTCCTTCAAAATTTTATTGTTTTCTGCTAAAGCCTGGTTCTCAACTGTTATTACATGAATTGTATGATCTCTTTCTTGCTCTTTAGCTTCTAGAACCTCCAACCTCTTTTTTGCACTTAACAATTCTGTCACATAGAGATCAAATGATCAAGTGAAAGGTGTGGTGGGATTGTACAAAGCAGAATCATCAATGACTTTTCCTCTGTGCTTGTTGCCATATGATTACAAAGGAGGCTTGTTTGAATATCGCTTATTACGAAGGGCTTGAGTACTTTTCCTTTGAGTTTTTTTTTCCTTGGCCACTCCCATTTTAGACAGGCTAGTCTCCGTTTTAAAATACCCCGATACTGTCTGGGATTGACCCAAACCCACTTCCTAGCTTTGGCTAATAAGACAATTTTCACTTGTTCCGGATTATTTGTTTCCACATGTTCTAATATTTTTTTGTCCCGTTATCATGTTTAAATGTTTTAAGCTCCAACCCTTCACTGTTGCAGTGTCGAACTCCTATATGTAGTTGTGCACTGCATGTGCCCTGAGTTCTTCGCCTTCCTTGTATTTGTTTTCAAATAAAACAAAACCTGTTGGCTAGTCATTTGAGGGATCCCCGCTGCCTGCGAGCCAGCCATTGAATGAATCTCGGGACTATGCATAACAGTTTGAATTCGGAGATTGCGTGTTCGAAACCCTCAGAGTAAGTATGGTTTTATTCTGTCTACAACAATCGATAATTTTAGTATGGGAAGGGTTTGTAAGACGCCTAGCTATTCATCTCTGAATTCAAGACTGCATTGAATCGAATCCATTACTGGATTTTTCGTCGCCATTGTATCACTGAATTGAACTCTCAAGTGAACTGAATCATTGAATGAGTCACTTATTCCCTAGCTCAGATTTTGAGATTTCAAAATTACGCAAATTAACCTATAAATTTAAAATTTAAATAATTTGTTTAGAATGAGCAAAATATCTACACAATTCAGATTTAAACATGTTCATGCAATTATTTTTTCAAATATTCATGTTACTCTTATTCGTCCCTTTTGAATATGCATGAAAGGTCCACAATGCTAAACATGCTTCTCAATTTCAATTTAAACTGCATATGTGGCTTTTATTTTGTTCACTCCAATTCCAGAGCTCTAGCATTATAATATCGCCATTATAACATTATCACCAGTTCCAAAGCTGTAGAGTTATAGTATCACCATTATAGTATAGACATAATCATTGATAACATTATTGTCAATTTCAATACATTTATTAACTTTAATTAAATATATGCATTCTGTTTTTTATTATAATTCTATTACATTTTTCCACTAAAAAAGGATTTACCTATGCATTTTCTTCCATATAGAATGAAGATTTATCGATGCATTTGACCAGTATTGTATTTGATTGTAAAGTTATATATAATAGTATTTGTCTATTTCAATACATTTATTAACTTCAACTGAATACACGCATTTCTTTTTTTTTCTTTGTAATTCCATTACATTTTTCCATTTTCAAGAATGGATATTTGCCCATACATTTTATCACCATTATATTTCCATTATATTTGATTGTAAAAATATAATATAATTACTGATAACTTTTATTTTTCAGTTTCAATACATTCATTAACTTCAACTAAATACAAGCATTCCTACAAGCATTCTTTTTTTTCTTTGCAATTCCATTACATTTCTTCCACCTGCTATAATGAAGATTTACACATGCATAAGTTTCAATTTTTTCTTTGATGAGCTCAACTTGGAGATAATCAATTTTCATAAATGGATTAATTAATCACTCTTTTAATCAATAAATTAATTAATCATTCTCTTTATCAATCTTCAGGAATTCCAATTTTTCAATTTCTTTCTTTGATGGCTTAAACTTAGAGATTAGTCAATATTCAAGAATTCTAATGGATTAATTAAGAATATTTTCTTAATTGATCTCAGGGATTCCAATAGATTAACTTCAACTAAATACAATCATTCCTTGTTTTTTTCTTGCACCCGAAAGAATGAAGATTTACACATACATTTGATCACCATTGTATTTGATGGTAAAGACTTAAATAATGGTAGCTTATTTGTCAATTTCTGTACATTTATCAACTTAAACTAAATATAAACAATTTTTTTTTTTAATTCCATTAAAATTCTTCCACCTGCAAGAATGAATACTTGCACATGCATTTGATCAACATTGTATTTGATTATAAAAACACAAACAGTGATAACATTCAATACATATATTAACTTAATTAAATACAAGCATTCCCTTTTTTGCTTTGTATTTCCAATACATTTCTTACACTTACGAGAATGATAATTATTTAACAAGGGTTATTTGAATTTAGGGTAATTTAATATTAGAAATGTTTAAGATTAAGGTTGTTTGTTAAGGATTATTGAATATTAGCACTATTTAATATTAGGGTTTAAAGTTTAATAATAATATAATATAAATATTAGTGTCTAATTAGAATTTAATTCTATAAATATTTGTAAGGTTTAATATTATAAATAATTATAGTGATTTAAAATTTGGGTTATTTAAAATTAGGGTTATCTAATCATGGTTATTCAATATTAAGCTATTTAATATTAGGAATATTTGTTAAGGAATATTTGAAATTAGAGTAATTTAATATTACACTTGTTTAATATTATTTAATAATAGGGTTATTTAGTGTTGAGATTCTTTAATATTAGCCTAGTTTAATAAAGGTTATTATTTAATATGAATGTTGATTGAGCTCCTTTGTCATATGAAACTAATGAAAAAGATGTTGAATCCCTCATACATGAAGATAATGTTGAACAAGATTCTGAAGAGCCGTAATTTTTGTCCCAAATAATTTATCCACACAATGTTAACATTTTTTACCTTGATAATCTTGGTCGAAGCAACTTTAATATTCATTATAATTGGCAACAAAAAAATGATCTCAGATGATATTACACATCAGGCTATTCATTTTATAAAATATGCCTAGTCTGTAGGTGTTGTAATGAAAATTCAGTTGGGGAGAAAATTGTGTCACCATTTTCTTTATCAAAGAAACAACGAGTTGCTTATGATATCATTTTATGCCACTTTGTTGCTAATGGAAACCATGATCCTCTAAAAATGATTATTCAAGGAATGGTATTTTCTATGCTCTTTCTACTTCAACAGCAAATGGTATAAGTTCGTTGTTATTGCTCGCTCCAAGTGGTGTTGCTACTTTTAATATTTGTGGAAAAATAATACACTCTTCTTTGAAACTTCCTATCAAAGATATGAAACCACTCAATGGCGAGGCTCTAGAATTGTTTCAAGAAGAAATGAGGCGCATTCAATATATCTTGATTGATAGAATGAGATTTATAGGTCCAAAGTTATTTATACATGTAGATTATCATTTGCGAGAATCCTTCCTTAATAACGAGTCTTCTCCTTTTGGTGGTAGATCCATAATTATTGTGGGTGACATTGGGAACTTCCTCCTGTCAAGGATAAACCTTTGTATGCAGGTAAAATAATAGAGAAAGTGTTGCATCAAACCTTTAACATTGTTGTCACTTTGGATAAAAATTTCAGGCAACAAGGAAAAGTTAAAACAACCCTCTTTACGTAATATTTTAACGAATATAAGCACTGCAAAACCTTTTATGCATGATTGCGATCTTCTAATTTCATGTACTAACAACTTCTTGTATCCAATGGAAAAAAGTTTGTAACAAATAATTTGGTAACTCTACAAAACCGGTAAAAGTTAAAATCATAGAATTATTCAATTGCAAGATGTGTTGCAGAACGTACCAAAAGAATAGAAATAGTTGACAATGATGATGATCTCTTGGAACATGGAGTCTTATTATGCCATGGATGGTAGCGCCACCTCCCATATCTGCCCACTTTCACTAGCCTATCGGGGTAAACATGAGAAAAGGGCTACTATAACATTAGTTAACCTTCTAAATATAGTTAAGGAAGTGAAATCGACAACTTGAAACTTTACTGAATTTCCTCAAGTGATATAGGACCCTGAGGAGCTAACCAACCACTTCATGTGCCAAACCCTAAGTTAACTTTCCTTTTCAGTGAACTAGAGCCTCCACTACAAGGAAAAGACCCTCTAGTGGATTTTTTTGAAGAACCCCTTATAAAAATACCCCATACATTCGTTTCTAGTGGAGGTTACTAGGGGAGGTTGGCGGGCAGAGAGTTTTGCAGATGTTTTCCTCTCGGTGCACTTATAATCCCAAATCGCACCGGTGCGCTCTACAAGAGAAAGCACCGGTGCGTACAAAACATTGGTACACCGGACATCGTGTGCTCCTTACACACCCGCCTGGTGCGTCATATTACAGCAAAGCACCAGTGCTTCACAACTCTTCCACACTGGTGCATCATAAAATACCGCACCAAAATAGAAACTGCCTGGTGCGATATTAAGAAACCACACCGGTGCATCATAAAAAATCGCGCCAAAAACAAAAACCGATTGGTGCGTTCGTAAGAAACAACACAAGTGCGCCTATAAACCCTGTGCACCGGAACGGGGTTAAATAAAAAAAAATTTACAGCCAAAAAATTGCATTTTTCACTTTTCTCAATGCTGCAAAGCTCTCAATCATCGGTGCGCTCTATAAGAAAAAGTACTAGTGCACACAAAACATTGGCACACCGGACACCATGCGCTCCATACACACCCGCCCGATGCGTTGTATTACTGTAGAGCACTAGTGCTTCACAACTCTTCCGCGCTGGTGCATCATAAAAAACCACGCCAAAACAAAAACCGACTGGGGAATTCGTAAGAAACAACACCAGTGTGCCTATAAACCCCACACACCCGAACATGGTTAAATAAAAAAAATTACGGCCGAAAACCACATTTTTCACTTTTCTCAGTGCTCCAGAGCTCTTAATCACCGGTGCGCTCTACAAGAGAAAGCACTAGTGCCCACAAAACATTGGCACACCAGACACTGTGCGCTCCGTACAAACCCACCCGGTGCATCATATTATTATAGAGCATCAATGCTTCACAACTCTTCCACACCAGTGCACCATAAAACACTACACCAAAACAGAAACCACCCGGTGCAGTGTTAAGAAACCGCATCGGTGCATCATAAAACACTGAGCAAAAATAGAAACCAACTGGTGCGTTCGTAAGAAACAGAACTGGTGCACCTATAAAACCCCGCACATCGGAATAGGGTTAAATAAAAAAAAAATACAGCCAAAAAACTGCATTTTTCACTTTTCTCAGTGCTTTAGAGCTCTCAAGCACTGGTGTAATTTATCCTTGTCTGAGCCGCCCTGACATTGGTGCTCCCATTACACCCATTGCACACACTACTGCTGTGCATTGCCCACCAATCTCCATCTTGCATTTTGCAAAACGGTGGGAAAATTTTCTTTTGCAAATTCTACAGCCAATATGCCTCCTCTACAGCGAAATGTATAGGTATTTTTCTTGTTTTTCCATAATTAAGCTTTTTAGCGGATTAGAATTTCAAATAACCTTAAAATTAACCATTTAAAAGAATTTTTTTTTTTGTCATGCAGTGCACACGAGTCATTCGTCTCACACCGGTAAGTGATGCTACCTGTAAAATTTACAAGTCGCATCGCAACCAGTGCTAACGGTATCCACACCGTGTCCGAGGCGGTACCAAAAGGCCCCCACATTATTTAAATTTTTTTTTAAAAGTGCGGTGCAGTCATTTAGTCGGTCACACCGTTGAACATGGGAATAGCAACGCGGTGCATTGACGGAAATATCTGCCTCGGTGTTTGTCAGTGCACCGCATTTGGCATTCCGACAGGGTCAACAGTGCGGCCTGGTAAAATACCACACCGTTGACTATGTAATGTGTCAGGAAGTCGGTGCGTTGACACAACAATGCGCATCGAGGCATATATTTTAGTTAGCACACCACTCTTCTGACACCATACATAGTCAATAGTGCTTTAAAAAATTTCAGGTGCGCCGCACACGGTGTGTTGTATGTCATATGGGGCACCACCTCTGGTGCACGACAAACAAATGCCACACCGGAACCAGTGCATGAATGTTTTTGTGGCGCACCAACTGGTCTATTTTTTTTTTCAAAAAAAATTATATATGTATATTCCTAAATACATGTATCATTTAATAAAAAAAAATTATATAATATGTCAATGATTCAGAGAGAAGAGGGGGAAAAACAACAACAACAGGCGGAGAAGTATGACATGATTCACCTATGGGAGGCATGAGAGAGGGAGAGAGATTCATACCCTTGCCCTATTACAGTAGCTACCCAAGGGCTCCTAAGGCAGGTTGGCCTCCTCAAGTTCTATGAGGAGGCTACTTCCCTAAAGGCCCATAGTGTGTTTTTGAGACATCTTATCTGCAGGTGGAATGCCCACCGACAGGATTTCCAGGTTGGTCCTAACCAATGGTACACACTCATTGAGGAGGATATATATTTCATTACAGGGATATCGAGGAGAGGGGTGTATTTTCCCTCGTTCCCAGAGGTTCCAGATAGTTGTGTAGCAGGAAGTCAGTTAGTTTACTCCCAGAGATACATTGGAACATCAATACTGTCTCCTACAGATTTTCAGGTCGCTAGAGGTCAGTTACGTATTGGTGCATTTGGTAGTGAGGAGGTGCAGTGCCTCTCACTTCTAATTTCGACCATTTCACACAACACCAGTGATGAGTAACACATTAGTTTCTCGCTTCTATATTATGTTGATTCTTTAGTACAGGAGCCATGATTTGTCAGGTGGTCTGCCATTTTTTTGCGGCATTTTTGTACAACCTTATATAGATGTCGTGCTCATGCACAAGGGAGGGTCAACTTCCCTTTTTCTTCAAAGATTTTTTGTTTATTTTTGAGAGGTTTCCAGAGATGAGGCCTAATTTTGTTTGGTAGCCTCGTAGGCCGATGTTGGAGGCGCAGATGCACATGTGGGGATAGATGATGCACAAGAGGGGAGAGACTATGTTTCCAGCCAGGGCATCGTATGATGCACTGGACTTGCTAGCCAGTGTTGATGAGCTGCATCCCTTCATTATGGTCCCCTATCCTTATGCTAGACTGGATTGGCGAGGGTGTGCCAAAATCCTCTTCACAGATGATGATTTGGCAAATGATAGAGGTAATATTACTGTTTTATTTATATTTATTCTAACATGTTCTTTAATTTGTTTTTATTAAATTGTGTAATGAAATTGTCTAATTATTGTTGTGTACTTGTGTATATTTTGTATACATTGGCTCTTTTGATGGCGAGGAGATGTCGGCACCACCACATGATCTAGGTGTTGATCCTGATGATGATCAGGGCATGCCAGATGCCGATGATCATCAAGAGGTCAGTGCAGAGAGACATGCTCCTGCTGGTGCGCCGGTATAGCCTTTTGCTAAACATGGTCGACCTGATACTAGATACAAGATGGAGTTGGGTGACCAACTCAGTGAATTGATTGTTGAGACGGGCATCAGGCCTGCTCATTACAGAGACATATAGGTCGATGATAGGCTATTCCAGATGTGGAGAGGCATGTCGGGTGACATGTACAACCTGATATGACATGTCGTAAGAACTATGATAGTTGTTACGCGACTGAGGAGGACTATTGCACGTTATAGGCGTGGTCGAGCTGCAACACGTGATGGACAATCCGTGAGCAGCAACTCACCATTTCATGATCGTTCACCTCGCACTGTGCCAGATGAGCATGAGGCTCCACTAGCATCTAGCAGTCATCATGGAGATGAGGTTGGACCATCGGCCATGTCCAGTCAGCAACCTGTAGCATCCATCAGTACTAGTCATGATCATGAGTAGGTTGGACCATAAACCATCGAGGTTGCACCATTGACTGAGCAAACATCCACTAGTACTGCTATTGATGTTGTACTACCACCAACTGATCCATGACATTTATATTATAGTTGTGTATATATATATATATATATATATATATATATATATATATATATATATATATATGGTCCATGTATTTTATGTTCATAAGCAATTAGAATACAGAATTTATATATGGTGTATCATGATGTATATTGTTAGGTCATGTTAGATATGTTCATTTAATGTGTAGCTTGCAGATAGATGTGTATGTGATAGCATGAGTTATTTGACATGAGATGTATATTTGATGTTTGTGTTGTGATGATGTTAATATATAATGTTAATTTGATGTTTGAATGTGTTTTTTAGTAGAATATGAGGTTTGTACAATGGTTATCATGATCGTGATGTTTATTAATTAATTTAATATTAAATTACCATGATATTTATTAAATATTATGTCGTAATTGTAATTGAAATTGAAATTTTAATTGTATGTAAAATTGTAAAATTGTATTTGTATTTGTAATTGTAATTTTAACTGTAATTGTATGTAAAATATTTAACGTAAAATTTTTAATTGTAATTGTAATATTTAATTTATTGTGAAATGATTTTAATTGTAATTTTAATTGTAATTGTATATATGAAAAATTGTAAAATTCTAATTCTAATTCTAATTATATGTAAAATTATAAAATTGTAATTGTATTTGTAATTATAATTTTAATTGTAATTGTATGTAAAATATTTGTAAAATTGTAATTGTAATTGTAAATGTACTTCTAATTCTAATTCTAATTGTATGTAAAATATTTGTAAAATTGTAATTGTAATTGTAAATGTACTTCTAATTCTAATTCTAATTGTATGTAAAATATTTGTAAAATTTTAATTGTATTACTGTGAAATGATTGCATTTGTAAAATTTTAATTGTAAATGTAATTGTATGTAAAATAAAAATTGTAATTGTAATTCTAATCTAATTTTATGTGAAATTGTAAAATTGTAATTGTAATTGTAATTGTAATTTTAATTGTGATTTTATGTAAAATATTTGTAAAAATTTAATTGTATTAATGTGAAATGATTTTATTAAAATATTTAAATTTGTAAATTTGTAAATAATTGTAAAATAATAAATTTAGAATAATATGAATTTTTGTAACATAATAAAGTTTAGAAAATAATGTAAATAAATTCATGTACTTTAGATTATCATTATTTTATTATGATCTTACATACCAAAAAAAAGAACTTTATACAATTCTGTGTGCTTATCATCATAACACGCACCAGTGTGTCTTAGTACTCAGATGCACCGGTGCTTCACAAATCTTCCACACCGGTGCATAATAAAACACTACGCCAAAACATAAACTTCGATCTTACAAACTGCACCGGTGCATCTATAAAACCCCGCGCACCGGAACAAGGTTATTCTGTAAAGTGCAATATTGGAGCAGTGGAGGGTTCGAATCGTGGGCAAGAATTTTTCTAAGGAGATGAGGGTTTGAAAATACGAGAGTTCAAATTTTGGCTGAGAATTTTATAGCAGAGAAAATGAGTGATTCAAACAGAAAGATGAAAAAAGATGCTTACAGGGATGCAAACGGCTACAAAGCTTGACAGAGTACAAAAGGAGAAAAGGAGTACAGGTTGAGACCGAAAGAGAGCATTCGGTTGAGGCCGGTGATAGGGTTAAGAGGTCCCATGATGGAGAAATGGAGAGCAGAGTTAATGGCAGAGAACGATCAATCGAGGTAGTCGATAAAGCCAAGAGGCACCATGAAGGGAAGGATTCTCATTCCCTTAAGGATAATAGAGAAAGATCAATTGACGTTTCTAATCAGGCTGGTAGGTCCCATGAAGGGAAATATTCTCCAGAATGTGTTTAAAATCAACTGGGAGTATTGTCCGAGCTTCGGTTGGCTTACATAAACTTTTACTAGCAAAGCTGAAGTCACATAAAATCACATCTTCGGGTTTCAATTCAACCTGAATGGCATCTCTAACTTGTCTGAGTTGTGGTCCTGTCGATGAAACCAGTAAAAAGTCTGCTTGTATTATAAATGGAAATCCATTGACCATTTCTATGGGAAGAAAAGCATAGATACCTGCAGCTACCATATTTCCACTTGTAAATCGGTTTCCCATTGAAAAAGCTAATGTAATAGCCCATTTTGCAATGTCTTTCCTCTACTCAACCCTATACTCATTTTCTATGGGAAACCATTGCCTCCACATGAAAGAACTGCATTGTCTAGTCGAAAATCGGTCTTCTTCTGATAACAAATGCAGAATGAAGGACTCATTGTCATTCCTCCCAGAACATTCAAGGTCAGTTTCTCGTAAAACAAAGATTGTATAAATTTTGTTAAGATCAAGATAGAAAGCACAAAGGAGAAAAGAGGAAATTGGATGCCAAGATGGAGGAGGAACTTACAAATGAGCAAGCAGATCATGGGGCACCATTTCTCATTGCAGGTTATGGAAAGGTTCAAGTTTATTTTTCTGAAAGAAGAAGAGGTGTAGATTTGAAAAGAAATGGCCTGAATATTTTCACAGCAAAATGTACATTTCCAACATGTCTAAAAACTAAAATATCTCCAACTTCAATAAACTGCTCAAAAACAAAAATTTCCCAACCATTTATGAAAACTGCCCACGTCTTAGCATAGCACAAGTTCACATGCCACAATTGCCCACTTGGGACCTATAGTATTACATCTTCATATGCCTCACATTGCATTCTCTCCACATAATCAGTGGGGACCTCCTGCAATAAACAAAATGAATTGGAAGAATAGTTATTTCCATCAAGAATTTATCCAAGTCCAATTATAATTCTAATTCTCAAGAATAAAAAAAATTATAATTCTCAATTTCTATGGTTGGAGTTCACTAAATTTTTATGTACACACCTAAAAGTAATTTCGGTACCTTAACCGCAAATCGGTGCTACTGTACATATAACCGCACCGGTGCATTTTAGTTACTGTGCACCGATGCTGATGTTACAAATGGACGCACCAGTGCGGTGCTATTAAGTGACGCATCGATGACGAATAAATGCCAATAAAAAAAGCGTAAATCTATTTTCTTTAAGTGAAAAAAAAGGGAAAATTGAAAATTGGGCAGCAAAATATTTTCGAAAATCTAATTTCATAAAATAATTTTTCAAATACTAAACACTTTTCATTATTTCACTATTTTTGCTAAAATTTTCAGCCAAAGATTTGTAGGAGACATACCTAGAGCAAGAGAGCATGAGAGCACCGTGGAGCATCAAAATACGATCAAATAGAAGTATTCAGACAATTAGAAACCAAACCTCTGGTGATTTAAACCCTGTATTATAGAATTTCAAACATTCTCGTGATTAAATTTGATTTTTTTTAAAACTTTTTCTATAGTTTTATCCATTTTTACACTAAACCCTTAATTTGTTTTGTTTCTACCCTTTCTTCTATTTGTTTTTGTGATTTTAGAATTAGGGATTTTCATTTTAGATTGACATCCAACCCACGGGACGACTTGCATAGTCAGATACCAATCCATTCGGCCTTTGTGTGAATTTTTGGAAAAACTGGATTTTTTTTTATCGGTGCTCCCTGCGTAACCTAGCGCACTGCGTAAGTACTGTGTAATAAAAAAATTGAAAATAATTTTTTTAAATCAGTGCGCCATATCTAAAATAGGGAACTTGTGCCCTATGTTACGAGGATAGCACCGTACGTTCTATTACATTGTTTGTGCGGTGTGTTTATAATACCCCCACTAACTGTACGGTCTATTATACTATTTTTGCGGTGTGTTTCTAATACCCCCATGCACCAACATCGATGCCTACAGTGTGAAAGGTGCACCGGTTTCTTGAGATTTATTTTTTACCTGAAAAGTTGACAATTTATTTATAAATATATTAATGAATGATATGGTATAGGTTTCAGATTGATAAATAAATGACTGACAAGAGATCAAGTAACAAAAATACTGATAACACATCAAGAAAAGCAAAAAATGCAAGTTATTTGTAAATTATTTATAAAAAAATATTATTTTTGAACTATATGTAAGTTTAACTAATATGTATTGTTTACTGTGTATCATGTAGAGCCACAAAATGACGAAGCTTGATAAGATTATTTCTGATCTAGGACCAGAAGAGCGTAAAAGCTTGATGGAAAAATTGCAAAAGGATGAATCAAGTGAATGAAAAATACTATCGATCCAATATGAGTTTCTTTTTTTAATTTTCATTAATAATATACTTAAAATTATTAGATAACATGTGTCAAAAAGTCTATTAATTCACATTTGTTTAATGTTCTACAGGGACCAAAAACTCAGAAAAGGAATGTTGTTCTAAGAAAAGGAAAAAAATTGAACATGCAAATGAAAATGAATTGCTCCTTAGCTCATCTGGAGTGGTGCTGGAGGTTAACGAAAGGGGGAAAAACCTTTACAAAAGTTTGAGGGATCTAGTGGAACGAATGTATTCGTTCTTTCCACTTACAATACAAAAAACAATCCAATGATTCCAAGAACCAAATTTTATCTAAACTACAGGAAGAGTTTCCAGAGAATTGGTCAATGAGACATGTCAGACTTTTAATAGCAAAAACATACCAAAAAAAAAAAGGAATGAAAAAATAATATTCCTTTAAATGTTTGTCTAGAATTATTTATAAATATCACTTTTGTTTATATTTACTTTTCATATATCAATATAAAAATTAAATATTTTATTGTCATGTTATATTTTCAGGAAGATTATGAAAATCTCAAAAGATGAATGAGCTGATATCAGAAATATGCCAGTAGGAATGTCCAAAAAGGTGTATAAGGAGATGGTCAAAGAAATGGACAAAATTGCATCGCAGGAGGAGCCATCTCAACAACAACGTGCTTCAAATGTAATATGTAATCATTGAATTTTTTGATCATTAGGTACAATAAATAAACAATTTAGCATTAAATATTAATTTTCAAGAATTTTCTTGCAGAAAAGAAAAGAAAATGGAACCCATTTAGCACATAGAAAAGGACAACAAGGAAGAAAAGGGTTGATATCTAAGTTTGTGAGTAATTGTTACTTCCTTATAACAACTTAACTAGATTTCAATTTTGTATTTTTTAAGTTTTTTTACAAAAATTAGCATTGAATGTCTTCAAACAGATGCTAACATACAAAGAAGAACCATCAGACGAATTGATTGAAATTGGGTTAAATATGGGTTATGAGTATATGTTGGCATATCAAAAATTAATTGTGGAATTTGTAAGCATTTATCGATCTTGTTTTACTTAGCTTCGTCTATAATTAATAGAACAAAAAAATCTTTTATATTAAATATATTATTTGTTATGGGGTATAAAACTTGCAGGAAACAAAGTATGGAACTGTGCCAACAGATGAAATTTTGAAACATGGCATGGTACCTGGTTTTGAAAGAATGTGTGTAGTTTATGAGTCAATTGTTGCTATGGTACATCATTTTTCTTTTTGATTTACATTGATGTATATTATTTAATATTACAATTTTGCATTCTTCTCACCAATATATATACACTCATTTCAGTTTCTTTTTATGTTTGTAGATGGAAGGTGAAGAAGAAGAAAACAATCAACACCATGAACAAAACATTCCTGAAAATAACCCAAGTCATGGAAGTAGCTCTAGCAGTGACAATAGTTCAAGCGAAGAATGATGATCACTATGTTTGGATATCAAAGCAAGGCATTGTACTTTTTGAAATATGTCTCTGAAATCAGACATTTTGTTTAATGTAATGGACATAATGTCCCAATTAAAAGACAAAGGGATACCAATAACTGTCCCATTTTGTATGACAAACACTGTCTTATATATATATATATATATATATATATAATAAAATATGTTTTAATTTATTCTATTGTGTTCTCCATTGTCGTTCTCAAATGCACTAATAAAAATTTAATTCATATGAATATTGTTATAAGATATATATGTGCCGACTTTTGATGAATAATGAATTTAAAAAAACCACAATAATTATGATATGATATAAAAAATTAATCCAAACATCACATTCAAATGCATTAATAAAAATTAAATTAATATGAATATTGTTATAAGATATGTCGACTTTTGATGAATAATGAATTTAGAAAAATCACAATAATTGCACTGTCATAGGTCGACGTTTCTAAAAAATACAAAATAAACACCGGTGCATATCAGGTACTGTACACTGGTGCTTTTGTATGCTGAAGCACACCGGTGCGTTTCTACGACCTATGAGCACCGCACAAAAACCAAAACCATTTAAAAATCTCAGTGCATTTGTGCGATACTGCGCACCGGTGCTTTTATATGAGACTACGCACCATTGAATTTGTACGACATATGGGCACTACACAAATACCAATACCAATTATAAATATCGGTGAATTTTTCTGATACGGCGCATAGGTGCGTTTCTATAAGTCTACGTACCGATGCGTTGAGATGACCTATGGGCACTGCACAAATCCCAAGACCAATTGGTACGGCCCTATGTGTTGTATCACCAACACTGCGCCCGGTGATGTTTTATACCTTGACGGCCCGATGCAGGATCCTTCGACCGCCTCGAGGCCACCATCTAGATGACATGCACCAGTACGTTGAAGCCTTAATAGTGCACAGATAAAAAAAAACATCTGTAATAACCTCCGACTGCCCTGTTTTTTTGGTTGTGTTGAATTTTCGTTAAAAGCTCTGCCAAAACCTCCGTAACCATAAACGGATGTTGTAGAAAATGTTTTTTTGACAATTTTGGCCAATTTTATAACACTAAAAACCTCCTTTATAACTTCTTCTAGAGGGTATTTTCCTTGTAGTGCTTATTCATTCCCATGACAAGGCAAGCCAATGAATGCAACCCTCTAGTTTCTCCCATGAGCCTACTTCCCAGCAACTGTAGTCCAATTTACTCAATTTTGTGCCAATGACCTTGAGAATTGAGCCACTTTTTTAGGGCTAGGATCCAAACCTCTGCCCAGAACTTGATAGAAATTTGAGAAATGATAAATGACACAAAGATAAAGCCTTTAACACAAAAATTAGACAAGGAATTTACCTAACCAGGTCGAACCATGACAGTCATTTCGTCAAACACATAATGAACATGAAATCTATAGGTCATGAATGCATACATGAACATATACATCTGAA
Source organism: Pinus albicaulis (assembly GCA_034641835.2). NCBI lineage: Eukaryota > Viridiplantae > Streptophyta > Pinopsida > Pinales > Pinaceae > Pinus > Pinus albicaulis. Next base: position 190,615,484 of record CM076571.1, on the reverse strand, counting down.
ACTAATCTGAGAATCATCAAGAAATTCTAACTCCCCCTTAGAATAGCTTCAATAACATATATTAGATCATGCATTCAATGACAATTCATTTACCAACTAAATAATGATAAGAGCCACAACTTGAAACTGTCATAAAACCATGCTTATAACCAACATATAACTAGAATAATAAAAATGATAGAACAACCATCAAAGCCAAATATTAACAAGTACAATCACTCATAAAATACAAGAGGAACTTAGCTCTTATTAACATATGCAAAATCCAAGAAAGTGAAGGAATTTCACGTACCATCTGACCATAGATTGGGCTAAACCAAATATTTCTTTCAACCAATCACCCCCATGCCATATTCCAAGCATGAATGTGGGATCTCATGGGATAAACCAATCCATAAAAAAAAAAGGGAATTGATAGGTTAAACCACCTCCACCCTCACCCTATTGTGATCTCACCTAAATCGGCCTCGAGATCACAAAACCAATCCGAGCTGGGATGTCGTCGAATTCCTTCACCATTCCATGAGGAATGTTCCTGTCCCCACCCACCTATTGTGGGCTTCCCGAAGAAAACCATATCCACCTCCAACCCTTGAGATTTTCCTGAGACCAACTCACGTGGATCCAAAACCTTATGGTAATCCAAAGCTTAACCAAGAATGAATCCCATCACACCATGGTTATATGGAAACGACAAGGCAAAGCTAAAACCACTTCCAAACCCAGAAAATCCCATGCCAATGACATAAAATGAACCAAATACACACATGCATGTACCATGCATGCTAACACTAGCTAGGAAATCATACTTTCAACCTATTACCTGCATATATTCCTGTTGAAGCTGCTTGATCCAACTCTTCCTTGCTTGATCCTTGTTTTACTTTGATTTTTGTGTCCCTCCTTTGCTTTCTTTCTTTCCTTATCCTCTTGGTGCTCTTCTCCTCTCTGAAAATAATTCCAAAACTCAACTGACAAAAGGTTGAACTGACAAAAGTTGTGTAGGAATCCTCTTATGCCTTTTTATTATTGATGCCTCTAATTTCTTCATTTTTCCTCTTTTTCTGTCAATTTCCTCCTCGCATGTAACTTGTGACATTTCACCTCCCTTTTCTCCTATTCTCCTTTATTTTCACAAAATAAATGGCAATAATGCATTTTTGCCTTTTCAAAGTCTTTGTCAATTCCTTTGTTAATTTACCTTAGTCATAAATAACAACAAGTGATGCCCACTAGGATTCTTTTCCTAACATTCTTCTTGGAATATGTGTTCCATGACCTTGGTCTTATTTTTCCTTTATTAAATTTATTACATGAAATTTTAACTCGGGGTTGTTACATGGAAAATGTGTCATGCTAACATAGAATTTATGGGTGGAAGTTGGGTTGGTAAATGGTGCACTTAGATATATTGAAGATATATTCTATATATCTAGTTCAAAGCCCCCTCAACTTCCACTATTTATAAAGTGATTTTTGAAAAGTAAACAGGTGTTACATCTTAAAGAAGATGTCCAAAAATTGTGCCTATAATACTTGTTATTAGAGGAAATTTTAAATAAATACCTTTGAAAATGGCATGACCCCTCACTATACATAAATCATAGGGGATGAATTTACAATCAGCTACTATATATATTGGAGATAAAGAGAGGCATTGTTTGACATTTACAACTATATCAAGAGTGGAATCCATAGATGGCTTACAAATTTCACAACTTTTCTCTTTTCAACTTTATGCAAAAATGAAAAATAGTGCATATGCTACAGTTAGGAAGGAAGAGGAACAATGATTGAACTTCATATCATTGTAACATATATGTGTTCGATAGATTTTAGTAGTTTATCATAGTTTTCAAATGATATGGATACCTTTCAATATTTCTTGTTATAACTTTCAATAATTTCTATAGATTGCAGTAAGTTGTTCATTGTATTTCTCAAAAATTTCAATAGATTTGTATCAATCTCGTTGCATTTTGGAATAATTTGTTTAATATTTTTCATGTAGTTTTACATTTCATTTTTATTTTCAAAATAAAGTTTTATGATGTAAAGACATAAATATTTTTCCAAATAAAGTTCTCATTTTTCTTATAACGCTTAAAATATAGATTATATCCCTTTCATATGGTTATGTTACATTGCAAATGTAGATGCTTTTGGTATTTCTATGGTTGTGTTTTTATTGTCTTCCATTCATATCAATTGAATTCTATTTATTCTTCTTTTTAAAATCCTTGTGTGTGTGTGTGTGTGTGTGTGTTTTTCTCATTGACATACAAACATAAACAATGAAAATGTTTGAGCTTTCATCTCAACAATTTGTTATATTATTGAAGCTATAAATTTTATTACCTACATTCAAAATAAGATTTATAAAAGCTTGGATATCATGTTTAAAATGTAGTAAGGAATGACTTATTTCACTTGTTCCTTAGTCAAAGATGATAGTTCGAATTTAATCTCATAGTTGCTTGAGTTAGCTTTTAGTTAACATGTGTGATGTGACCCATCATTGAGTTATAATCGGTTAATTTGAATTAGATGGCATGCAATGAGTTTTGGACTATTTGATGGCTAAAATTAGCTATCTAGTGGAGTTAACTCTAGTATTTGTCAATTAACTGATATCTAGTTCTATAATAGATATAGAATTGAGTTTAGTTGAGAAGTTTGACTTTATGTTAACTCAAATTTCTCTTAGCTAACTACAAAAACTGCCAAATTTAGCCCTAGTAGGTCATGCAATTAAAATTTTCTATTGAGATTGAATGAAGGCACAAATGTATTTCTTTATTCTACACAAGATTTTATTTAGAGGCTTGAGGATCAAGGCATAGCTAATTCTCTTGGGAATTATGCAAGGAAATAGGAGAGATTATTATTTTTAGGGGTAAATTTGCATTAGGAAATAAGAGCTTCCAACAAGCCTTTTTTTCCAAAGTGTTTGGAAAGTCATGTAGAGAGTTGATCAGTATTGCAAAGAGATTTAGGTTTGAAGAAGATTATATGTAATAGATCAGATTGCTCAGTTGATTCTATATAAGAAAGCAAGGGTTTTCCCAGTTAGATTCCCTAGATATATTTTTGTTCTCTGTGTGATTTTGTTTCTATTCATTATTTTCTTTCTACATATTTTTGGTAGAGAAATATTGTGTCTTTTGTGATAAATTTACTCTAAGTCATTAGTAGTTGCAAGGTTTCAAGGATTTCCTACATCGCATCAAAGCATAAAAAAAGATAGAGACCAAGTTCCTTGATCATATTCAAAGCACATTAAATAGAAGATCACTTAGTGAAGGAATTCTATAAGTGCAAGAATCATGTCATCCTATTGTTTAATAACAGAGCATGCCATAGAAGGGACCTCACACTTTTGTGCATGGATGGATATAATGGAGGTGTTGTTAGATGATAATGGGGCTTTGGAATACATCAATATTAACATTCCTAAACCTCTTGCATCATATGCACAACAATTGACTCAATGGAAGAAGGGCATTGACAAGGCTAGGAGGATGATCCTAGAAGGAGTCAGAGACCACATTGTTCCAAATTTTCATGGGAAAGAGACACCATTCTAGATGTGGAAGGCCCTTACTGATCGATTTGAAAGTGGTAGTGATGCCAGAAAGTTAGATTTGAAAGAAAGATTGAGGAACATTTGAATAGGCAAGAATGAGCCCATTGTTATATACCTATCGAGGTTTGCTCAAGTGAGGGATGAACTTGGAGATGTTGGAGAGGTATTTCCACCAATAGATCTTGTGAGCCTTGCTCTTCTTGGGCTTCATAAATCTTGGCATAGTTTGCAGGATGTTGTGAATATTGGTAGAGATAAGCTCCCTAATTGGGTGATATTTTGGTCAGATCTTGTGCAGGAAGAGATAAGGAGGAACACAAGGGATGGAGTCTCATATGGGATAAAATATGAGTTGAAAATTTCATTAGTTGGAAAATGGAATAAAGATAAGGCAAGAAGGCCCAAGGAAAAACTGAATCTAGCTAGAATGGAGGCAAGGAAAAGAAGGATCGTAACAAAATCAAGTGCTTTCATTGTCATGAGTTTAGATATTATGCTACAAAATGTCCAAAAAAGAAATACAACAAGCATGATGAAAAAATAACAGAAGGATAAGAATTTTCTTCCCAGTTCAAATTAGATTTCTCTTTCATATCTTTCATAGAAAGCACAGTTCGAGGTAGTGAGTGGTATATTGATTTAGGGGCTTCATTGCACACGATGGAGAATCAAGATTTCTTCAGCAGTTTGAAGGAAAAAGAAATACAATTCCATATCGATCTTAAAGATTATGGTAGATATATGGCCGAAGGAGTTGGTTCAATGAGATTTAAGAGGGAGTTTTGTTCCCTTCTCCATCTCAAGAATATGATGTATGTTCCAGGATTGAAGAAAATCCTTGTCTCAGTAGCAGTCCTTCAATACAAAGGGTATGATTTAGTATCCAGCAAAGAGAATTCATACCTCAAGCACTCCACTTTATAACAAGTCAAGCAGATTGGTGTCAAGATCAAGAACCTCTACAAATTGAAGGTTGATGCATGTGCAACCTTGATCAGCAAGGTGAGAGTTCTCGAGTAGAGATGTGGTGGTTGAGCGAAATCAAGATAGATCTCTCAATATGGAGCCTTAGCAAGTATCTCAGTTTCAGTTTAAGCTAGTTGGAAGTTAGGCTAACTAGCAAGATAATGATGACGAGGACCATAACCCAGGGCACGTGAAGGAAGCCACTAAGTCAAAGAATTCTAGTATAGGGAAATTTTGAGTCAAGTGGGTAGAGGATTTGGTTAAGTTAGCTCAGAAAGGAGTTGAGTCTCCAAGCATCAAGAAGCAGACACCTAGGTACACATGGTACATGGCACTTATGACTAATGTGGTGAACTCATAGAGCATGGTGGGAAAGAATGGGTCTTCAAAGAAGGTTCTGCGCAAGAAAGTAGAGAAGTCTTCTAGTTTAGAGGCAAAAATTGAAACAACATAGAAATTGGTATAGTTGAAGAAAGATCCAGGTGGATAAGATTCTTCCAAGAATCCCTTCCTTCATAAGAGGGAGTGTTGATAATGTAGAAAGGAATGGATTCTTTAACTTGTGCCTTAGTTAAAGTTGGTAATTCAAATTTAGTCTCATATTTTCTTGATTTAAATTTCAATTAACATGTGTGATATGGCCTATCACTGAGTTATAGCCAGTTAATTTGAGTTAGTTGGCATGCAATGAGTTATGGACTAGTTGATGGCTAAAATTAGCTATCTAGTGGAGTTAACTCTAGTTTATGTTAGCTAATTGATCTCTAGTTCTAGAATAGAGATAGACTTGAGTTTAGTTGAGTAGTTTATATTTGTGTTAACTCAACTTACTCTCAGCTAACTGCAACAACTACTAAATTTAGCCATAGTAGGTCATGCAATTCGAATTTCCTATTGAGATTGAATGAAGGCACAAATATATTTATTTATTGTACCATCAGAATAATTTTGAGGTCTAAAACAGGTCTTAAAAAATTTACAACCAAAATCAACTTTATCAAAACCAATATGATTCAAGATGATGATGTCAACCATGGGGGATGATTCACCATTTTTTTGGAGTAAAAAAGTAAAAAGATTTTTTTTTTTTTTTAAAGTAAAAAAACTAAAATTTCAACTAATCTCCCTATGTTACTCAAATTTTGAGCAAGGGAACTCATTAGATATAGAATTTAATTCCTCATCTGGGGAGTACCCATGTTGCATAATTTCGATGGACCTTGCTACAAAAAAATGAGAAACACATGAAAACGTGATGCAATCACATTTTCATGTATTTCTCCTTTTTTGTAACAAGGTCCATCTAAAGTATGCAACATGGGTACTCCTTATAAAAGTACATACACATAGTGGTAGGCCTTTAGAACTTACTAGTATGAAATCACCACCCTTAAGTCAGGTAATCTCTCAAGTCTGAGATGCCGAATGAAGAATTAAATTTTGCATCCAACGAGTGCTCGTGCTTGAAATTTGAGTAAAATTGTAGGGAGATAAGTTGAAAATACGAGTTGAAAAATATTTTTTCTTTTTCCGTCTAAAATTTGGTGATGTAATCTAATATTATTTTGCTATTTCCACTATTATTTTATAATATTCCTTAGGAGGCCCGTTTTATACCTCAAAATTTCTCTAATGACAAGTTTTTGTGTAGAGGCTTCAAGATCAAGGCAAAGCTAATTCTCTTGGGAATTGCACTAGGAAACAAGAGAAATTCCTATTTTTAGGGGCAAATTTGCACTAGGAAATAGGAGCTCCTAGTGTTAGAGTAATTTTATTAGTGATCAAAGATAGGTCTTTTGAGACTTTTCCATCAGGTCATCAGTAAAAAAAAAATTCTTTTTCAGTCAGTTTTTAGCAATAATTTTGGTCATTGAACAAGTCTTAACTTGATATGTTGTTTCTTCACATCATTTTATCATTACTAAAAGTTTTAGAGTCAGGTCACTCCATCGCATATAGGTCAAGTCTAGGTTCAGAACTTCCCATGGAAAAATCTTCAATTTTTTCACTAAGAATAAGGCAGTGAAACCTCCATTTTATTCATAAAAGTCTAGTTGAAGGAGCAAGTCGGTTTATCCAGTTCAAAATAAACACTGGATGTCATAAGAATTTCCTATTATGTTGTTGTATTTGAGAAGAAATGAAGAGCTTTGATGAAGAAAATTATTTTCAAAATTGCATGTTTATTAAATTTTATTCTTCAACAATTCTAAAAATCACTCTCGAGACCATAGGATTTAATCTTATGCGTTATTCTCCACTACCCATGTGACACGTTTCATTCCCTAGCACGTCAATTATCCAAATCACATCACATTTACTATCCCCCTACCCCACCATTCATTGAACTATGGTATATATTAACCATCTCCCTTCTCACCGATGATCCATCACATCCAAATCACATCTGACGACCCACATGCGACTTCGCCTCCCTACCCCACTTCATCATCTAAAACTTAACATCGAGGGGGGGGGGGGGGTATGAAAAGGGTGGTTTCAAAACCCGAACCCACTACTACGTGTCAATTACATGTGATTCCACACCCCCCCCGCGTGCATGAAACCACTTAATGCTAATGTACCCCTTCGAAATTCTGCTTATCTGCTGTATCAAACCACTGCTCCACCCACCATTTATGTCTTGCCACTTAGTTATGCTATTTTCCAATCAAATTATTTCTCACCCTTCCATAACTGTTAGAAAATTAAATTTAATTTCTAACCATTAGGCTAACATACCCGTTCCCTTTTTAAACGGGAATTAAACCAATTGTCCATAAATTCATCACTAAACACCTATTTTTAACCTTTATTCTGTTATTCGCTCTGCTCTTCACAGGATTAAAAATTTATAGCTATTGACCAGAACTCCAGAGATCAACCTTACCACTATTTAAATCCCTCATTTGCAGCTGTTGATTTTCTTCTAATCTGTAGAGCTTTTCCTCAGTCTCGGCCTCTATTTTTCATCAGAAATTCTTGTTTCCGCCATTTCAACAGAGGAAATCATGCCTCCAAAGAAAAAAGGACCAGAAGAACCAGTAAGTCTGCTATAACACCCTCCAATTGACTTTCATCACATACCATTAGTAGACAAAGACCATAAAATCCATGAAATCCTTTGTGAACTTAAGTTATTTGAATTGTATTGCTGGTTAGAGGATAGATTCTTAGATAAATTTGATGATATAGGATTGTGGGATTCTAACCTTCCACATTTTGTCTTTCTTCACAACCATAGTGCTTCATAATTTGTTAGAAGATTCCAATCTTGTTATATGCCCAATTAAAGAGATATTATCGCTCCTATAGGAGAGATTTTAGTGACCATCACTACCCAAAACATTGAAAAAATGATGCAAGCCCCAACCACAGAGAATGCCACACCATTTTCCTAAGAAGCACTAATTGAAATATATCAGAAGTTATATTTTTCAAAAAGAGCTCAAAATCTAGAGATGTTTATGACTGAAAATGATCCATTTCCCAAGAAAAACCCTCCATTTCCATCATCCATTTTCCCTAAAAGATCCAAAAAAATCATCACATTCATTTCCTACTGTTGTGCAGGTAAATCCCCTCTGCGGACAAAGGTGATCCCTCTAGCCCTGGGGTGGGTCTAGCAACAACGGAACATGCTAATGCTTCCGATTCCTAGCTTATGAATGAAACTGATTCAGGATAGATGGCCTACATTTATTCCAACGCGGTTGTTGTAGTTGTGGTAGCAGTCTCTTGATCTTTGTCTTGACACGTCGCAGTCCTTCAATGGTAGTACTCCAGTGCCGACACAAGGATCAGAGAACGATAACAACATATGAAAACATACTTTCATCCATAACTATTTAATTGGTCAAGGAGAATTAAACGCATTTCACAAGATTAAACATATCAAATGAAAAATGGGAATCAAAACATCATTCATGTATTAATAAGTATAGAGAAAGAGTTTACAACCAAAAGAGCCTTGACGTTGCAGCCTCCTTCAATGGGTCCAGTCAAAACGCATCTCAAGCATTCGTCGGGGATTTGGACTTGGCAAGGCAATAGGCCTAGACTCTCTCTTGACAATGGATTCCTCTCTGATCTATCTCACACCAACAATAGTAAGGACTGTTCAGCTAGATATAACTATGTGAGAGAAATGTATTTATAAGAGAGGAAGAGGTGGTTTGGGATCCCTCATAAGGTGGAAGGGAAACCTTATCCTTTGGGGAGTTGCTCAAAAGTAGGAAAAAAGAATCCAAAGGAAGGTATTTGACGTTATTTAGTCGAAAAAACCATGTTGACTTCGCTGATGAAGTGGTTGGGAATGGAAACTTTGCTTTTATTTAAAAAAACTTTCCAAAAATAGCTCGACGCTGGTAGTCCACTGAGACAAAGAGCCAATGGGTGCGAGGCCCAATGTTAATTTCTATATGGGCGCGAGGCCATAACTTCCTACCAGCACCGACCCAAAATCATGTGTTTTTGAGAGCCTGCTCCAGGAATAGTCAACAGATAAAATTTTCTTCTCATGCTAAGGGATGCAATGACACTTTTTGCAAGGTATGGAAATACACAAAAGTCACTGAAATGGTTCTCCAATCTGTGGGATGAGGATTGCAAGGATGGTGAAAAAATACTGTGTAACATATGCCCCTTAAAGCATGAGGTCTGAGAGAGAGAGGGAGGAGTGAAATGCATTACGAGAACGTGTTCAAACTAAACACCGCCGTCGGAAGACCTGCAAGTACAAGTACAATTGATATCTCTGATACATGAACATGTGGTATGGGCGCAACCATCCATAATAGAGTACATATAAAATTCAGATTCGAGGTATGGACACAACCATCTGCAAGAAGGATCAATAAATAGCCTCAGGTATGGTCACAACCAGCTAATCAAAATATTCATGCATATAGTAATGATAAACCAAAATGATCTCACAGCCTAGATTTTATCAGACAAAACCCAGGGTCTTGCGCTCCATCTCGACCCAAAAAAGTACAAACTCAAGCATGCGAATGTGTGAGCTGAAGTCGAACATGCAAGAAAGTCACCTGATTACCAGCCAATGATGAAAGTTGTTAACAAGCGCAAGAGAAACCATCAATAATGACAATGGATCTCAAGGTACAACTAGTACAATCCACGGAATGTGAATAGTGAGTTGGGGTCGAACACCCGTGGAATCACTCGATCGAAGGCCAATTATGAGGACCTGTCATTGAATGCGAATAACTTTCCATTGAGGCATGCAATCTCCAAGGTACCGGAAGGGAGTCTCTAGATCAGCTTCCTGGATAATGAGTTGAAGTCGACAGGAAGTGACCTAGTCGAAGGAGGGCCATAATGTATCCCACATCATCGACATGAGACAAAGTAATAAGATGATAGTGAATCAAGACCAAACAAAGGATTAGAGGTTGAAAAACTACAAAAGGAAACTTCTCTTGAACATATCGGTGACACGACTCTGGAAATTGGCAGTATTTGACATCAAGGGATCTAAGGTCATGATGACATGGAAAAGAGTAGATGAGAGATCAAAATAGATTACCCAAACCCATGGAGGCAAAAAATGACGAAATGGGATGTCCCCAACTCGACATAATTGCAGATGAGTGTCATGTTCAAGAGCGACATACTACTGACAAGACTGAGAACTGGTTCCATTTTCCCCCACCATTTCTGGCGAGTACCCTAATTATTTTTGGAAACAAGCTTGAAGGGGATAGCATGTGCTTGTCATATAAGTTTGTCCTTCGGACAAATCCATCCTAGTACATTTTATGAGCCCTATGAAGGAGGAACTCGGTTATGTCATGGTGATGGGTTCCGATGTCATTTAGGTTTTATCGACTCTGACAAAGGAAGAACTCGACATCTTTTAATTTTTAGAGAGTTTAAAAATAAGCGGAAAAGAAAACTCCAGCAGGTCCCTTTTTGTAGGTAGTCTCACATATCCGAAAAGGTAGAAAAGTATGTCTGAGAGAACCTCTTAGTCGTGATAGGCTAAGGTATTCCTTTTTCATAAATAATATATCCCAGCCCGAAAAAGGGGTAAACATATATTGGGTAGATATCGTTTTGCAATCGTTAACTAGTTCAAAATGATAAGAGTCTCGACAATCTTTTCAATTTTCAAGAGTCAGAAAAGAGCTGAAATATGACTCCAGGGGTTACTTTTTCGTGTTTTTACTGAGTCCAAAAAAGTATAAAATACAACTCGTTACTTGATCGCTATCACGTTGAGGACCTGTTGTTGCACAAGAAACGCACGTAAAACCCATTTTTTGAGATAAAATAGCAAAATAATCGAAAAATATGCTCAAAACCTAATTAGGGTTCTGAAAATTTTATAAAATGCCAAAAATAGTAAAAACAAATCACTTTTCACTTTTTCCTCTTGTGAGAACTCTTTACCCATTTTTCATTGTGATTTTGCAGAGCTGACAGTAGACAATCCAGAAGGCCAATCGCGAATTCATCTTTTCCAGGTAAGAGCTCATATCCTTGCTTGCATTTTGATATAATTTTCATTGCCTGCTATTCAATTTGCAGATCTATGGAGGGTTTTTTTATGTAAATTAGGGCGTGACAGTCAGTGCAGGTTTCAGGCACAGACTCGTGCGAACCGGCCTTGAACTCAAACGGGGGTACGCAAATCGCAGCCATGATTTTTTAGGTTGTAAATTCAAATAATTATCTCGTTTTAAACACTAAGATATAAAATTATTTGACTAATGATGACCCCATTGATGTTTTTTTCAAGTGTGAAAGAGAGAAATGGCAGTCGAATGGAAGGAAAGAGAACATAGTGAAGAAGATGAGCTAGCCTTGGGCAATGTGATATGCATGGACGTTCTCAGGGACTGCGAGCTCAAAAAATTCTTCACGGCACCATGTCTCTGAGCTCAACTAGAGATACTACAGTACTTGATTAGTGTCTGGGACATTTACCGGAAGATTCATAATTCAGGACCAGGAGTTAGAGATTGAGGTCTCAGATGTGTACTTCATAATGAGATTGTCACAGAGGGGGGCAGTACCAATCCTGACAGATACCTGACCCACAATGGAAAACATGAGCATGGTCATTGACAGAGTGTGTCGAGGGGAAAGGAAAGGATCCAAGAACAGGAAGGTAGATATCCAAACCATTCCAGATCTGGCACTAAAATTAGTGTTGCACACCATCCTGCGAGCTTCTGGATCTCAGGCTCCACATGAGGCCACAAAATAAAGTTACTTCTTGCAATAGATTGTATAGCACCAACTCTCTACAACTGGGTAGAGATAGTAACGATCAACATGAAATGCCAGCTGACGAAATGCAAGAATGGTAAGCTCAAAAAATTCGGCTATGGGTCCATCCTAGTACCATTCATCTTGGAACGACTACCGATTTTCCAATGTCAGGAAGTGATAGTTCCTACACCACCAACCCAAGGACCACGGATGGTTCGTTGGGCGGCTATGATGCCAAGATTAGGAGGTGGTCAATAGATGTCCTGGAGACAGGAATTCTTTGAGTGGCTTCGCCGATAGCTGATTGTCGTGGAGGATTGGCCCTATTCTAGCATGGACTTTTCCGGTGATGTAGATCTCCCACTCCCAGCAGGAGAGGATTGGGATGAAGCATTAGGTAAGACTAATTTTTTATTTTGATGAGTATTATGATTTTTTTGATTATATATGTTCTAATGTTAATCCATGTATTTACAGATGTCGGCCCAGAAAGACCTGCAGGAATGTCTCCAATAGTACGGTGAATTCCTCGTGATTTTGATGTGGCCCCTCATGGTGAGGGAAGTGAGGAGGAGGAAATCGTGCACAACCTGGAGGGACTCACTAGTAGAATCCCAAACTATGTGAGATTCGATGATGTTCCTCGTGCGTACTAGAGACACACTACAGGGGTGTTGAATCCTGTTCACCGCTTATTGAGGGGGCTTGTACGAGCAGTGACATGCTACCATGAGCATCATGCTGACTAGACACCTAGGCTATTTATTTCTGCATATTTTTTGAGATACATGATGTCTCAGGATGTAACTAGAACATACATATTTTTTGAACCTATGATTTACGTGGATTAATCTTATCATCTGATGATGATTTTTTACAAATTCCACAAATGTTTATCTAATACAATATTAGCTACTGTATTAGTTAATGCATTCATTTATCTAGGAATATGTTGATATGTGATGTAATCAAAATGTCTTTCCAGTAAACGAACACGTAAATACAACCTTAAGATTTGTGGATGTCTAACAGAATAATTCCCATTAAGTTGAAGAACAACAAGCTGAGAATATAGGTTAATAATAAATGCATGAATGTCAAGAGAAATGGCCTCATTTAAGTGTTAAATGACATCACTATATTCAGTGACATTGTTTGTAGTACGTCCTAGAAGAATATCTTGAAGGTCTATCAACTCACCATTAGGATTATAAATTTCCCTGGCTGTGGAAGACAGATTCTGGGTACTGCGGGAGGCACCATCTGCGAAACCAACATCAGGAGTAATAGACATCTGCATAATAAACAACGACCCAATAAGCAGGAAAAACCGCTCACAAAGCACACCAAGCTAAAAATGTACAAAAATGAAAAAACTCCTATGTACAAAAGAAACATGCACAAGAAACTCATGCATAATATCTTTTGAGATGTGGCCCATTTCTGGGCTAATCCAAAGGATAACCTTAATAATCAATAAGATCATAACCCCCGTTATGAAAAACATGCTTAACAATATAGGGCCCATGCCACATGGGTTAGAATTTTCCTGCCCCCAACTTATCGTGAGCTTGGTCATATAGGAGGAAGAGGTCTCCTTCTATAAATGAACGAGGGGAAACTAATTGGTCAAAATGAGCTTTGACCCACTTTTTCTATGCTTCTATGACAAGAGCAGCAAAGCGGCGAGTTTCATCAAGCATCTCTAAATATAGAAGATGCTTTTCTTCCGGTGAAGTATTAGGCAACAATTCAACAGCTATCTTGAGAGAAGGGATTTCACATTCAATCGGAAGGGTAACTTCTAGACCATAGAAAAGCTAGAATGGAGTGAATCTGGTCGCATCTTTCACTGAGGTTCAGTAATCCCAGAGAGCTGAAAACAACATGAGATGCCAGTTTGACTTGTGCATCCCAATCGTACATTGAAGCATAGTGATGAGGACTTTTTTCATGGCTTCAACTTGGCCATTAGCCTGAGGGTAGTACGATGTTGAGCTGTCGTGACACAGACCCAACTTGCAAGTCAACTTAGCCATCATGTAATGATGAAAATGAGAATGATGATCAGTGACAATGGCTTGAGAGACATCAAACCTAGTAATGACATGATTGAATAGAAATTGTGGTGTTGTCTTACCGTCAGCTGTAAGTGTAGGAATTGCTTCGGAAAGTATCAATGACAGGAATTTCTTTGTAAGACCAAGAAAAAACGTTGTGAAACTCGTGAAAGAAACTAGTATAGACCTTGATCTCATCAGGAGAATAGGTCACCCCAATATGGATGTTCTAGGCAACACTTGGTTTGATGGAGATGTCGATAGGCATCGTTTATGTAATGTTTCCCAAGTTACCTTCTACAAAGACTTCATGTGTTAGGATGGGCTTCTGAAGTAGAGGAGAAGGAAATTGAGAAGAAAACCTCTCGAGACAATTAGACATGGCCCCAAGGCTGGGCATGAAAGAGGAACGATGATGAATATCATCCCATGAAAGATCTTCAAGAGACATAGTTTCCACAATGGCTTCATCGGAGATAAATATCTCATTTAGGGGATCGGGCGAATCCAAATCACCGAGCCAAGGGGATTGAGAATATTTGTCAGGAGACATACTCAAAGGAGCATGATCAGACGGAAAAGGATCCAAAGTCGAAATAAGTTCACAATAATCAATCTTGATTGGACTTAACGACATCGAATCACCAAATGAATAAACCTTCTCGAGCACAGGGATGATCCATGGATCAAAAGACCTATAGATCATGTTAACCTGAACAGTGTTGGGTGGCGGAAGAGGAAAAAGACCCATGAGGGTAGGATCTTTGAAAAGACTTGGCCCTATGCTCTCATAAGGCGTAGGAATTTGATCTACGTATGGAAAATTTGTCTCGGAAGATGAAGAAGTGAAAAAAAGAGAATTGATCGATAGTGATGATATTTCCTTCGTGTGGAAATCAAAGAACATGAAAGAGAGTGGATGGAACACACAGCATGGCGTGAGTCCAACTGCGACTGGGGAGAAGATTGTAATTGAGCTTGGCGTCAACGACTTCAACCTTGACGTTAACTATTTTTCCTTCTAATGTAATGGGTAAACTAGTGACAACACCGAGAGGGCGAGATTCCCTTCAATCAAAAGCTTCAAGAGCATTTGGAGATGAGTTGAGAGCGGGAGAGCCAATGGATTTATAGCAGGCAGATGACATGAGGCAGGTAGAGGCACCCTCGTCGACGATCGCTTGATGGATATTCTTTCCATTAATCCCAACTTGGATGATCAATGCAAGCAGGTGAGGGAGACGTGGAACAAAATTCTCCAAGTTGAAAGTGATAAGGCTCAAATCGGCAGGATCAACCCCACCAATGGTAGATAACAAAGCCTTCCATTGAGACGGATGTCTCTGAAGTACTTCCAATGCAGACATAAAAGATGGTGCCTGAGCCAAATCCTCAATAATACTGTAATGCTGAGCAGCATGGGCGTTAGGTTTGTAGGAAGAATTACAGAGTCCACCTTTGGAGGGTGGTTGTACAACAGGCTCAGTACTAGGCCTTTCAATCTAAAGAGGGCTAGAAGTAGGCGGGGGAGGAGGACCATTAGCGATTTCCTTCCCCGCCGCCTGATGCAGCTCGGTATAATATTTCGACCAGGTAGCAATGGAAACAGATGCAAAACCGTTCAACATGACTACCTGAGAGAAAAATGGGGTGGAGGACAGAGGTTTATCCACCAAATGAGTTTTTTGTGATGGGAAAGGTTCTTTAAGAACAACCATAGTGCCTTGGGTGCCCTTGAGAAATCAAGTCACCTCAGCCCGTCAGGGACAATCCTTGTTGTAATGTTCTTCATCACAAATCAAACATGTGTACTTCGGTTTGCATTGCAAACCATCATTAGTATGAGATTTCTGAGAATCATGTTTTGGGGTATCAGCTGTGTCCTTACCTTTACCCTTCTTCTTACCTTTGGAATTTTTATCCACCGGATTGGACTGGACATCATTCGCTTCCATGGTTTTACCAGAATTCGAAGGTGGATGAGAAGCAGTATTGTTGGAAGTAATAGAATTTTTCTTCAAAAGATTTGGAGAAGACTTTTGAGAAGTCTAAGACACAAGACCAATGATACTGTCAACCGATGGGGTCACCGGTGCTTTGGAAGTTCCATGTCGAGTGGCATCAGGAAAGAGTTCATACAATGTGTCGGACTGAGATTTCACGAGATCAAGGTATTAGGCACGAGAAATGGCTTGTTCCTCAGTAACACATGCCCCCATAGCAATGTCCTTAGCAATCAGAGCAATGAAGGAGGTAGCGAACCAATTAGTTAGAAGCTGATTAAGAATCTCAAACTTGATCAAGTGACAACGACGCCTCCATTCATGAATATGGTAAGAGATATGAGTAGCAAGATTTTGCTTCAAGGATGTGAGGAGGTGTGTCCTAGTTTCATATTGAACTGGAAATTGAAAGTGCGTGAGAAATTCCATGGCAAAAGAGTTGAAATCTTGGAAGGCACGGCGGAATAATTCAATGTACCACTTGGTAGCGGCACTAGTGAGAGTCTGTTGGAAAAGACAGAGTCGAATGGAATCGTCAACCTAAGAGTTAGAGGAACACCAAAGATGGTATGTCATAACATGTGCTTGGGGGTCTTCTCTGGACTTTCCCTCAAATTTGGGACAATCCCCAGGAATTTTAGTTGGAATTGGAGACCAATACGGGTTATGAAGGATAGGAACCTTTCTCAACTTTGACACATCAGGCAGTTCCAACACTAGTATATTTGGCCCAATTTCTGACGGCCACTTCGTCACTATTCCGACAGATAGGCATCGCAAGAGCGAAAGTTTGAGGTTGGGAAAAACATGGTTAGCCATTACGTCAAAAATCTGAAACTTCAATAAAGTGTCGGAATAGCGACACTATTTCTGTCGTTTTCCAAACCATCGCTCTTTTGACGTTTACAAAACTGTCGCTCTTCCGACGTTTTCCAAACCGTCGCTCTTCTGACGTTTCCCAAACTGTTGCTCTTCCGACGTTTTCCAAGTCATCGCTCTTCCGACATTTTTAAAAAGCATTTCTCTTCCGACGTTTATCAAATTTTCACACAAATATTGCAATTCCAAGAATACGTCTTCCGACGTTTACAATGTCACTTTTCCGATGCTTATGTAACGTTTCTTTTCCAACAAAAGGTAAAAATTTAAAAAAAAGAAACGTCACTCTTCCGACGCTTATGTAACGTTGCTTTTCCGATGAAAAAGTAAATTAAAAAAAAAAAAAAAAAAACATCGCTCTTTCGATGCGTATGTATCATCACTTTTCTGACGAAAAAGCAAAAATATTTAAGGCATTGGTCTTCCGAAACTTAGATAAAAATATTTGAAAAAAAAATTCCGCCAAATGTACTAGTAATGTTTATAATATATAAACATTTGGTCAATTATCTGGCATGAATAATCTGATGCTTATATATAGCTTGATGAATAATGGTCTTTCGATAATTGACCAAATTTATATATAAACATGAATTATCGGAATTGAATAATGGTCTTCCAATGAATAATCCGACATGAATAATCTGACGCTTATATATAGCTTGATGAATAATGGTCAATTATCTGGCATGATGTTCTATGCACCTTTTAGAAGCATGATTCAAATTTCTTCCAAATGCATTAGAGTTGTATATTTATCCGCCCCTTGCTGCAATTGCAGCGTTTGTTCAAGCAAATACAAGTTTTGACTGCAGAACTTATAGAACAAAATTTTTTATAAGTGCAATGGTGAAAATTTGAAGACCATTTTAGACTGTATTTGTTACCAACTATATGTGTTATTAGGTAAAGGAATACTTCATAAATCAACCATGGAGAAACACCCTCCTGAATATATCTGGGACCAAGTTTAGGAATAAGTAATGACAACTTTGACTGAACTGTAAATAGGAAGATAGCCGTGGGAATCAAAATGTTCAACGAAACTCACTGGAAAATGATGAAATACACATCGACTCAGGCTTACAGCAAAGAGAATTCACTATGTGCAAGCATCAACAGAACAAATTGGCA
This sequence comes from Pinus albicaulis, assembly GCA_034641835.2. Classification (NCBI taxonomy): domain Eukaryota; kingdom Viridiplantae; phylum Streptophyta; class Pinopsida; order Pinales; family Pinaceae; genus Pinus; species Pinus albicaulis. The sequence continues at coordinate 190,597,617 of CM076571.1, read as the reverse complement.
TTACAAAATGGCATTCATTCACTTACCAAATAAAATTGTTTGTAACGTGTTTCGTAGAATCGTGTGCACCCAGAGAATAGTATGATCTTCATCCTTTGGAAATAGGCCTGGTTTGATATAGGGTCTCAGATAATATGTCCATCGAAAACGACAGCTCTTCAACACCATGAATATATAAACATTTACATAGGTACACAAAAATCATATATTTGTTGTTGTTTAATGGAAAAGGTTGTCGTTTATGTTGGACAAATATCTGAGATCCATATCTCTATATATCTTCATAGTGTCGACATAGTAATAATGCTGGTTAAGAACTATTTGCTCAATATAAATATTGGAGACTTCATTGAGCTTGTATGCCTCTTAGCATAGTAAAATACCCATTGTAAACTCCCACCCATACCTATTTTCTTCTCATATATTTTTTAATTTATTATCTAATCAAAAATAAATCTTACATAAACACATACATTTAAATTTAATTAATAATATATATAATTTTTACTGAAAGCATATACATATTGATTATTGAGATAGTTTAGTTGCTTAAGTTCTTATTATTAAAACATCTCTAGTCTAGAATGAATCTTCCTAAGAAAACACCTTTGGTCTAGATATATTGCAAACATCTCTATTCTAGATATATTTCAAAAATTTTACATAGCAGACTATAAAATGTAAACATCTCTGTTCTACATATATTGATAAAAATATTTAAAAAAAAAAAATCCGCCAAATGTACTAGTTTGAATGTATATCCTCTGCCTCATCTATGTCACTATAAAATGATATAGCTTGATGAATAATGGTCAATTATCTGGCATGATGTTCTATGCGCCCTTTAGAAGCATGATTCAACTTTCTTCCAAAAGCATTAGAGTTGTATATTTATCCGCCCCTTGCGACAATTGTAGCGTTTGTTCAAGCAAATACAAGTTTTGATTGCAGAACTTATAGAATACAATTTTCTATAAGTGCAATGGTGAAAATTTGAAGACCATTTTAGACTGTATGTGTTATTAGGTAAAGGAATACTTCATAAATCAACCATGGAGAAACACCCTCCTGAATATATCAACCACATTGAAAACTCAGTCTGCAAAGAGGCCCATTTTTTCAAGACAACACTTAACCTATCTTCAAAAGTCATTGTTACCCTAAAACTATTATTAAATTCTAAGTCAAAATCAATGGGTTGAAGATCTTCAAAATTAGAGCAATTTCAAGCATAAATTGTAAATAAAAAAACAAAAGGAGAGAGCCATCATGGTATCAAATTCCCCTTCTGTGAGCCTGCTTTCTCTCCTTATCTTGTAAAATAGGTATAGATATTGTAACTTACAAAGGGAAAATTTAGACAAGAATATCTTGCTCACATAAACTTCAATTCATAGGCTATCTTACCCAATTATACAAACATGGATATTGCCCCAAGTCTAACTTTGATGGAAAATCCAAGGATAGCCCTGCTCTAGCATGGGAAGGAAACATCCTAGAAACCAAAACACCCACATTGTAGCACTGACCTTCAAAGTTTTAGACAGAAGACCAAATAAAAAAGCAGAACTCAAGCCTGCAAAGAAAACAGGGTGCTTGAGGCAGATAATGTCTTTGGTAAGATGTTGGGGGAAGGGTTAGCTCCCTCCCTGGTGACTTATGCCATGCTTGTTGATGGACTATGTAGAGCTGGTGCCATTGATCTTGCATATAAAGTATTAGACAAAATGGTAAAGTAGGGTTGTTCTCCAAATGTCTACACTTATAGTGCACTGATCTATGGAATTTGCAGGGAAGGCAAACTGGAAGAGGCTAAAATTTTCATTGATAAAATGAAGGAGAAAGGCTTACATCCTAAGCAAGTAACATACACATCATTTTTTAGAAAATTATATATTATGGAGCAATGCAACACATAAAATATGCAGAAAATACAAGCACAAAAAACACATAAAACCAGAGAGACACAGATATACGTGGTTCACCCAGTTTGGGCTATGTCCACCCCGAATAGCCAGCCCTTCCTTTCTATTATCCAGCAAAATGAAGAGACAAAACCTACAACAGATCTGCTGTAATATCATTTGTTCTCTCTCACAGTCTCCCTATCTATTTCCCACTCAGAGAATACACATGTAATACACAGCCGCAATACAGTACCCTCATACAAAGAGAGGGGTTGCCTTCTAGGGAAAAAAACCCTAAACTAAACATAACTTCTACCGTCAAATCATTTGCCTAATAAATGGCCCAGATTGAATAGAAATTATTATACTTTTACAAGGAAATTTTACATCTATTTTTAGCTCCGGGGGCACTGCCCCCAAAACCCCCCGCTAGGTGGGGGGGTGGCAGCGATTAATTACAGGCAACGTTGCCACCCTATTTAAGGTACATGGGTCCAATGCTATGATACAAAGTAAACAAGATAATCAGGCTCCACACCCAACAATCTCCCACTTGGAGACTGATTGTAGCAACTCCACTTCTAATTCATTTGTTGGACAATGAATCCTCTTTGGACCTGGTTGTTTCTCATCTTCATCATCATCCTTGAAGAGCAATTGAAACTAAGAAAATTCTTAGTTTCTCCCTGGTTACAAATTTTGTTAACATATCCGTGATTCAGTCATTGAAGTTATCTTTTCTAGCTTCAACTCTCCATCTTCCAACACCGACCGTATGAAATGGTACTTGAGATGTATGTGTTTAGTCCTGGAATGAAATGCTGAGTTCTTTGCAATATGAATGGCACTTTGGCTATCAATGTATAACTTTCCCATATCATGCTTATTACCCAATTCACCCATAAACCTTTGTAACCAAATCATTTCTTTACTAGCCTCTGTAGCAACAACATACTATGCTTCTATTGTTGAAAGTGAAACAACACTTTGGATTTTTGAAACCCAACTGACAACTGTTCCACCTACAATAAATACATATCCTGTAGTGCTCATCCTGTTATCTCTATCACCTTCCATATCTGCATCAACATATCCCTGAGAGAAATGTCTGAACCACCAAATCATAATCCTTGATTTGTGGCACCTCTCAAATATTTGAGAATCCATTTTACTGCCATCCAATGTTCTTTTCCTAGATTATTCATGTACCTGCTTACAACTCCCACTACATGTGCAATGTTAGACCTTGTGCAGACCATTGCATACATTAAGATTCCAACTGCTGATGTATATGGAACTTCAGACATATAATCCATGTTTTCTTGGGTCTTTGGGCATATCTCCTTACTAAATTTGAAATGTCTTACAAAAGGTGTACTAACTAGTTTTGCATTGTGCATATTAAATCTTTTCAAAACCTTTTATATGTACTCATTCTGAGACAGTGTTAATTTTCAATTTTTCCTATCTCTGGTTATTCTCATACCAAGGATCTATTTTGTAGCTCCCAAATCCTTCATTGAAAATGAATTTTACAATTTTTGCTTGAGCACATTTATTTCCTGCATGTTAGAACCTGCAACAAGCATGTCATATACATATAATAACAATATAATATAGCTACCCTCATTTTTCATTTTTAGATAAACACAATGATCAGAGTGACATCTAGTATAACCTTTTTTAGACATAAACTTTTCAAATTTTAGATACCACTACCTTGGAGCCTGTTTTAAGCCATATAAGCTCTTCTTTAACATGCACGCCAATTTTTCTTTCCATTTGACTTCATATCCTTCTCGTTGTTGCATGTATATCTCTTCCTCCAAATCTCCATGGAGAAATGTTGTCTTTGCATCTAACTGTTCAAGATGTAAATCTTCTGCTTCTACAAGACTTAAGATAGTTCTGATTGAAGTCATCTTAACAAAAGGAGAAAATATTTCATCAAAATCAATACCTTTCTTCTATGCAAACCCTTTCACCACAAGTCTAGCTTTTAACCTTTGTTTTCCTCCATCTTCTTTCTTCAGCCTGTAAACCCATTTATTCTGCAATGTATTTTTACGAGTAGGCAACCTAACTAAGTCCCAAGTATAGTTATGCATTAAGGAGTCCATCTCTTCTTCCATGGCTAGCTCCCACTTCTCCCTTCTTTCAACCTGCATTTCTTCTTCATAACATTCGAGTTCACCAGAATCAGTCAACAATAAATAATATAATGAAGGAGAGTATTGTTCAGGGGGTCTACTTATCCTAGTAGATCTTCTAACACCACTTTCGTGTGTTTGGAGGTTCATGTTTTTGTTGTTGTGGTGGTTTCTCACGTTGTGGTTGTTGGATTATTATTATTTTTAGCACCTTTACTTTTTTTAGTTATCTCATCAAGAACCGTGTATTCCTTTGCTTTCTTTTTCATGTTTCTTTTCCTACAACTCGACTCTATACAAGACCTTTTAATTGAATATTATATCTTTGCTCCTAATGATTTTGTGATTTTCATAATCATATAATCGATAACCAAAATCATTAACACCATGTCCAATAAAGATACATTTCCTTTATTTTGCCTTAATATTTTTTCTATTTTCTTTATTAATATGGACAAAGGCCTCACAACCAAAAGGATTTAAAAAATGGTAGTTTACCTTTTTACCTGTCCATGCCTCCTCTGGAATACCACCATCCAAGGAAATTGAAGGCCCTCTGTTTATTAGATAAACAATAGTATCTACAACATCTACCCAAAATTCTAAAGGTAATCCTACGTGTAATCTCATGCACCTTGCATGCTCCATGATTATTCTGTTCATCCTTTCTGACACAACATTTTCTTGTGGTATTCTTGGAACCGTTCTCTTTCTACGAATTCCATGCTCCTATCAGCATCTATCAAACTCTTTGCTGCAATATTCACCTCCATTTTCTGATCTGAGACACTTTAACTTATTTCCTGTCTCAATCTCAACCAAAGCTTTCCATTTCTTGAAAGTATCAAATACATCAGATTTATTTTGAATACAATAAATCCAAGTTATTCTAGTTGCATCATCAATAAACGTAACATAATAGTGAGAGCCACCGAGAGATGATACCTAAGCAGGTCCCCATACATCTGTATGCACAAGCTCTAATTTTTTGCTCTTATTTTCTTTCCCAACTCTGAGAAATCTGACTCTCTTTTGTTTTCCATAAATGCAATTCTCACAGAAATCCAAATCAACATTCTTCAACCCTGGCAACAAATTTCTTGAGTGAATAATCTTCATCCCCTTCTCACTCATATGTCCGAGCCTATGATGCCATAGTGCTGCATCTGCTCCTTTGGAAGTTAAAGCATTAGCAGAGTTAGAAATACCATTGCATAAATACAATTTACCAACCTTTTCACCTTTTGCTATTACCAGGCTCCTTTTGGTGACCTTCCAAGCTTTATTTATGAAATTTGTCACACAACCTTCATTGCCTAACTTCCCTATTGAAATCAGATTTTTCTTTAGATCTGGAACATGCCTTACCTCCTTTAATAGCCATTGGTTTCCATTCTGCTGTTTTACAAGAACCTTACCCATTCCAACAATTTTACAAGTTTTATCATCACCCAAATGGACTTGTCCAAAATCTGCTTGAACATAGTCATGAAAATATTTCTTATCAGGTGTGGCATGGAATGAGGCCCCTGAATCTACTACCTGGGAATCAGTAACATTTTCGAAAGAAAGAATCAAAGCATCTTGTAACACATCACCTGTCACATTTGCTTCATGATTGTTTTCTTGTTGCGCGTCTCCTTCTTTTCCCTTCTGAGATCTATAGTCTTTCTTTAGGTGTCCTTTCTTTCCGCATTTCCAGCACACTATCCTCGATCTGGACTTGGATCTACCTTTTCTTGATTTACTGTGATATCCTGAGCTCTTTCCTCTTTCCATTCTCCTTCCCCTAGACTCTACACTCAAAGCATTACCCGATGTCTCACCGTAGCTTTTCCGTCGCATTTCCTCGCTAAGGATAGCACCGACAACATCGTCAAACTTTAAAGTACTAGATCCATAGACAGAGTTACTAATGGCCATTACTAAACCATTCCAACTCTATGGAAATGAGCACAAGAATAACAAAGCTCTAACTTCATCATCAAAGTTTACCCCCACAAAACTTAACTGACTGGTAACTATATTAAATTCATTTAAATGGCCTGCAACAGATCCACCTTCCGACATCTTCATATTAAATAGTCGTTTCATAAGAAATACCTTGTTTGAGGCCGAGGGTTTTTCATATAGTTTCGCCAACGTCTGCATCAAACCCTCTGTTATTGTTTCCTTCGAAATATTGAAGGCGACTGATGCCACAAGGCACAAATGTACTATTCTGAGTGCCTTTCTATCGAGAATGTTCCATTCCACATCTGTCATGGCCACCGACTTCTTTGTTTTTCTGCTCAATGGTAGGTACAGATCTTTCTGATAAAAATAATCTTCCATTTGCATCTTCCACAGCGGGAAGTTTTGGCCGTTAAATTTCTCGACCCTAAACTTACCATCTTCCGCCATTGCTCCATAATATATAATTTTCTAACATCATTTATTGATGGCAATGTCAAATTAGGCAGGGTGGATCATGCTTTTGATCTATTAAGTAAGATGATAAATGAAGGATTCCAACCTAATTATCCAAATTATTGTAAGCTTATGAATGGTATAGTTCAAGAAAAAAAGATACAAAAAGAACACTTGATTCCTAATGAGGATGCAGTAGGTAGTTTAGATCCTGATAACTTGGATGAAATTCATGACCTGGATGGAATGCCACTCGAAATAAACAGTGTTCTTGCATTTAAGCTTCTTGAAAAAATGATGGAGAAGCATTGTCAGCCTACTGTAGATACTTATATTGCCTTAATTGTAGGATTATGAAAATCAGGCAGACTCCTTGAGGCAGACCAACTGATAAAAATATGTTAGAGAGAGGCCTTTGTCCCATTGAAGCAATTTATACAGCTCTTATTAATGGGTACTGTAAACAGGGAAACTGTGTCTATTGTCTGGAGATTTTGGATAGAATGGTTGAAAATGGTTATGAAACACAACTATCTTGTTAATGGGCACTGTAAATAGGTAACTTGCGTCTATTGTCTGAAGCTTGTTGCTTTCGACCAGATCATGGACACACATATCAATAGAATTTCAGTTATGGGTTTTTTCTCCAAAATAATCACTCCCCTGTATCCATCATGAACGCATTGAAAATACAAAACAAAACCTTAAAGTAGACTATTTTTCAAAAAAATGTTTCAACAACTCACATATCATGTCCCACATGAATCAAGATAAAATTCAAAACTAAATACAAACAAAATCCCATGAATCTGACATTGATATGTAGTGTTTCCTACGATTTGGATTATAACAAACATAAAACTAACATTCAAAACAAACATATTGAGATGTTAAATATCAAAAGGCAGAAAATTTTATAAGATACATTTGACATATTAACGGAAAATCTAATTGGTGATAAAAATACGAAATCTAGGTAATCAAACATCTTCAAAAATGCTCCTTTTAACTCACTTTTAACCCTATAGAAATAAAATGAGACCCAGATATTTCAAACTCGGACCTTCAAGTATAAAAATAAAATGTCCTACTGAGTAGAATTAGACTATCAGCGAGACTATCTGGGACCAGCGAGACCACATCAGCGAGACTATCTGGGACCAAGTTTAGGAATAAGTAATGACAACTTTGACTGAACCGTAAATTGGACGATAGCCATGGGAATCAAAATGTTCAACCACGCTCACTAGAAAATGATGAAATACACACCGACTTAGGCTTACAGCAAAGAGAAAGCACTCTGTGCAAGCATTAACAGAACAATAATTGTAACCCTAAAATTGGCATTACAAAATGGCATTCATTCACTTACCGAATAAAATTATTTGTAACGTGTTTCGTAGAATCGCGTGCACCCAGAGAACAATATGATCTTCATCCTTTGGAAATAGGCCTGGTTTGATATATGGCCTTAGATAATATGTCCACCGAAAACGACAGCTCTTCATCACCATGAATATATAAACATTAACATAGGTACATAGAAATCATATATCTGTTGTTGTTTAATGGAAAAGGTTGCCATTTAAGTTGGACAAATATCTGAGATCCATATCTCTATATATCTTCACAGTGTCAATGCAGTAATAATGCTGGTTAAGAACTATCTGTTGCTCAATAGTAAGATTGGAGACTTCATTGAAACCTTGTACACATCAAAAACCCACATAATTTTAGCAAATGAAATCCTACATTTCAAAAACACAAGGTCAAGGATTCGAATCTGAAAAAGACACATACCTTGTAGGAAATCACAGTTCTCAGCCTCCTTCCTAACGACATCAAGCACATAATCAATGAGCTCAGCTCCTTCTATGTAATTCCCCTTGGCCCAGTTGTTTCCAGCCCCGGATTGGCCAAAAACGAAGTTATTAGGTCTCAAGACCTGTCCATAAGGCCTATTCATCACACTGTCCATGGTGCCGGGCTCCAGATCCATGAGCACGGCTCGGGGCACAAATCTCCCACAACTCGCCTCATTGTAGTAAACATTAACCCTTTCAATATGTAGATCTAAAGTGCCCTGATATCTCCCAGTAGGATCGATCCCATGTTCTTCATAGACCACTTCCCAGAACTTGGAGCCGATCTGGTTGCCACATTGGCCCCCCTGAATGTGAAGGATCTCTTGCTTTTTTTCTATCGACCCAACTCAGATTTGGATCAGATTTGAACTGCCCCTCTGTCATCACTTAATACATCAAGAATTGTTGTAGAAGATCACTCACTGATTAAGGTAAGAAAAGCATCATTAGGTTGCTTCCTATTTCAATAAATCTGCGTGTAACTCCCTTAGGATGCAATCAATGAATCTGAAGATCACTTATTGTGTTTTTGATGCAGGACATATGGCTTTAGGTCAACGTTCTGGTCTTACTATTATATACATATTTCCTCACAAAGATAATGCCAGTCTCTAAGATTATGGATGTGATGTGACTATTACAATTGAAGTGCCAAAGATATAGGTGTGATGCCTATAGATGTGATGATGTTGCGTGCGATGCCTTAGACTTCAAAACCTGCAAGAAAACTCAACAAAACCCATAGAAACCAAACCAAAAGAAAATGAAACCCAAATATCAAAGATGGCTCAGAAACCCTTTTGCAACTTCCGCTTATTTGAAAACCTTTGGTGGCAGAGCTAATAGATAGAGCGACTTTGTTTTAACCCTAAACTTCCCCTCCAAATGGGATTTGCCGCATCCTCCCTCCTTCCTTGTACAAACCATGCAACTGGAGGGAAATGTACGAGGGAAATTAAAAGTTTTGATATTTGAAATTTTTTGACATTTTGAAATGAAATACGTGTGTTTTTTTAAGGCCACTCAAATTCCATTAAATAAAATGTGTAAGACTTTTCTTGGGGTTAATAAGGGGTTTGGGTAAATAAGTGGTATTTTTTATTATAAATAATTATTAATGAGATTAGATCTAAGACATTTATTTAAATTATTAATTATATAAAATTGTTGAATTTTTATTTCATAAACTAGGGATTTTGGTTGATTTTTTAATCTGATTATGTGATACTAAAGATGAATTATGGTAACTTAAAAATAAGTTTTATATGGTTAAAAGGGAAGTATTAATGTTATGGTATGAATGATTATTTTCAATGAAATTTTTGGTTTAGTAAGGATAATCAGGCGAATGATGCCATAGGGGAGAAAATGGCAAACGGGCCGCCCAAACATGTACTAGGCACCCGGGCGGTCACAACTTAGCAAAACTGATATGGGCGCCCTCGAATGAAACGACCTGACTCGAATGCGCTCGATCGAGCGACCTCACACGGCACGACACAATGCACCCGATCGAATGATGCCACAAGGGAGCAAACGAAAAATGGGCCACCCGTACGTGCACAAGGCACCCAGGCAATCACAACTTAGAAAAACTGATACAGGCGCCCTCGAATGAAATGGCCTGACCCGAACATGCCCAGTTCGGCGACCTCACACGACGCACCCGAACGAATGATGCCACAAGGGAGAAAATGGCAAACGAGCTGCCCGAACATGCACAAGGCACCCAGGCAGTCACATCTTAGCAAAACTAATACGGGCACCCTCAAACAAAACAGCCTGGCCTGAACGCACCCAGTCAGGCGACCACACACGGTGCTACACGATGAACGATGCCACAGGGGAGAAAACATAAAATAGGCTGCCCGAATGTGCACAAGGCACCCAGGTAGTCACAACTTAGCAAAATTGATACGGGCGCCCTCGAACGAAACGACCCGACCCGAACGCGCCCGGTCGGGCGACCTCACACGGCGCGACACGGATCGCCCAGCCGAACGATGCCACAAGGGAGAAAATGGTAAATGGGCCACCCAAATGTGCACAAGGCACCTGAGTGGTCATGACTTAGCAAAACTGATACGGGCACCCTCGAACGAAACGGCCCGACCCAAATGCGCCTGGTCGGGCAACCTCACACGGCACGACACGGCGCGCCCGACCGAAGGATGCCACAAGGGAGAAACTGGAAAACAGGGTGCTCGAAAATGCACAAGGCACCTGGGTGGTCACAACTTAGCAAAACTGATACGGGCACCCTCGAACGAAACAGCCCAACTCGAACGCACCCGGTCGGGCGACCTCACACGGCACGACACGGCACGCCCGACCGAACGATGCCACAAGGGAGAAAATGGAAAATGGGTTGCCCGAACATGCATAATGCACCTGGGAGGTCACAACTTAGCAAAACTGATACGGGCGCCCTCGAACGAAACAGCCCGACCCGAACGCACCCAGTCGAGCGACCTTGCACGGCGCGACACGGCGCACCCGACTGAACGATGCCACAAGGGAGCAAACGAAAAATGGGCTGCCCAAATGTACACAAGTGTAAGTCCCCATGACTTCATGGGTGCGTTCGGGGTAACGAGCGCGCTCGTTGGGCGTTTGGATGAGTTTGGGCGTCGTGCAATGAAATGGGCAGAACGCCGCACCGGAGAGGCACGGGCGCATGCATGTGGCGGAGGCGCGTCATGAGGGCAAGTTGGAGGAGAGGCACATCGCACTTGACCAAAAAGGCATTGGAAAAGACATGTTTATACCACCAAGGGGTGCACCGTGGACGAGCCAAGCCGATGGGTGAGTAGGTGGAACGGTCGACGTGTTGGGCGTGGCTGATGCCACACTTCATGGGAGAGCGACCAAACGACGGGTCGGCTCGGGTCGTCTGAGTGACCCACACTTCACTTGGGCATTCATATATATTGGTGGGCATGTGGAAGAGTGGAGGAATAAATGAACGAACAATAAGAACAGTCAAGGGTAAGGCATTGGTCACCACAAGCGTTCCTACATCTCATTGGTGAGGAAACGTAGCAACCGACGAAGGAAATGAAGGTTGGGCGAGTCGGGCCACAGTTGGGCATGTCGCACAGCAGACCATCGCAGGCCACACTGCAGGTCAGGTTGGGTCGGGTCGGGCACAACTGAACGATAGGTGGGTCGGGTCGTGCACGACTGGGTGCCTCTGAACGAACTGGGCATCAGAAAAAACGTGATTCCAGGAGTGTCGGGAGTTGGATTTGAGTGCTGTAAAGTGTCGAATGTGTGTATTGACGGGCTGCATATAACCACATAGTTGGGAGGTGGATTGGACAGACGAATAGCTCAAGAAACGTTCTAAACTAATTTGGAGCAAAGGTTGAGTGACTCGGCAACACTTGGGCAGCTTTGTGCAGGAAATTCCGCAGGTGAAAACCTTTGGTTGTAAATGATTGTTCTAGGCTATTTTGATGGTTGAAAAGCCTTAGAGCTTGGTCAAAAGGAAAATTGCCTCGCCAAGGAGCAGGAGTGGCTTCTGCTGGATTGGACATTGTACTCATATTTTTATGAAACATATTATCTGGGCGAACTCATTATTAACAGGGAGTTGCCCCTCCCTTGTATGTATGGGCGTACTTGTGGATTGGTAATGATGTTTATGTTTTATTCTACATAATGGAAATAAAATTTTCTAATAACTAATGAATGTTTCTAAAGGCGTAGTTTGCATACTTAAGTATTTGGAAAAATAAAAAGTACGGTAGTGCCGCACCCATCTACAATGTGGTTGGAAGACACCCATGGTGTAGGGGCGTGACAGTTGGTATCAGAGCTACTAGTACGGATGAAAGTATGATAACAAAACTACTATTGTACACTAGTTGGTATCAGAGCTACCTTCACTGGGAGCTTTTTACTGAAGCAGAGACACAGTTGCAGGGTTGCAAGTGGTGTTGAAGCTGAACTTATACATTGGGGTTTCTCTTGAGACCTTAGCTGAAGCAAGGCATTTGTCTGGGCTAGAGCTACAATGGAGGAGTTAATTCCAAAGGACTTTGAAAGCAAGCTGAAGAAATATTTGAGAAGAATGGATGAAATCGTAGAAGATTTTCGTGAGTTGAAGAAGACCCTTTATGCATTGTATGCAGAAGGGATATCCGACATGAACCAGGATGAATTCAACCGACTTATGAAGATATTGGACAGCTATGGAAAGGAGCTAAGGGAATTGGTTGAAGAGAAACGCATGCTTCAAGAGAAGCTTGTCAAGCTTGATTTTGAGAAGATGAAACGCGATATTATAAAGAGGTATAGTGACATGAAGTCCACTATGACCGAACCGAAGGATGTTGGGAATGTAGTTGAGGAGAAGGAAGAACTTGTAGAACAAGTTGAACCCGAACCAAGCACATTACAAGCATTACAGGTTGAACCACACAAGGATGTTGCAGATGTGGAATATGTCAAGGATGAACTTGATGAACAGGTTGGACCGAGGCCAAGCACATTGCAAGAATTGGTGATGGATGATTCTCATGAGGATGTTATGACGATGGAAGAGATGAAGGATGAACTTGTGACACAAGTTGAACCAAGACAAGACACATTGCAAACATTGGTGGACAGATCACATGGAGATGTTGCAAATGTGACCATGATCAAGGAGGAAATTGACGAGCAGGTGGTACCAGGATCGAACACATAAAATCCATTGACGAGGATGGAGGACACTCACTTGAGGAGTCTTCATGGAGAGATGACTTGTGTCTCACTTGAGCATAAGGAGGATAGACCGCATATGGGGATGAGGAAGAAGATTACTTCTTTGCCAACACCATGATGAATACTCCTTGGATGCCTACAATGAGACCTTATACATTGATGGAACAAGGGACATGGAACGCTACGAACCTTGTTGGGGCAATTTGTGACCTTACGCTTGCTGGTTTAAATGCCGTGGACAAGGGTGGAACGTGATGACCTTTGTGATGAAAAGGGTCATGCTTAGCCACATAGAATGGCAAGTGCCCAGCATGACCTGTAGACTACCTTGGTGGTAGGGCACATTGGTGGAGTAGACTTCTTCATGGCTTCAACCAAGATGGACCTCTTGCCAGACCTTTAGTGGAGGAGCAACTTGAAGGAAGTACTCATATATGATGGAGGTAGCAGTGACCGAGAGCACTTCGCCCTTATATGTATGGACATGATGATGATGAGAGTTGAGTTGAGTTCACTTAGATGAACACATGGGCAGCCAAAGTCATGGACATGGACTACATGGAGATCTTTCTAGATGGACTGATGGGACGTTGTTCACCATGAGCTTCTTGGACATTGGTTGGATGAGCAACCTATGAGACATTCATATGATTTGCAGAGTGAGAACTTGTGATGGAACTCATGGCCAATACAAGTAGGCTTACCAACACTTTGTATATGATGAGGCATGGGAGTTCATGATGGGGATGCCTTGGTATACACTTTGGCATGGGCTTGACTCTACTTGACTTAGCCACACTTCTTACTTTTGATGATGCTTGGAGGATGAAACTAATTTGCATACAAGTAGCACATGGATTAGCATCATGGACAACATGTTGTGGATGAGATGGACACACTTCATGGACCCACACATGGCACACTTAGATGAGATTAAGACTTGATCAAGTTGATGGATGTGATAGATTGCAGAAGGAAGAACTAACGCATGGTATGAGGATGGACATTCTCATGATGAGGACGTTATGATTGGATTAGCTACCCAACTAGTTCAAGTTGTGGGGGCACGCAGTGTACAGAGTTATGTCGGATACATAAAAGATTTTGTTGTGTTGAGCTGGTTGGAGTACTTGATGCAGAGATTCACATGGATTTGATGATGATTGGGGAGATATCTCATGGACATGAACCTTGCTGGTTTATGCGACGATGTTGCGATGATATTGTGCGATGAGACTTTGCGACGAAAGTTACGATGATACTTTGCGATCATATGATGCAACGATGGTAGCACTATCGAGGACGATAGTCATATTTGAAGTGGAGGAGGATGTAAGGCCCCACGACTTCATGGGCACATTCGGGGTAACGGGCACGCTCGTTGGGCGTTTGGACGAGTTCTGGCACCGTTCAACGAAACGGCCGGAACACTGGACCATAGAGGCACGGGCGCATGCATGAAGCAGAGGCGCGTTGCACTTGAACAACACGGAGTTGGTAAAGACGTGTTTATACCACCAAGGGGCACATCGTGGACTAGCCAAGCCGACGGGCAAGTCGGTGGAATGGCCGACGTGTTGGGTGCGGCCGACGCCACACTTCATGGGCGAGCGACCAAACGACGGGTTGGCTCGGGTTGACTGAGCGACCCACACTTCACTTGGGCCTTCATATATATTGGTGGGCATGTAGAAGAGTGGAGGAATAAATGAACGAACAACAAGAATAGACAAGGGTAAGGTGTTGGTCATCACGAGCGTTCCAACATTTCATTGGTGAGGAAACGTACCAACTGGCAAAGGAAACGAAGGTTGGGCGAGTCGGGCCGCAGTTGGGTGCATTGCACCACAGACCACCACAGGCCACACTGCAGGTCAGGTCGGATCTGGTCGGGCACAGTTGAACAACGGGCGAGTCGGGTCATGCACGACTGGGCACCTCTGAACGAAATGGGCATCAGAAAAAACATGATTCCAGGAGCGTCGGGAGTTGGATTTGAGTGTTGTAAAGTGCCGAATGTGCGTATCAATAGGCTACATATAACCACACATTTGGGAGGTGGATTGGACACATGGATAGCTCAATAAACAATCTGAACTGATTTGGAGCAACGGTTTGGTGACCTGGGTGACTCAGCAGCACTTGGGCAGCGTTGTGCAGGAAATTCCATAGGTGAAAACCTTTGGTTGTAAATGATTGTTCTAGGCTATTTTAATGGTTGACAAGCCTTAGAGCTTGGTAAAAAGGAAAATTGCCTCACCAAGGAGCAAGAGTGGCTTCTGCTGGATTGGACATTGTACTCATATTTTTATGAAGCATATTATCTGGGTGGACTCATTATTAACAGGGATTTTCCCCTCCCTTGTATGTATGGGCATACTTTTGGATTGGTAATGATGTTTATGTTTTATTCCACATAATTTAAAAAACATTTTCTAATAACTAACAAATGTTGCTAAAGGCGTAGTCTGCATACTTAAGTATTTGAAAAAAGAAAAAGTACGGCAGTGCCGCACCCGTCTACAACGTGGTTGGAAAACACCCGAGGTGTAGGGGCATGACAACAAGGCACCCGGGCGGTCACAACTTAGAAAAAATAATACGGGCGCCCTTGAACAAAACGGCTCGAACCGAACGTGCCTAGTCGGGCGACCTCCCACAGCGCGACACAGTGCGCCCAACTGAACGATGCCACAAGGGAGCAAACAGAAAATGGGCCACCCGAACTTGGACAAGGCACTCGACCGATCACAATTTAGGAAAACTTATACAGGCACCCTCGAACGAAATGGCTCAACCCGAACGTGCTTGGTCGGGCGACCTCGCACGGTACGACACGACGTGCCCAACCGAATGATGCCACAAGGGAGAAAACAGCAAATGGGCCGCCCAAACGTGCACAAGGCACCCAAGCGGTCACAACTTAGTAAAAATGATACGGGCGCCCTTGAACAAAAAAACCCGACTCGAACGTGCATGGTTAGGCGACCTCGCATGGCGTGACACTGAGCGCCCGACCGAACGATGCTACAAGGGACCAAACGGAAAACGGGCCGCTCGAAGGGATTTTTAAGGGGTTCCCCCACCATATGACCAGAATAAGGGAATGGTCATTCCAGATGCTCTGAAAGTGTTGAGGCTTCAGCTAGGTCACAAGTATTGTCTGCTAGCTAGGAAGGCTTTCCAAAGAAGTTGGATGGCATCACTATGACACTATTATAGAATTATAAGGGAAGAGAAAGGCAAAGGCTTAGGTATCATATGAGAGAAGGAAGCAATTGGAAAAATTGAGATCAAAAGCAGTGGAGTTAACTGAAAAGCAGCTTGCCCCAGAGATGGATAAGATAAAACTTGACAACATATTGGTCAATTTCCTTGACCCTTTATTGGTTATTCAGAAGGATTATGAATACACCACCATTAATATCAAAGTAACTGGCACCTAGTAGATCAAGGGCTACAAGTTGTAGTTTTCATCTGAAAATCAACATACCATGACCATGCTTACAACTAGGATATGTTTTTTGAGGAGGAGAAATCTCGTCGAGATCAACATCAAGAATCCATTGCAAAAAAAAAAGTACAACTTGTGGTGATTCCAGATGACCATAGATGAATAGCTACAATAGATGTTGAATGTGGAAATTATGGAGGAAAAAGATGAAATTCATCTTCCTTTTGCATTCGAGCGAGAGGAAAATCAATCATCAATGAAAATTCAAAATTTTCAAGCTGATCAGAAAGATCAACCAAATTGTGGGTAGAGTTTGGGGTACCTTCGTAAGTGAATGGGGCCTATGTAATATGGCTACAAGTTATCTACCCCCACACAAACTGATATGCAAATAGTAAACATTGTAGGCATAGGGTTAGTTAACCCCACACATAGTGGAGTTAGTGCCTGAAAAGTAGCTTTCCCCAAAGATGGAGCTCTTAGCTTCAACAAAGTATTAAATAAGCTGCATGTTGTGCTCAATAAAGTATTCAATTTTGAAAATGATAAAAAATTATTTCTGAAGATGAGGTTTTTGACTAGAAATATATAACTACACAGAAATAATTACACTGTTGATAAAATAATAATATAATCTACAAACAGCGTTCTCACATTCATGATCTGAGTATATACTGAATTAGACAGAAGTAAGAAAACAATTACTTCTTAAAATCTAATTCGAATTTGGAGAGCTTAGCGGATTCGGGGTTAGGGGTTAGGGGATTAGGGGTTAGGGGTTAGGGGCTAGGGTTTAGGGGGTTAAATGGGTTAGGGTTTTAGGGGTTCAGGGGTTAAATGGGTTGGGGGTTTGGAATTAGTGTTTAAGGGGTTAGGGTTAAGGGTTTAGGGGGTTAAATGGGTTAGGCATTTAGAGGTTTAGGGGCTTAGGGGATTTAACAATTAAGGATTTTAGCTAGGGGTTAGGGGTTAAGGGGTTAAGGGGTTAGGGGTTTAGAGGTTAGGGGTTAGTTGGGTTAGGGGTCGGGAATTAGGTTTTAAGGGGTTAGGGTTAAGGGTTTAATGGTTTAGGGTTTAAGGGGTTATGGGTTAGGGGTTAAGGGTTTATAAGTTTAGGGTTTAGGGGGTTAAATGGGTTAGGGGTTTACAAGGGGTTTAGGGGGTTAAATGGGTTAGGGGTTAAGGGTTTAGGGGTTAGGGGTTAAGGGTTTAGAGGTTTATGGTTTAGGGGTTAAATTGGTTAGGGGTTTAAAGGTTTAGGGGGTTAAATGGGTTAGGGGTTGGGAATTATTGTTTAAGGGGTTAGGGGTTAAGATGATAATTTCATTGGTCTCTGTTTGTGCACATTAGTTGCTTATTATTTGCATCTCAATGTAACAATTTTGTAAGTTTTCTTGCTTGTTGCCATGTCTTCTTTATTTATTAAGAGATGGGACTTAAGAGAGAGGAATCAGTATCATAGAAGAAAGAATATGTGACCAAATTACTCTATATGGAGATGGGAGATAGGGGCACCCTACCTACCTACTAAATGTCTAAACCAAATGTGGTGTAAACGTCTGTAATGGTGGTCGATTATACAAGGAGAGGATTTTATGAGGAGGAACTGGATTTTAAGGCTGTCACAATTTAGCATTTTTTATATGACCACCCTCACACGACCCAACCCAACCCGACCCGACCCGCTCGAGCGTGTTTCCTTGGGCGGCCTCATGACACGACACGACCTGACCAGACCTGACCCGACCCGACCCGCCCGAACATGTTTCCTTGGGTGCCCTCACAATATGGCACGACCCGACCTGACTCGACCCGAACGCGTAATTTCGACCCTGGGCGCCCTCATGACACGGCCCGACATGACCCGACCTGGTCAGACATGTTCCTTAGGCATCCTCACATGACCCAACCTGACTCGACCCTCTCGAACATGTTTCCTTGGGCACCCTCGCGGTACAACAGGACCCGACCCGACCTGACCCGAACACATTTCCTTATGCGACATCACACGACTCAACCTGACCAGACCCACCTGAACGTCAAAGGCACGAGGGAGAAAACGAAAAATGGGTCGCATGACCCTGCACAAGGTACATAGGAGGTCACAACTTAGCACTTTTTATATGACCTCCCTCACATGATTTGACCTGAACAAGTTTCTTGTGGTGCGCCCCTCACATGGCACGACTTGACCTGCCCGAACAAAGGGCGCATGAGGGAGGAAACAGAAATGGATCGCAAAAACGTGCACAAGCAACATGGATGGTCAAAACTTATAATTTTTTATACGACCACCCTCATACGATCCAACCTGACCTGACTCGACCTGCCCAAACACATTTCCTTGGATAGCCTCACATGACACGACCCGACCAGACCCAACTCGACCCGCCCGAACGCGTTTCCTTGGGCAGCCTCACACGGCACGACCTGACCTGACCCAACCCGACTCGACCCACCCAAACATATTTCCTTGGGTGCCATCACATGACTCAACCCGGCCCATATGAATGTGTTTTCTCGGGCGACCTCACACGACAAGACCCGATGACCAGACCCAACCGGACCCGCCCGAACGCATTTCCTTAAGCACCATCAATACATGACTCGACCTGACCCATATGAACATGTTTCCTTGGGTGCCCTCACATGACACGACTTGACCAGACCCAACTCGACCCGACCCGTACAAAGGTGTTTCCTTGGGCAGCCTCACATGACACGACCCAACTAGACCCAACTCGACATGCCCGAACGCATTTCCTTGGGTGGCCTCACATGACATGACCTGACCCGACCCAAAAGTGTAGAAATTTTCTGAATAATGATTAATTATCCACCGAGACTATCCTGATCACATACAATTCGAATTTATATGCAACACATAATCTCTTCCACTCAGATCATCAAACATGCGGAAATAAAATCAAGCGATAACACATCAACTCATCATACACATTAACACAGTATGTACGGGGAAAGCTTATAGCTGAAAACCCCACCGCTATTTTGTATATTATAATGGAGAAATCATGTAACAAACTCAGTACAATACTCCTCACAAGTACTCAATACTTTCTCATAAAGTTACCCACAATCTAGCTCAGTTTTGAACAGGTTACTGGTTCAAAACTCACCGCCAATTGCCTTTTCCTCTATTGCGCAATCCAGGCCTGTCTATATAGAGATCCAAGGTTCGAATCTCCTTGGCTTGACTGCGCAATTTTCATGGACAAATCCTCCAAGTGTGGTGCAAAACTCATGCACAACTGATGTCGCCACTGATAGCTAACTCCACCCTTTCATCTATCTCTTTCACTGGTCTCCACTGAACTGATCATGCAATGTAGTGAACTGATGTGTTCTTGAGTTGAATAATGAGTTACTAATTAATGAATTAAATAATATTTAATTCACTCCACTCATAACTAATTTATTAGCTAGTTAAACTAATCTCAACTAGTTCAACTAAAATAAACAGAACACAACTCCACTAGCTGTCTCATTAACTCCACCAAACTTCTGCCACTGAAGTCCAACTGAAGTCAACCATGAATGATGCCATCAAACCCTTGGGAACCACGTGATTCCTCTGTCAGATGCATGAGCCACTTCTGTAGCTAGAACTGAAGTGCTCCAAGAGAGTAAACTGAAGTTTATAGTCCAAATATTATTAAGGGTAAATAATATTTGACTTCCCTATTTTTAGGAGAGGCAGTCTAAAAATAGCCTTCGACCTCTTCGACCTAAAAAATAGAGTCTCATCTATTTTTACCAAAATTACCAATGCTCCAAGAATCTCAAACTGGAATCCCCGAACCATGCTCCATATGTCTAAAAATAGACATAGTCTAAAAATAGATTTTGTGCCAGAATTTGCCTGCGGGCCCACTTAGTGAAGGCGACTTCATTTCACTAAGCTCCATCATCTTGCTACATTCTCAACAGAAAGGGATAGTTGAACGACCGAACAATGCCACAAGGGAGAAAACGGCAAATGGGCCGCCCGAACGTGCATAAGGCCACACCCGGAAGGTCACAACTTAGCAAAACTGATACGGGTGCCCTTGAACGAAACAGCCAGACCCGAACGCACCCAGTCGGGCGATGCGACACGACGCGCTCGACCGAATGATGCCACAAGGGAGAAAATGGAAAATGGGCCGCCCGAACGTGCACAAGGCACCCGTACGGTCACAACTTAGAAAACTGATACGGGCACCCTCGAACGAAACGGCTCGACCCAACCCGAACGCGCCTGGTTGGGCGACCTCACACAGCGCAACACGACGCGCTCAACCGAATGATGCCACAAGGTAGAAATCACCAAATGGGTTGCTTGAATGTGCACAAGGCACCCCGATAGTCACAACTTAGTAACACTGATATGGGCGCCCTCGAACGAAACAGCCGGACTCGATCCGAACGCGCCCGGTCGGGCGACCTCACATGGCGTGACACGGCGTGCCCGACCGAATGATGCCACAAGGGATCAAACGGAAAATGGGTCACTTGAACGTGCATAAGGCACTTGAGTGGTCACATCTTAGCAAAAATGATACTGACGCCCTCGAACGAAACGACCCGACTCGAACGCACCCGGTCGAGCGACCTCACACGGCGCGACACGACACACCCGACCAAATGATGCCACAAGGGAGAAAATGGAAAATGGGCCGCCCGAACGTGCACAAGGCACCCGGGTGGTCACAACTTAGCAAAGCTGATATGGGCGCCCTCGAACGTGCCTAGTCGGGCGACCTCACACGGCGCGCCCGACCGAATAATGCCATAAGGGAGAAAATGGAAAACGGGCTGCCCAAATGTGCACAAGGCACCCGGGCGGTCACAACTTAGCAAAACTGATACAGGAGCCCTCGAACGAAATAGCCCAGCCTGAACATGCCCGATCGAGCGACCTCACATGGTGTGAGATGGCGAAAAATGCCAAAGGGGAGCAGATGGAAAACGGGCCGTTCGAATGTGCACAATGCACCCGGGCGGTCTCAACTTAGCAAAACTAATACGGACGCCCTCAAACGAAATGACTCGACCCGAACGCACCCGGTCAGGCAACCTCACAGGGAGCGACACGGCACGCCTGACCGAACGATGCCACAAGGGAGAAAACAACAAACGGGCCGCCCAAACATGCACAAGGCACCCGGGCGGTCACAACTTAGCAAAACTGATACGGGCATCCTAGAACGAAATGGCCTGACTCGAACACGCCCGGTCGGGTGACCTCACATGGTGTGACACGACACGCCTGAACGATTAACGATGCCACAAGGGAGAAAACAGCAAACGGGCCACCTGAACGTGCACAAGGCACCTTGGCTGTCACAACTTAGTAAAACTTATACGGGCGACCTCACACGGCACGATACGGCGTGCCTGACTGAATGATGCCACAAGGGAGAAAACGACAAACGGGCCTCCCAAATGTGCACAAGGAACCTGGGTGGTCACAACTTAGCAAAAATGATACGGGCACTCTCGAACAAAATGACCCGACCCGAACGCTCCCGGTCGAGTGACCTCACAAAGCGCGACATGATGCGCCTAAACGATTAACGATGCCACAAGGGAGAAAATGAAAAACGAGCCACCTGAACGTGCACAAGGCACCTGGGCAGTCACAACTTAGCAAAACTGATACGGGCACCCTCGAACAAAACAACCCGACCCGAACGCGCCCAGTCGAGCGACCTCACATGGCACGACACGAGGCGCTCGACTGAACGATGCCACAAGGGAGAAAAATGAAAATGGGCCACCGAAACATGCACAAGGCACCTGGGCGGTCACAACTTAGCAAAACTGAAATGGGCGCCCTTGAACGAAACGGGCCGACCCGAACATGCCCGGTCGGGTGACCTCACATGGCGCGGCATGGCGCACTCGAACGAACGATGCCACAAGGGAGAAAATGGAAAATGGGCCACCTGAATGTGCACAAGGCACCCAGACTATCACAACTTTTCAAAACTGATACGGGCGCCCTCGAACGAAACAACCCGACCCAGATGCGCCCGGTCGGGCGACCTCACACGACGCGGCACGGCACACCCGACCGAATGATGCCACAAGGGAAAAAACGGAAAACAGGCTACCCGAACGTGCACAAGGCACCCAAGTGGTCACAACTAGGCAAAATTGATATGGGCACCCTCGAACAAAACGGCCCGACTCGACCCAAACGTGCCCAGTCGGGCGACCTCACACGGCGCGACACGATGCACCCAACCGAACGATGCCACAAGGGAGAAAACAGCAAACAGGCCACCTGAATGTGAATAAGGCAGCCAGGCAGCCACATCTTAGCAAAACTGATATGGGTGCCCTCAAACGAAACAACCCAACGTGAAAGCGCCCGGTCGGGTGACCTCACACGGCGCCCCCGACCGAATGATGCCACAAGGGAGAAAATGGAAAATAGGTCACCCGAACATGCATAAGGAACCTCGACAGTCACAACTAATTAGAAAAACTGATACGGGCACCTTCGAACGAAATGGCCCGACCCAAATGCGCCCAGTCGGGCAACCTCACACGGCACGACACAGCGCGCCTGACTGAACGATGCCACAAGGGAGCAAACGACAAATGGGCTGCCCAAATGTGCACAAGGCACCCGAGCAGTCACAACTTAGAAAAACTGATATGGGTGCCCTCGAAAAAAATGGCTCGACCCGAACGCGCCCGGTCAGGCGACCTCACACGGCGAACGATGCCACAAGGGAGAAAACAACAAACGGGCCGCCCAAACATGCACAAGGCACCCGGGCAGTCACAACTTAGCAAAATTGATACGGGTGCCCTAAAACAAAGTAACCCGACCCGAACGCGCCCGGTTGGGCAACCTCACATGACGCGACATGGCTCACCCGACCGGATGATGCCATAAGGAAGCAAATGGAAAACGGGCCGCCCGAATGTGCACAAGGCACCCGGGCAGTCACAACTTAGCAAAACTGAAATGGGCGCCCTTGAATGAAATGGCCCGACCCGAACGCGCCAGGTCAGGCATCCTCACACGGCGCGACACGACGCGTCCGAATGATTAAAGATGCCACAAGGGATAAAACGGAAAACGGGCCACCCGAATGTGCACAAGGCACAGGGTGGTCATAACTTAGTAAAACTGATACGGGCAACCTCAAATGAAATGGCCCAACCCGAATGCGCCCAGTCGGGTGACCTCACATGGTGCAATACGGCACGCCTGACCGAACGATGCCACAAGGGAGAAAACGGAAAATGGGCCGCCTGAACATGCACAGGGCACTCGGGCAGTCACAACTTAGCAAAACTGATACGGGCACCCTCGAACAAAATGGCTTGACCCCCTGTCGGGCGACCTCTCACGGCGCGACACGACACGCCTGAATGATTAACGATGCCATATGGGAGAAAACAGAAAATGGGCCACCCGAACGTGCATAAGGCACTTAGGCAGTCACAAATTAGCAACACTGATACAGATGCCCTCGAACGAAACGACCCGACCCGAACGTACCTAGTCGAGCGACCTCACACGGTGCGACATGGCATGCCCGACCGAATGATGCCACAAGGGAGAAAATGGCAAACGGGCCGCCCAAACATGCACAAGGCACCCGGGCGGTCACAACTTAGCAAAACTGATATGGGCACCCTCGAACGAAACGACCCGACTCGAATGTGCCCGGTCGGGCAACCTCACATGGCACGACATGGCGTGCCCGAACGAACGACGCCACAAGGGAGAAAATGGCAAATGGGCCACCCGAACGTGCACAAGGCACCCAGGCAGTTAGAACTTAGCAAAAATGATACGGGTGCCCTCGAATGAAACGACCCGACCCGGTCGAGTGACCTCACACGGCGCAACATGGTGCGCCCGACTGAACGATGCCACAAGGGAGAAAACAGCAAACGGGCCACCCGAACATGCACAAGGCACTCAGGCGGTGACAACTTAGCAAAACTGATACGGGCGCCCTCGAACGAAATGGCCCAACCCAAACACACCTGGTCGGGCGACCTCACACGGCGCGACATGGCACACCCAACCAAATGATGCCACAAGGGAGAAAATAGCAAACGGGCCGCCCGAACATGCTCAAGGCACCCGGGTGGTCACAACTTAGCAAAACTGATACGGGCGCCCTCGAACGAAATGGCCCATCCTGAACGTGCCTGGTCGAGCGACCTCACACGGCGTGCTCGACTGAACGATGCCACAAGGGAGCAAACTGCAAATGGGCCACCTGAACGTGCACAAGGCACACAGGTGTTCACAACTTAGCAAAACTGATACGGGTGCCCTTGAACGAGACAGCCCGACCTGAACGCGCCTGATCAGGCAACCTCACACGTCATGACACGATCACCAAAAATAACTCCCAAACCCTAAACCCTAAGATTCTTCCTAAACACTAACAATACTTGCCTCCTAAACATGGCAATACCGACACTTGACACAACTGTCGCAATACTGACATCAATCTCTGTAACATCGCAATACCGACGCTTTGCCCCAAATCGTCGCAATAGCGACACTTATCTCTCTATAACGTCGCAATAGTGACACTTAGCTCTTTGTAACTTCGCAATAGGGACACTTAGCTTCTGTAACATCACAATACCAATGATTTGCTCTCAAGTGTCGCAATAGCGACACTTTGCCACAAACTGCCGCAATAGCGACACTTGTCTCTTTGTAACGTCGCAATTGCGACATTTATCTCTCTGTAACGTCGCAATAGTGACACTTAGCTTCTGTAATGTCACAATACCGACGCTTTGTCCCCAAGTGTCGCAATAGCGACACTTAGCTCGAAGTGTTGCAAGACCGACACATTTCTCCAATCCGTCGCAATTCCGACGCTTTTCTACGAACGTCGCAAGACCGACACTTACCTCTAAGTGTCGCAATACCGACACTTGTCTCCAAACGTTTGTAAAGCGACAGTTGTGGGTGGGATTTCAAAAATTGAGGATTGAAAGGAATTGCAGGTCGTTGATAAAGACCAGTATTAGCATTCCACCCAAGTTGAGATAAATTCTTCCCCCATATGTTTTGTCCCGGAGGATTCTATCCATAGGGGTTATAAGCTTGATAGTTCTGCCCATACATGGGTTGAGGACTGGGATATTGATTTTGAGTATACCACTGAGGCCTTGTCTGAGAAACATATGGATGTTGTTGCAAAATGTAAGAATTGCCTTGAGGTGGATTATACACCATCTAGGATTTACCTTGAAGAAAATAAGTGAAACCTTGGGGCGCACTATATACTACCTCATATTGACCTGAGGAATGAAAATAGCGCCTTGAGGCTGAACGAGTTGCCCCTGGGGTGCAAGTTGACCCAGATACTGAGGTTGGATAGGCTGTCCCTATAGAGCAAGTTGGCTTAGATACTAAGAGCCACCGACTTTCCCTTGTGGGAAAGGTTGGCCCGATGGTTGGGATGAGTGAGGTTGCCCCTAGAAACTAGGTTGACCCGACACATGACCGTAGGGTTTTCCTTTTGGTACAAAAGTTTGACCTTTCTGAATAGAAGGCTGGTGCTGTTGCACAAAAGGTTGTCCCTGTGGGGGATATATTTTCGCCCCGGGAACATAAGACGCTTCCTGTTGAACATGAGGTTGACCGTAGGGTTTTCCTTGTTGGATTGAAGGTTTTCCCTGAAAGGGTTGTCCTTGCAGACCGTAAGGTTGTCCTTGTGGGCCAGAGGGTTGTCCCTGTAAGGGTTGTCCTTGTGGGCCAGAGGGTTGTCCCTATTGGACTGAAAGTTGTCCCTGTAAGGGTTGTCCTTGAGGGCCAGAGGGTTGTCCCAGCTAGTAAACAGTTTCATTGGGATCAATAAGAGGCAAATAGATGGGATTACCGTACATGTCATAATGATGTGGAGGATTACCAGAAGTTTGCAACTGCAGAGAACCCTGAGGGATGGAATTCTGCTGTTGATGACCCTAGGAGGTGGAGTACTGTTGCTGAATAGCAAACAGATACTATTCGAATGTATAACCACTAGGAATGGAAGTAGAAGCCATAAGTGCACTACTAGCAGATTGGGTTCCTACAATGTGAGGTTGTGATCCACTCACGGCGGGCCTAACAGGTATCATGGGATTAATAAAAATGGACCTATGAATAGTAGAAGACGTTGACGATGACTGAGTCATAGTAACAACCGATGCAGATGAACCATAGATAGTGGGTCAAACAGGAACATAGGTTACAATCATTAACATCATGGGAGTTGAGGGTGATGCCTTCGATACCGAGACGATCGAACTTCTCGAGGGAGTCGGTGTATCAGAACATATCGGGTTCTGATACAATGATTGAACGCCAAAAATGATCTGACCCAAAGCACAATAACCACGTGGGAGAGATACTGATTGTGAGGAAGGTTGATCTGAGACATAAGGAAAGCTCTTTGGAGGGAGCTGATAATATCTTGTATAAAAATAAAGCTCTTCACTACTAATGAGACTCGAAGAATCCATGTCATATGAAGCCAGTTTATCGTTGAAAAGACAAAGAGTAGTGCTGAGTAAGGCAGTAGCTAGTAAAGATGGTTTCGAAGCAAGAGGAGGGAAGTATTGCGTGTTCCCAAAACCAGACCAAGCGTCCTGAGGTTGCCAATTGATATCAAATGGCTCTTGAAGAGGAGATTGGGTAGCGAGAGGTAAAATACTTATAAGAATAGACTACCAAAAATCGACAGGCCTAGTGGGCTGAGATGCTTTCGGAGAAACTTCAGGAGAAGGATTGCCACTAGGATGCAACGAAGAGGACGAAGAAACTGGTGGTTCCACCACTATGACAATATTTCAAAGCATAAGAGAACCGAGATAACCAACTCGAGGCTTCAAGATCAGACACTAAGGAATAAATTAAGAACAAACCAAGAAAATATCTTTAACGGACATGTGATCATAGGCAATCGATTTTATGACATTGAAACAAAACTCTGTAGTGTCATGTTTTAAGAGTCAAGAAACAAAAAAAATATGACTCTAGTCACTTTTAGGTTGAAACGAGCGTGAAAGGACAAGTTCTCGAGGATCTTTTCAATTTTAGAGAGTCACGAAAAGACCAAAATGAATACTCAGGAAATCTAAGCAAGATGGTGTACCAAGCCTCCGTGATTTGCAATATACACCTTGGTGATTAAATGAAAGAGAAATGACCAAGGACTTAACGTAAGTGCAGGTAGTCTGCCCAAATGTTGTGTTCGATGTATCACGGTTACAGGGCGGCAGACTCGACTTCCTATGGATAAAGGATTGCAAACTATGAGGGTCTCCCTTTATATACTCGATGGTACGGGGAGCACAAGTCTGTGCTAGCGCTGTCTAAAGCCAAATAGCGAACGACATCTACTAGGTTTAACAATGCCGGAACACGTCACTAGCCTATACCTCTACAATATGTGCGTTATGTTTCAATGCTTCCTTAGGTTGATTGAATTCATTTTAAAGTTTATCTTGAATTAATGTTGTGATTTCAAGGCCTCACTGAATGTGATCTCGAATTCTAAATGCACAACTAGATGAAAAATAAAATCATTCCCATCCAATGAAAGCTAACTAAGAGAGGGAGAGTAATTCATAAAACGAAAAGCCCTTTCCTTGTTCACTAAATGCTGCTAATGCAAATGAACATTTTCCATTTTCAAGCTAAGAGAAAGAATGAAAATTTTGTCTTTTTAGATGAATGAGAAGCAAAATGCAATGTTACACTAAAAATCAAAAGGGACAATAATTTTGAGTAATTTGAATGAAAATGATATAAAACATAGAGTTCAATCCAATAAAAATATCAAACACACTAAAAAATAGATATGCACTCTTTCAAGCAAACATGCTTTCTAACCAATTCAACAAGCAATGTAATCTATGCTCAAGGTGACGAATGGCGAGCTAAATGAAATCTATGACGACCATTCAACAAACCAAACACGTAGAACCGAAAGAAAAGCTAAAACAACCAGTCCCGAAACTGAAACGATGCAGACCAAACTGACTCAAACTCAACTCAGAAGGCTCAGTGAAGAGAGAACCGAACAAGCAGCACAAGGCACCTAGAAACCCTAGGGTGACAAACTCCACTGAAAATATGATGGACAACTAGCTAAGAAGAACGAGACAAGAGAGTGAAAACAATCTCAGTGGACAAACTGAAAGATAAAAATCCAATCCAGAGGCAAGAAATACTGACAAAACTCAGAAAAGAGGCTAAAATTCAATCCTACAGGATTCGACACATCTGTTTAGCTGTAATCCGTGCTAAATAGGGGTTGGTGCACCTGTGAAAAAAATAACAGGCTCCAATCGATGCGATTGTTCAAGAAAAATCAGAACTAAGCTAGAAAACCATGGGAAAAAATAAAGACCACTGAGCAGAGGTTAGACCTGACACTCTAGGACTGAACAAGATGGCAGAAAATAGTCAGATAGGCTAAACAAAGTAGAAAAATGATGAAATGACCAAAGTCGACTCGACAAGAAAAACACTTAGACAAACAACGTGAGACGAAAACACACACTGATCTCGAGCTGAGTCACCAACTTGTTGTGCAAGTAAATCCCCTCTATGGACAGAGGCAATCCCTCTAGCCCTAGGGTGGGTCTAGAAACAAGGGAACATGCTAATGTTTCAGATTCCTAGCTCATGAATGAAACTGAGTCGAGATATATGACCTACCTTTATTCCAACGTGGTTGTCATAGCTGTGGCAGCAGTCTCCTGATCTTCGTCTTGACACGTCGCAGTCCTTCAACGGTAGTACTCTGGTGCCTGCACAAGGATCAGAGAATGATAACAACATATGAAAACATACTTGCATCCATAACAATTTAATTGGTCAAGGATATTTAAATGCATTGCACAAGATTAAACATATCAAACACAAAACAGGAACCAAAACATGAGTCATGTATTGATAAGTAGAGAGAAAGAGTTTACAACCAAAAGAGCCTTGACATTGAAACCTCCTTCAACAGGTCCAGTCAAAACGTGTCTCAAGCATTCGTCAGGGATTTGGACTTAGCGAGGAAGTAGGCCTAGACTCTCTCTTGACAATGGATTCCTCTCTGCTCTATCTCACACCAGCTATAGTAAGGACTGTTCAGCTAGCTACAACTATGTGAGAGAGATGTATTTATAGGATAGGAGGAGGTGGTTTGGGATCACTCATAAGGTGGAAGGGAGACCTTATCCTTTCGGGAGTTGCTCAAAAGTAGGAACCAAGAAGCCAAAGGAAAATTTTCGGCGTTATTCAGTCGAAAAAACCATGCTGACTTTTCTGACGAAGTGGTTGGGAATGGAAACTTCACTTCTATTTAAAAAAAATCCAAAAAATAGCTCGACATGGGCAGTCCACTAAGACAGAGCACCAATGGGATTGACGCCCAATGTTAATTTCTATATGGGTGTGAGGCCATAACTGCCTACCAGCACCGACCCAAAATAATGTGTTTTTGAGAGCCTGCTCCAGGAATAGTCAACAGAGAAAATGTTCTTCTCATGCTAAGGGATGCAATGACACTTTTTGCAACGTATGACAATACATAGAAGTCATTGAAATGGTCCTCCAATGTGTGGGATGGGGATTTTAGGGACGGTGAAAAAATACTGTCTAACACCTACCTTCTTGGTTATTATTCAGACCAATGGGTAGATGAAGCCATCATAGGATTCATGTCCATTTCCTCCAAAAATTCCAAACCTTCCATCATATTTAACTTGATTCAATTCATTGCAGATTATATCCATGAAAAATTTGTTAAATTCCCACGTGAAGAGCTTTTCAAATATGCCTCTATGTTAGTTTATTTTTTCATATATTCTCAGGGAGACAAATTCAATTTTTCCTTATAGAAATTGAAGGAGGAAGGAAATAAAAAATCAATCATTTTCTAGACTTCATTAGTGATGAAAGAAAAAAAAGAGTATTCATATAAGTATTTTTTAGAATTTTTTCTTCATCCAGCACTCAGTTTACCAAACTACACTACAGAGCCCAGGATCAGTGAAGAAATCAGAAAGGTGTTTCAGCTGTCAGATCAAGTCAGAACAGGGGATTGGTATCTGTTATCACACCGCCAGATTTTTAAGGCTGAAGAAGAAATCCCAACAGAGGTAACCACAGACAAATATTTTGGCTTGGTATCTAGCCCTACCAAACTGGAGAGGGCTATCTCAACAAGGTCACAACCAAGAGGGTTGGATAAATTATGGTTTTAGGCTAGGTATGAAATGCAGAAGGGTTTGATTTGATTTTTATTGTTTTTTGGATGAGGATATTAGGTAAAATAAGTTAGGTTAGGGAAAATAGGATTAGGGTTACAACCCATACAATGGGAAAAGGTAGGTAAGAATGATAAAACATTAGGGTTCATGGGATGGAATGGTTCAGACAGGTGAGGAGCTAGGAAGAGCATAAAAGACAAATTCTTCCTAAACTGAAAGAAAGATGAACAGACTATGAAAACTTCCCCAAAATTAAGCATTTGAGATGAATTATGTTTATCAAATTGAAAGTGATCATACAATAGAAGTGAAATGGTTTATGAAGACAATACATTCAAACATAATGATACATAATAATAAACAATGCTAGACAACCTACCACAGGTATCCATAAGAAATAGTTGGAACACCTTTATTAAGCTCCTGCCAAAATGATTACAATAGAGTCTCTAATCAATATGCCAACACCCAACTAATTCAAACCCTTGCTAAGAGTGAAGAAAGGGAATATATAGAAATAAAAATAACATTCTCTCATCCTCAAGGGTTGAATTCCTGAGTTGAGTAAGATATCCACAAAAAACTGAACTGATAGCTGGAGTATAGGGAGCTCTAAGTGACTCCTCCCTAATTACATTGAAACTGATTCATTTGACTTGATGATAAGTTTTACATCATGAATCTACCCCTAGGTAACTTATCCACATCATAAATACATTTACCATGCTCAATTACATAGGTGAAATCATCATTTTCAAAAACAAAAGTAAAATTTGTTGTGAAAATTCAAAAATATCAGCAAACTGTCAAATGTGCCATATTTGTGCCAGACGTGCCCTCACAGTGCCGAGGGTGCCCTCCATGTTGTAGGCTTCTTTTTAATGGGTTTTAGGTGTCTAAATTGGCCCAAATATGGCTTTTTGGAAATTCCTTCAAGTCTAATTTCTAGATATGCGTTCAATTTTCAAAATGAAGCCCAGTTTCCCTGTCAAAACCCAATCCTCCCAAGACTTCTCAGCGCGGAGTGCCAGGTAAAAAATGAGGCAGAACCATGATTTTTTGCTTGTTTTTTGACATTTAGACATGCTATTTTTGCAAACCAAGGCTAGAAAAGTGGTTTTCTTAGATATATTTACCATTTTTCATCCAATGGTGGTGGTCTTTTGGTCAAAAAGTGGCTCAAAAAAGAGAGCAACGCTGACACTTTTGTTGATATTACACTGTCCAGGAACACATAAAAAGACAGAGCTTGCAAAAATGACCCAAAATGTTTCAAAATTGGTGAAGTGAGTGTTGATGGTGTGGCTAGGCTTGGATTGAAGCCCTAGCTAGTATATCCAACTTCCTTTTCTCTTCTTGCATGGTCAAAGCCTCAATTTTTGCATTGGCTCTTTTGAGCTTGGCCTTTGCAATTTTGTCTTTTTGGGCATAGTGCTTGACCTTCCTCCTCAGTATGTCATTATCTCTGTTTTCCTTCTCCAAAATCTTCTCTAGGCTTTGGTTAGCTATATCAAACCATGGCTCCAAGTTTTGATTGATTACCATTGCATTTTTTTCATTCAAGGTTAGCTAATCAGCAAGTTCAACCTCTTTTTTATTTTCGGGTACTAGATATCTTTTCAGCCCTCTAGTCTTGGGCCTTCTCCTTGGCACTTTTTCTTCTTGTTCTTCAATAAAACCATGCTTTTCAAGTGTCTCTTCCAACAAAAACTTGGCTTTTCCTACCTTCCTTTGATTTGTGTTGTATTTGACCTCATCAATGACATGTTTTGTTTTCAGCTGCTGTTTCTCCTGCTCAAGGATGTTTATGAAAAATTTGGACCTATCAAGATTAGTTTGGAGCTCCCTAATCTTGGCATCCTTTCCCTTGATGACTATACTGATTTCGTCATCATCATCATGCTCATCTATGTCAACAAGGTCAAAATCCTATCTTGTCTCATGGAGGTGTTGTGCTATGCAACAAAACCCCCATTTTCATTTTCAAAATAGTTTAAAATTTGATAATATAAATAGGGACCCTAATAAAAATGTATTTTCTCATTTTGAATAAAAAATCAAACTCCAAATCATTGATGTTTTGGAAAAATAAAACAAAAATAAATTAATAAATTCCATTTTTATATCTTTGTGATCACCCTATCGCAAATCGCATCCTGCATAATATTTTTCCCATTAAAAGTTGAGCACAAAAACATGAAATCTCGATTTGTGATTTTCAATTTGAACTTCACAAGCGGCATCATAAATTTCACATCGCACATATACATTAAAAACTTAAGACATTACTTATCAATATTCCGATGTTGCGATATCCCGATAAAGGCGATTTTGCGATATTGCGAAATCACATATCGCAAGACATAAAGCCTGTTAAATAAATTCTCTTCACAAAATAAGTTCAAAAATACGGGATGCGACAGATTTGACGAGGTTTAATGAAGGTTTTAATGTGAAAATAAATCATGTCAAAAATAATTAATCATGTTTCATCATTCCAATGCGAACTTCTTCCCAGATCTTTTCTTTTAAAAACTGTCATTTCACTATATCTTTCATCATTTAATCGTTACTCTATTTTAAATAGGGATTTTTCTTCAAGAGATTTCCATATGGAAGGTGATGCAGAAACACGGCAAACAAACTATTGTGGAATTTGAATGTACAAAAATGTCGTCCAAAATCACATATATTGTTTGCACTACAGATAGAGGAGCTACAATGTGGCAAGCCATCTATACTATCCTCGAAGATGAAAAACCTGAGGTAATGGAGGTCAAGGAAACTGTTGATGATGCAAAGCCCTCAGATTTACAGTTTAAAGATGTCGCATGCTTCATCCTTCACAGAATAGCATCTAGGGCCAATATTTTACCATATATTGATATGATAAGATGGGTGGTTGAGAATTCAATAATTAAAGACAGACAATTCAGATCCATTAAGAATGAAATATTAGGTTCTTTTAGAGCTGAAGATTTGAAAGTCATGTATAAACTGCCCGACCAACAAGACATCTATGACAACCATTTTGTTGAAAAATTTGCAAAGGATAATGAAGACCCTTTCAAAATGATTCAAGGTTGGATGAAAATAAATAACAAGTTTAAGCACTATAAATCAGGTATGTATCTTATTTCTTCACTTGCAAATCCCTACAATTTTGCAGCATCAATGCTTTGCAGATTATATGGTCTCCCCAATAACACCAAGTTCTCTATTAATTGGGTTCCCTCGATTGACTCCTATGTCAATTCTCACATCATGAATTGGGAAACCATTCTTTCCGAAAACCTAGCCAAAGAGATTAATGAATATCGCTAGGCAAGAGTTATTTCTTCCAAATCCATCCCCCAATGTTTCATGAGTGCATATGTTTTCGATGCCATTTGTTTCTCCACCAACTTTCCAACTATGGGTTGGAAATGGACTCCCAAGGACCCTACCCCTATTCATTTAAGTCATAAATAGAAATGGGAACATCATTTTGTACCACACTTCCACAGGTTATGTTATGGGGTTGTATTACCAGTACATCAGTTAATGTTTGATAGAGAGAGCCCCAGGTTCACTAAGGAAGCCATCACAGATCTCCAAATGATAGGAATATGTTTCATTGAAGAATCATTTTCATACATCAGAGTATTCGAAAGCTCCACTCCTCCACATGTGCTTCCTCTGTATGCTTCAAATAAACTAATAGCAAGAGAAGTGGCCTACCAAACTGTCGAAAATGGACTCACTAAAACTCTGAAAGATATGAAAAAATTTGTATGGTCAAGTTTCCCAATTCAGTGTGGTTCATTCTCCCTCATGAATTTCAATCATGCATCGAAATAATGCTAGAAAATTCAGCTTTTGAAGCTCACTGTTCTACTACCAAGGCAATTCGATTGAGAGCAGATCGCTAATAAACTTACTCAGTCAGTCAAAATCAGACCTGTCATACACACAGATGATAGATTTGAAGACATTTTGAAATCTGTTGAAAATTTTGAAGAAGTTCAAAACTTTGTCAAATTGAATCTAAACCCCAAGTAATTACATAGATTCCATGAGTATAGAGAGCAAAGACTCAAGCGTATTCCACAAAATATCCTGATTACTAGTTATATGATTGAACCAAGCAAGGTGATCAGAATAGAAGAATCAGACCCACAAAATCAAAGTGAGCTAGATAAATTGTGGACTTCAGCTATTAATACATTGATGGATACCCTTGAGGGATCATCCACATAGAAAAAAACAGGATTTCAGACCCCCCAGGGTCAGATAGTTTCAGCAAAAGAAACCACCGAAAGTCCTGGGACAAGCTCCCAAGATGCAGAAGTTATTCCTGTGTTTCCTACTTCTGAAATTATTCTAAAGGTAAGTGATATCCCTCCATTGGATGTATTCTACAGCCCTCTTCATAAAGATGTAGTCAAGAAATAGAGAAAGAGAAGAAGGATTGAAACACCCTCAAGTAATGAGATCATGGAAGTTGTATGGAAGGACACCCCGTCAAATTCAATCGACAACCTAACTCAGCTATCACAATTTTATTGAGTATATACTACCGCAAAAATGGACAAAGCAGCTGAAGTATCCATTTTGGTTCAAGAGAAGGATGATAAAATAATGCAACTACAACAACAAATGGATGAAGAAAGGAACAGTTTGAATCAAAAGGCCGAGAAACAACTCTTTAAATTAAAACAAGATATGGAAGTACTTAAGATAAGTCATGAAAATGACTTATCCAGCAAAGACACACTGATTAAAGATTCGAGAGAAAATCTTATAAAGTATGAAGGCATTCCTACTACAGAGGAATTCATTAAAGAAGCATTGACATTAAATTCCCTACTCTCAAAACAACAAGACTTGTTTGTCTTACAAATTTCAGACATAGTTCCACATTTGGAAATCAATGAACAATTAACTAATACAATCATTGATCATAGAATTGAGTTTAATGAACTCAATACCAAAATTTCTGACTATATTGAATGGCAGGATTTAGAGGAAGGGAGAAGATCAAATCTCCCAAATATCAAAGAAACTTATAAAGATATTATCTTTACTGACTGGGATATACAGGTAAAACAGGCAGAATTGGAAATAGCTAGAGCATCAAGCATATCAAAGAGCATTGTCAAAATAATCAACCACATGTTACATACCTTCGGTTTAATTAAAGAAGGAGATCCTAAATCAATTCCTGATCTCAAAATATTGGTGCAAAGTTGGAAAAATATAGGTCAAATATGAGAAGAAACAATTGCACAGCTGAAAAAGACTAATTGGGAAGCATACTAGCAATTCTTGGTTAAGCCTCATAGTCAAATAATGACATTGAATTATTCTCTATATTCCATACAAAAAATGTTGTCACTTTTACTTGATGCTATATTTACTGGACAGATGAAAACATAGTTTGGGAAGCCTCCACAAGTCCAACCAATGTCTGATATTTGTGAACAGAAAAGCAGATTTGGCACTAGCCGATCAACAAGCATGATCATGAGTTAATTTGTTTTGACAATTTCAATTTTAGCAATTAGAAACTAGGAGTGAGGAAGGTTGTTAGAAACCTCCTCATAAGATATTTTTTACAATCTATTTTTATAATTAGCTAATATAGTATTTAAACCCTTCTCATGCATTTAGAGAAGGGTCCAAGATTTTTATTGAGAACATTTACAAAGAATGCATTATTGTATGTTTGTGGATGTCTTGATAAGATAATGGAACATGGTCTTTTCAATTACATATCATCTTGGTTGATCACTGTTGATGCACTATTGTATTCTCTAAAAGACTTATTGATAGAAGATTGATTGTGGCCTATTATCACTGGTCAGATGAGTAGGACAACACACATCTGGTACTATTATCATGTATACTAAACTCTGTTTTAACATTAGTGGTAAATCTATCTTTCATGAATTATGTATGAAATAAATTATTTATGTTTGAAGTATTAGTTGTACTATTGTACAATATCAGAATATAGATTGATTTGTTTTGTATATGATCATCATAATATATGTGATATGTTTTACATCTTCCTCTGATTAACTATTTTCTCAAAAGGATTATCTTACAAAATTATTAATTCTACTAATTCTATGATTGATCTAAATCATCATAGACTGAATAGACATCATTTTATATCACATAAAATCAACATTATCCCAGGTTAGATTAGATCAGATTTGACTCAAATTTTTGCATCTTAGAATAAATTTGTCTTAGTTTTTTAGTTATTCTCCTTGAAAATCATTTCAAAGAAACTCAATAATCATATAAAACCCAAAACTGGGAAACTGGTCCCATTATCTCCAGTCGGAGCTACTATCCCAAACGGAAAAGGAGCTACTTTAAGGTCTGGACTGGGTGGTTATCCCCCTTTTTGTTGCCACAGATTTCTGAGGCCTCAACAGGAGGTCATCCTCATCATGAATGGCTGCCTCATCTACCTCCTCCTCTACCATTTTTTCTTTCTCCTTTTGTACCTGCTTTGTTGGTGAAGAAGGTAGGGCCCCTTCCACAATATGTGCAGAAAACACCTGCCTATGACCCCTCTATTATGTTTTTTCCAATGGATATATCTCAACCTCATTAGCCTTATTAAGCTCATTGATCTCAGCTCTGCTAGGTGACCCAGTCTCAATGTAGGATGGAAATGATGGTGGTGAAATAGATGAAGGAGACTGATCTAATGATCATGAATGAACTATGGGCTAAGATGGAAGAATGGATGTGGAAGGATGAGATGATGAAGGTACATCTTGGGAATCTTGAATAGGTGGAGCAGTGAATATGTCATTAGCTATGAATGAACTCTATGGAATGTTCAATTGTTTGAGGTGATGGAGGAATATGATTTTGAGGAGGGAGTGATGGAAAATATTGTTCATTTGGTAATCATACTCTCTCTTTTGGACAATAAATTCCATCTTATCAATGCTCTAAAAGGGGTAGTAGGGTATGTTGAGCATCTTTATCCTAGTGAAGTGCATAAGTAGCTGGATGTGATAGGTATACAGTCTAGAAAATCTACTTTCTCTTGAAAATTATTTCATGATGATCTTCATAATGGGAGCATATCTCTCTAAGAGATAAGAGAAAGGAAAAATCATATTTTTCTCATTCTTGTACCTAGGTTTGATGAAAGGCTCATAGTAATGCTCCTCCAAGTCTTTCTATTTGAACCATTTCTCCCCAACATTTGAGATCCCAATGGCAACTGAGATGATGGCAGTTGACATAGTGAAAGTGACACTAGCTAGAGTAACTTGGTTGTCATGGAGATTAGAAATGAAAATTTTGGTCAACATAACATGGTTTTGGACCTTTTGAACTTTCTCATAGAACTCAAAACATCCAACATGTTTGAAACATGTCACAACCATAGGAGATGCCAAGCTTTCCTTGGTATTTTTTGGCTCTAATCTAAGTATTCTCCCCCCTTTGTGTGGCCTCTTCTTCTTTGTTTCTTCTCCCTCACTGTATGGTATGTTTTCTTCTTCTGCCATGATGCATTAGTGTCAAAACCCTAGGTAGGTGTGATGATGGTGGAATGTGGTTTTTAGGAATAGGGAATGGGATAGGGTAATTGAGGGAGATGGGGGTGGGGATTTATGAGTTAAGGGATGTGACAAGGAGTAGGAATGTAGAGGGGTTTGGAATAAGAAATTAATTATAGGTGTAGGGAATTGGGAGCCTAGGAAAATAATGTACCTAGGGCTTAGGGTTTTAAGGAAATGAAATATTAGGGAAAGGGGATGTTAATGTACGGTTTTGGGAAAGGGTATATTGCAATGTGGGAAGGGTATAAAAGTGCTAATCAGTGAAATTGAACTATAATTGGGTATTTGAGGAATGCTAGGGTTTTAAATTTGAAGAGAGACACCAAATTTCCTTTAACAAATGTCACACAACACAAAATGACTTAATGGAGAAGAGGAATGGGGAAATCATAGCTTACTTGCTTTGTTGGAGGCCATGGGCACCACTGATGAAAGATTGAGGGCGATTTTCTGAAGTTTGGAGGCCTTTATGGAAATTTTTGAGGAAAATGGGCAAGTGCGCAATGGAATAAGTAGGCGCGCAACGCATGATACAGGCACACAAAAACACACACAGGTGCTCCCTCCCTTTGTCAGGCGCGTAATGCTTCCCCTGTTTTTCTAATTTCGCCCAGAAAATTTGAAAATCGTGCTTTGCTTGAGGTTTCTCGATGGTAGAGGAGACAAATGAAGTCTCTTTTGATGTCATGAAGGCTCTAATACTTGTGTGAAATTGAACTTTTTATTAAAACCCATATTCTAATGTTTCGATTTCACCTTTGAAAATTTTTGAAAATATCCTTTACACTTTGACTTTTTCTTTGCAGGTTGATGATGTTGGAGTTTGGTACTCTTTACACTTTGAATTTTGTTGTTTCATTTTTTCATATGGAGTTGAATTAGAAACTAGGGAATAGTACTTATTACATATAATGAACATAAAGTTACATTAAAATAAAAATAAATTACATCTCTGTTTTTTAATAAAATCACATTGCAGAATAAAAATCATAACTTGAAAGAAAAATTATAACTTTGGAAATATTCCTTGGAGATCATATTTCATGTTGGAAAATCCTCTTCAGATGATAAAGAATCAATCACTCTCACATATTTTTTAGCCTTATGGAAATTAGATGGTGTTTTATTTGGACCTTGGAAAATGAAACCTAGTGACCTAATGTGACCTTGAATGACCAAACTCCATAGTGACTTTGACTGACATGATGACATGATGACATGGAATTTCATGACTGATGTATTATAACAAAAACATGAATATGGGCCAGCAAATATGAATATTTTGAGGGAGAGTGCAATTTTATGACCAATGCTACCATCAGTGAATGAATTTTTTGCATAAAGTAATGGAATGATTAAAAAATTTTGTGTGGGACTCCTAAAATGATATGTAAAGAGTATTTTTGATCATTGATGGCAGTATGAAAATACTGACACTAACAGTATATTTATCAAAACTGCACATAACTCAGACTCTATGGCTGTGAGCTTCCCCCTTACAAGTTTCCAAAATCCCCCCCAATGAGGGATTTTTCATTAGAGTACATCAAACAAATGCTTAATGCTGGTGAAGTGCATTTTGTGTCTGCTAAAAAGAAATAAAAATTTAAAATCAAAACATAGATAGGACCTTTTAGCTACAATAACAAGACATCATGGGAGGAAGCAGATAAATTTTTGAAAGAGATGCAATTTAACCTCAGTTTCACATGGTGATCCAGTTGGTGTCATTTCTAAACTAGGAGTAGAGAACAAATCTACACCATATTTTCCATACACCTTGACCAAAGATTGAAATATATATGAATTAGCTTGAATGGACTGAGGGTACTTTACAGGAGGCTAAAGAACAAACAGTGGCTACATCAACATTATAGACTCCTGTTGCATAGGATAGTGTAGGGAAAAGGGTCAGAGAAGATCAGTCATCTCCAATGACTGACTCATCCACCAAAAAAATCAAAATCCACTACAAAAATAAGACACAGCTTATTCCAAATGTCAATCCTAGCAAGGAGTCAGAGAAATAAGTGATTATTATTATTGAAGAGACACCTCCTTCCACACAGGAAGGTGATCAAAATACCTCTACTACTCCTACTACTTCAGCAGTTTATAAAGATCAGCAACAATCCATTCAAACTAGTACAGTTGTTACAGGGGAAAAATAAAAGACTACCTTTGACACCTTCAGAGAGAGAAAGTTGAAGAATGAAATGTTGAAGAACAGTACATATAATCAATTTTGGTAAAAAAATGCTAGCTCTCATAGCAAGTTGCTCTTAGATTTTGATTCAGATAAGGGAACAATGCAGTTTGATTTTCTTCAAGCACAAATTCCACAACCAAAATCAGAAGCATATTACAAAATACTGCATTTGAGTTTGATACTAAGGAGATATATCCAATAGATCAAATGGAGTTACACAAACAAACTGGTCAGATGATTTCATCCACTCTCACTAACACTGCTATGAGTTTATCAAAACTGCAAGTTTCATTGGCTAATGTACATTCACAACTGAAAAAGGT
This sequence comes from Pinus albicaulis, assembly GCA_034641835.2. NCBI lineage: Eukaryota > Viridiplantae > Streptophyta > Pinopsida > Pinales > Pinaceae > Pinus > Pinus albicaulis. The sequence goes on along the minus strand of CM076571.1, from coordinate 190,556,757 downwards.
GAAGTTTTCTTCATTTGATAAGGACACAAGAATAAAAAAATCTAGAAGAACTGGTGATCAAAATTGGATATGATCCTTCCAATTTCAATGCAATTGAAGAAAAAATCAAAAAGAAAAATGTTGACATAGCAACATTGAGGAAGAAATTGAAGATTCCAGCTACATAAGATCCTTTGGAAAAAGACATTGAAGAGATTGAATCTCAGAATAAAGAAATGATGAAGTTGACTATGGAACATAATGCTTAAATAAAACAGATGGAATCAGAGCTATAGAAAATGATAAAGGAAAAGGAACACACAACAAAAACATCAAGGTTCCTTTAGAAGTAGGGCCTCTTGCAGTCATCCCTATAGCCACACCCTCTAGAGAAAGTACTGCAGATGGAGCTTAGCATGTCACTAAAGCATTTTAAAATATGTCAATTCAAGAAGAGGAGATAAAGAAATTACATGATCAGGTAAAATTGTTGCAATATCAGAAATCTACAAATGCTCATTCAGATCCCTACATTTTTTCTACCACTATACACAAATGACAACTTAGTTACGCTCAAATAGTTTTCCTATCTTGCCTTACTATATTCTTTGCAATTCAGTCTTTGAAATCAGATTTAGTTTCACTGATCATAATTTTTATCGAGCAAACAAATTATTAAACAAATTTCAAATCATATGAACTCATATCTAGCCTAAAATCTGGTACTCAGCCTAAAATTGAATATTTTAAAAAGTGACATAGAGAGGGCCCTCTCTGGTTAGGTAGGGCTAGCTACCTAGCTAAAATTTGGTTTGTGATTACATTTATTCATTCCTATTTTCAGCCTAGGAAATTGGGGAGAGTTATTACATTTTTGGCGTCGTTGTCAGGGACACGATTGTTAAATATTCCCTGGGAAAGTTTTTCTGAATAGGCTGAAGTCAAAGCCTGAGCCAAAACATATAATTTAGATCTTAAGTTGGCTCCGAAAATATATACCATGTCAAACCCTGACCCTAATCAATCACCATTGTTATACAATCCTGAAATTATTTTGAGAAAGTAGAAAACTAAGTCTCGACAGTCAGGAATAATTTTTCCTCCACTGATTAAATAAAATTTCTTATCTACAAGGTTTGTCTCAGAAGATTTGGCTTTCTCTCCTGAATCTAAAAAAACTTTAATTATAACCAATTCTAAAACTTTTCTCTCAAAAGCTATTTTTGACCCTTTTGATTTTGAGTCTTTTACACCATTTTATGAAACCTTTGAGTCTAAAACTGATACTGAAGTTTGGTCCAATTTCCATAAACTTAAAGGCTTAGTAGATAAATTTCAAGAAACCTTTGAAAAGGCCTATTTTCAATATCAGCAACAGGATTTTGGTACTTCTTTTACCTCATCATCTCATATAGCTACACCATCTATTCCTCCTTTCATTCCATCTTTACCTTTACAAACTTTTATAAAATGCACATCACAATTCACAACTACACCATCTACTCCATTAACCATGGCCAGATTTTCCCCACTGATTCTACCAGGTCAGATTACTTCCCTACCTCAAAATTATGGTCCGAGGCTACCTCTCTTTGATGGAACATCATAAATCGTAGCCTATTAGCATGTGTCTAAAGTAACCGATTTTATAGACGTTGAAGAAGTAGACAATGATGATGTTCATATGCGTATTATTGCTCAAATGTTTTCTGTAGAAGTAAATAAATGGTTTCGCTCTCTTGGAGCTGGTACAATTGGTACCTCGCAACAGCTAATTGATTTATTCATGACAAATTGGGAAGATAAGAAAAATCCACTCCAAATCCTAGCTAAATATAATGCACTGAAAAGGAATACAAATGATTTTGTCCAAGAATTCACAGCTAGATTTAATAATATATATGATTCAATTCCTGATAATATTAAACCACCCCCAGGTCTTGCTTTACTTCATTATCCCAATGGTTTTGACCCTGACATGGCCTATAAGTTGAGGGAGAGAAACCCATCAACTTTGGAAGAAATGCAAAGAAATGCAGTGAGTGTAGAGGCCAATATGATTATTAAAAATTCTAAGGTAAAAAAAGTGAAAAGAATCATAATAAAAGAAGAAGTATCCACTTCATCATAAGGAAAAATTCATACTTTTATTAAGGCCATGGAGAAAATGATGGATAAGATGTCAAGTGTTGATCAACAAGCTGAACCTTCTATAGGAAATCCCAATTTTAGAGGTTAAAATCAACAACCCCAATACAGGATTAAAAAAAGGGAATAGAGGGGATAGGATCCACAAAGTCAGCAACATGTTCGGACACCTTCCAACAGAATTATACTGAACGCCCTGATGAAGATGATGAAGAAGAAATTTCTGGGGAAAACCACTTGTTTGAGGAAAATCAACAACCTTTCTTCCTCACTAGAGAAGATCAATATTATGTAGAAATTTGTGCATTAGAAGACCAAAAATATGCCATGTCAAATGAATATTTAATGTTCATTGAAGATTATCAGAGAGGATATCAAAGTTCCCTCACCAGTTCTAAGGCAATATGGTTTGTGGAGTTGAAATGTTCCTCTAGTTGCCAATCAAAAGAAGCAAAACTCTCAAACCAATACTCAACAAAAAGAAGTTGTTGCACCAAACAGAAGAAAATAAAAGGAACCTGTTGTTTCTACTTCTCCTAAAGCTAATGAAGCATCCACCAACAAAAAAACAAAATATCAAGAAGTTCAAGAAGGAGGGCAGAAAAAATATTCTTCATCCAAAGAACTACTTGAAAAGAAAGACACATCACTAAAAGAGGTAGATAAACATCCTGCTCATTTTTCCCTTGAAAATGAAATTACTAAATTGAAGGTTTCTATTCCTCTAACTGAGATAATGAAGAATGATTTGTATAAGTTTCGAGTTACTAAGTTGCTTAGATTTAATCAAACATCTGATAAGGTTAACTTGAGTGATGATCAACCTGATCTTTTTTTTGGTCCTACTGTTGATGTCAAATAAGAAGATAGTGAAGTTCCTCCCTTTTATTTAAGCCTCAAGATACATGATTTCATTCTTCATAATGCAATGCTTGACTCTGGATCATCCCATAACCTTATGCCTAAAGCCATTATGGAAAAATTAGGACTAGGCATCACAAGACCTTATCATGATCTCTATTCATTTGATTCAGGGAGGGTGAAATGTCTTGGTATTATCAAGGATTTAGTGGTCTCATTAGAAACAATTCCAGCCAAGAATGTCCTTATGGATGTTTTTGTGGCTCATATGCCACCTAGGTATGGAATCCTACTTTCTAGATCATGGGGAGAAAACCTTAGAGGAACTTTGCAGCTTGACTTTTCATATGCAACAATTATTATCTTTGGACAATTCGGGAAAATTTACAGATAAAGTAAGATGAAGTATATGATCAGTACCAGAGAAAAGCCTAAAAATCACCCCATTCATGTAGTACATACTAATTTAGAATCCTTTATTTTATTCAATGAAGAATGCTCAACATCTTAAGAGTTTTTTATTGAAGAAAAATCAGAAAATCAAACAAATTCAAATTATTTTTTATAATTGGAAGAGACAGAATTGTGTAAAATAGTGCCAAACAGTTTGGAATTGAAGACATATCCTCAAGAAGAAAATATTAAAATAGTAGAAAAAATAGAAATTTTGGATACAACAGACGTATCTCAAACAGAAAACAAAAATTAGGCATCTGATTTACACCTTCCAAATGAATAAAATAGTCTTTGGACTATGGATTTTGATGGAGCCATGGGAAAATAAGGTGTTATCATTGGAATATGGATTCACAACCCAATTATTCAATCATTGGATATCCCTCCAAATGTTAGAATGTCTTCCTATAAACTAGCATTTGGCTACACAAATAATGAAGCTGAGTATGAAGCCTTAATTGTTGGTCTGAAATTTTTGAAAAAGCTTGGTGCAAAGAAAATTTTTGTATATGGCGAATCTGAGTTAGTTATCAAGCAAGTCAAAGGAGAGTACTAAGCCAAACATCCTAAAATGAGAGATTACTGAAATGCAGTCCTAGATATCCTTAAAACATTTCCTGAATACACTTTTTCATTAATTCCTAGAAACAACAATGTTATTGTTGATTATATTCCCACTTCTACTAGTATGTTAAAAATTCCACTGTATCCAAAAAAAAAATATGAAATAGATGTCAAACATCGCCCTTTTGTCCCTAAAAATGTTCAATATTATAAAGTGTTACAAAATGATGAGCAAATAAATGACTTCTTATAGGAAGAAGAAGAATATATCAATGCCAAAATAGATGACTAGGAAATTCATGCTACAGAGATGAAAGTACTACAACTTAAGGACAATTCTAATCAAAGAGGTTTGGTACCTTTGGAAGAACATTTTGATCATGATGATGTTACAAGGAAGCCTACTATGTCACCAATAGAGGTGGGAGTGGAATATCTAAATCTTGGCACTTCAGAAAATCCAAAGATGGTGCACATTTCAAAATCCTTGAGTCCAGAAATGAACTCTAAGTATGCAGTAATTATGTCTCAATTTTCAGATGTATTTGCTTGGGAATACTCAGATTTGAGGGTCTATGATAAAATAATTATTAACCACACTATTCCTTTAAAGCCATATCAAAAACAATTTCACCAGAATCTTAGAAGGATGATTCCCAAATTGCTTCCTTCTATTCAGAAGGAAGTTAACAAATTATTCACTGTTGGAATAATTGTTCCTATCCATTTCTCAGACTGGATGTTTTTGGGCCGCTAATATGTTATTATTATTATCACTTTTTAATACCTATTTCATCCATTTCTACTCTTATTTATCATGTCATTTATCATAATTTATCATATAATTCCATTTTATAATTATTTATGCTCTTATGGATAAATATTATTTCTTCTCCTTTATTTTTCATAAATTGATGATTATGCATCATTTTACCAATTATGGTTTATTAATAGATTTTTTGTAACATCACTCACCATTTTAGCCTCCAAGATATTTTCCAGATTGCAGAGTTGATCTCCAGCTCATCATTAAATATGCCAACTCAGAAATTCGCTGGAATAAGAAGTGACAATTTTGCATTGGATCTATTGGGCAAATGGAGAAGAATATGGAAAATATGAAACATGGGTTTTGTCCAGAACGGACCGATTTAACTTTACTTGGAATAGTTTACCAAAATTCAGACTATATTCAGAGAAACAGAAGGTTCTCTGAGGATGATTTTTCCAGATTCGTTGTTGCAGCCATTTTCCAAATTATGTTAATTGCAATACCAAATTTGAATTGTTCTTGTTGAATGATTGATAGAAATATATTTTCTTGCTGATCAAGTTGTTGGGAACAATCCAATTTTGTTATGAGGGATCACATTTACTATTTAATTTCTCCTCTTTCTGATTATAAAAGGAGAGCAATCCAATTTTGTTATGAGGGATCACATTTACTATTTACTTTCTCCATTATTCAGATTTTCCCTTTGGTTTTTTCACTTTGATCATCGACTCTCATTGGTTAAAACAGAGTGCGATTGCCTGTAAAATTCTTTACACGTGATTAATATATAATTCGGTTGTTGTTCCATTATTTGATATTGGAGTAGTTCGGTAGTGCTTCACTAGCGACAAAGGGCCCAGCCCTGGTGGATCCACTTGCTATTTGTACCATTACTTTACAATTCCAGTCATGTGATGGTTTGCTTTAATTTTCATTTCCCTTAATCGCATTGCTTTACAGTTCCTTGTTTTATAGTTTACTATTTCAATATTTTATGAAATCGTTTTATTGCATAAGCTGTGATTGAATAGCATTGTCGTTCCCTTCCACCATAACAAGATTACTATCCTTTGCAGCTTATATTGTTATGCTATTCATTTCAAGTATAAAGATTTGTTGTTCATTTCTATTAAATAGCTTTTCTATTCATTACTATTAAATAAGATTCGTTGTTCATCTCTTTCCTGCAAATATTTGATTTTGCTTTAGAATATTATTGCAGTGAGCGTGTTTATTCCATTTCCATTAGTAGCATTATTAATTTAATTTAGTTATCATTCCCAATTAGTTGTTTTGGTGTGGAGTGCAAGATCAACAACTGTAAAGAACATTGGCTTTTGCTGTCAAAGCTCTCAGATTAAGGATCTCATTTATGCTTGATTAGTTTACATCAGTTAAAAGAGGAATGAGTTATTGCTACTGTATCCTCGACTGATAATTGTTGTTACTTTGCTGAATGAATGATTTAGTTTTAGAGCATTGAGCTTCCTTTAGTTGCGAGTGGGATTTATTAAAAGTATCTGTTTATTCTTGTATTTGAAAGATCTACACTACATTTTAAGAAATGTTACTCTTTGGGATTATAGCCTGCACATATTGTGTACACTCTTGAAATAAGAGGACTTGCCCGGGTTGATAATTAATGTGGGATAAATGGGAGTTTTAAAATGCACCTTTTAGCACCCAACATTTTGGCGTCGTTGCCGGGGAGAGTGTTGCCATTTCACAGAGAGTGATGTGTGTTTGATATTTGTTGCTGAGAAAGAATTGGGTATTAAAAATGAAAGGTAATAACCTATGTAATGAACAAGTAAAGTGCTTGCTCCCCCGCCTACTTTCCAGCAGAATTGCTAGGAATTTAAGGTAGAAATGAACGTTTGTATTTTAGAGGTAGAAATTTTGAAAAAAAATCTTGTAATTCCTCTCAAGTGGTGATGTAAGCACCACCCATTTCACTAACCAATTGACAAGAACATTGGAAGGAGGATCCTTAAAGAAACATATGAAAAACATATTATATTATGGTAAGAAATGGCTCACATTTCAACTTTTGAATTCCCTATCAAAGATCTAGGAGGAGTGACACAAATGCACATAATTCCCCCATCATCTCTACCAAATTTTCATGGTTTGACAAATGAAGATCCCGATACATTATTATTTGAGTTTGAAATACTTTGTAGAGGATATGATTATTGCATTAATGATCAAAGGTTGAAAGTGTTTCCTCTTACTCTAAAAGGAGCAGCTCTCTGATGGTTCATGAGCCTAGGTGGGAACTGCATCCAAACATTGGAGGACATGAAGAGCATATTCTTGAAAAAGTACCAAGACTACTGCAAATCCAATGAAGATATTTTCAGTATGATACAAGGGGAAGATGAAAGCTTAGAGGACTATGTAGAGCGATTTCAATATAACCTTCAAAAATCAAAGCATAAGCATTTGGAAAAATAAATCTTGAAAATGCTCATTCTTAAAGGAATCAAAGATGAATTTTTAGAACTCTTAAATATGATAGGAAAAGGTAATGTTTTTTAGTTATCATATGATGATGTTTGTGAATTGTGCATAAGGCATTCAAGAGGAATTTCCAAGGATGGTAAGAATTCTAGAGAAGTTTCTTCTTTCTTTTCCAAATTTTCTACAAGAACAAGAGACATAAGAGCTGAAATCAATGTTTTATTTGAAAATTTTAAATATTATTTCATTATCTCTCTAAATTCACAATTGAATGTTTTGCAGGTTCAGAAAAATCAAGAATTTGATGAAGTGTTTTGCCCTCATTACCAAAGGGAGCATCCCATAGATAGTTGTTCTTCATTATCTAGGATGGAAGTAGCATATCAAAGAGATGGGGAAGCTGCAACAAGGTCAAAACCATGGAAATCATGGCCTACAAGTATGGTTCAAAACACTTCCTCTCCATTCTCTTACTTGCATAATCCATTATGGAATACTCATATGTTAGGGCAGCCATGCCAATCTCAATATAACCACCACCAATCTTGTCTACAAGTTTGGCATGGTTCATCTTATGATTGCCTGACTACTCTCCCTCATCTTGTAGCACAAACACATCTCCCAGCTCTTCCACAACATCTTGCTTGCCTATCAAAATCATCCACTCAACCCAATCAACTACATCATCAAAATGCTCCATTCCCTACACAATTTCCTGCTCAACTCATTCCACACCCTCACTATAATAAACCGGTACAACATGCTTATAGTGTTGAACTAAAAAAATTACCCACCCTTCCCACCCATTCTATCTCACATGCACCATTGGAGAAAACTTATACTGAGATTCAGAACGTCTCAAATCCAAAAATTGTAGAGGTTATGAAAGAAAATGAGGTTTCTTCTAGCCTGCATCAACAAGCTATTTTAAACACTCAAGAACTTCATGATATGATGTCTATGGGAAATCAAGAAAGTAAGGGATACATTGAAGATTGGTTTCACTCCATTTGTTTGCAGCATCACTCCATACTTCAAAAATTTTTGGCACCTCTTTTCAAGGGAAGTTGGCTTCTCATACCCTACTACTTATTAACATGCATTTTTCAAATTTGGGTATGTACATACAAGAGGCCTTATTTTGAAAATGGCTCCACTGGAAGTACTCTTATACGTAAGCATATTCAATTTTCAAAGAAGAGTAGGTTAGTAGAGAAAATAAATAAATAAGGACATAAATAAATACATTTTTATTATTATGTAAAAGTTGTTTTTGGGTATATTTTTTGTAGTTCCTTTTAAGGAACGTCACTTTTTTTTGGTGTATTTTTTGTTGTTCCTTTTAAGGAACAACACTTTTTTTGGGTGTATTTTTTGATGTTCCTTTTAAGGAACAACACTTTTTTTGGGTGTATTTTGGTTGTTCCTTAAAAGGAACAACACTTTTTTGAGTGTTTTTGTTGTTCCTTCAAGGGAACAACACTTTGGGAATATTTTAGAGAACAACCCTTCCTCCCTCTTGTGCAATTATTTCATCTCAACCACATTTTATTGATTCCCTTGCATCACATGAAGTACAATACTTTTCTGAGGACAAAAATTATGGATTTTATTGAAGCAGGTGAATATCCTTGACGTTATGATCTTTAACAAGACAACTTCTTGATGATAGGTTTAAAAAAAAAAAACCAACAAAAGGGACACAATTATTTATATATTACTTTACTGTATTGATTTCTGCTATATATGATACTGATTGATCATCTTTACCATGCTGGTTCCACTTTTCCTGGCTACAATTCTCTCTATCTATTATAAGTAAGATTATGGGTATATTTTCTTTCTATTGACATGTTCAAACTTCTTCCACCATCCCCACTCTTAAGGAGTACTAAGCCTCCCTCTATTTATCATAAAAGGTGTAAAAACAACAAAATCTTGTCTACTGATAGAAGATAGGGGGTCTCATAAGAGCCAGCCTACCATGTTCATAAGGTTGTAGCGAAGTGACATTCCCACTATGGCCACCACACCAAGGTTATGATCCATTGAATAGCCACAATATCCTTGGAATAGGAGGTCTCATCATGAGCCGGCCTGATCACTTTTGCTACTTCCCAGTGAATGGAAGTGTGGTTATCTGGTTACCACGCCAGCACACTAATCTCTTCTATAGAACAACAATGGAATTCTCCAACTATAAATTGAGGATCCTGGCTCATATGAGTTAAAAAACAACCCTGTCGAGGCCATGGACGCCTGCTGGTAGCAAAGGCTCTACTTATGGTATTGAAGTTCTATTTTCAACATCAATAATTATTATAATACCCTCTTCCTAGGGCGGAAACGTGAAGCTGGGTTACATTTTTGTGAGAATCGGGGGTTGAAATTTTTTTTCAACAATAGTTCGGCCGAACATTTTACAAAGTTCGGCCGAATATATTACAAAGTTCGGCTGAACTTTGAAATATTTCGGCCGAAATCGTGATTCCGTTTAGATTGACGGCACACTGACGGCGCGGGCAAACAGAATTTTGGCCGGGAATTGGAAAACCGGCATCAAAAGTTCGGTCGAACTATTAGTTCGACCGATTTTTTTTTTTTTTTTAAATAGCTCGACCGAACTATTTTTTATAAATAAGTCGCCCGGGAATGTAAATCGTTTACAATTTTCATTGTTCCCGCAGTTTTTTTCGCTCTGGCTGCGTTGGTGCTGCTCCCGGTCGTCGTGGTGCTTCTGTCGTCCCTGCTGGTCGAGTTAATCTGCATCAATTTGAACTTCTCGGGTATGTCACCAAAAATCTCACCTTTTTCGAAAAATGCTGAATGCTGAATGATACAATTCTTTGGATTTCTTCGCTAATATCAAATGCCCTGCCAGAATTGCAGTTCTGTGTGCAAACTCTAGTTTTTTTCGCTCTGGCTGCGTTGGTGCTGCTCTCGGTCGTCGTGGTGCTCCTGTCGTCCCCGCTCGTCGAGTTACTCTGCATCAAGTAGAACTTCTCGGGTATGTCACCAAAAATCTCACCTCTTTCGAAAAATGCCGAATGCTGAATGATACAATTCTTTGGATTTCTTCGCTAATATCAAATGCCCTGCCAGAATTGCAGTTCTGTGTGCAAAATATTTAATAACCAGATTGGTTTTTCAATGCTAGCTACCTTTGCTTGTTTAGATTTTGAATAATGAATCTACATGATAATGGTTGGTTATGAATATAGTAAAATTACAATATTTGTTTTTCTTATAATTATTTAAAAATTAAAAGAGAGAATTTGCTTCTTGATTTCAAAAGAAATATACCATACAAGGAAACATCTTCAATAAGCTATTTTTTAAATGTTTCTCACCAGTATTTAATAAACTAATGTAGAGGGATCTAATCAGGAAGGTTCCCACAACTGTTAAGGGTCGACTGAAGACCCCTTCTTTATCATTGCATTGAAAAGTACCATTATTAGCATGTGAACAAGTGGTTACTGCTTAAGCTATACAGTTTCACATAAATACGAGCTTGACCAGCTATCCTGACAGACGCAAAATGCCATCTTAGGGGAAGTATTTATGAGAAAGTGGGAGTTTTCTAAAGATTGTAACAAAATTTATGACTAACTCCTTTTTTTAAATTATGACCAAAATAAATGTCATTTGCAGTCAAATGAAATGACATGTGGGGTGGATTCACAGCATTTCAATGTGGCTGGTCACCCTTCAGACTATGACCTAGAGTCAAAGCATGCCTCCATAACTCACAGCATCACTGGGGACTAAAATTCTACCCATCTTGAATACTAAACAAATTAAGGATTGAAGCTCATATTCACTGAGAAAAATGTTAATGAGGGGCAGTGTCAAAACTAAGTCTGTCAACAAAAAATAGCTTGACAGTCATAGCTGACCATCAAATCCCATGCCTGTTTTTTACAGTACACGAAGCCTAGGGAAAAATAAAATTCACATGGAGACTTTATAAACAGCTATAGGTAGAAATAGCAAAGTAAAACCAACTCTGCAATCAGCTCAACAAGAAATGATCTTGCAAGGGTATACCAAACTTCTTACATCAATTAAGTCTTCCCCCTGAACCTCTCGGACAAACCAGATTGTTGAATTTTTAGGCACCATAAATATATTTGACTAAATAGGGAGAGAAATCCAAGGAAAATATTCTATCTATTTGACTAACTATTCTTTACTCTATCTTTAATAAAGAAGCACCCAATATTGTGTTTCTTTTTTCATTATATCTTTAATAAAGAAGCAAACTGATATTGTGCTTCTTTCTTCATTATAGATACAAAAGCTTATACATCTCAATAAATTTCATTTTCCTTTTTTTTTATAAAAAAGTTATGCTGTCTTCTTACATATCAGAATGGTTAAGTGGGCCTAATGATTTTTTTTTTTTTCTCAGTAAGATTAATCTATTTCTATTGAGTAAAATATAGTACAATCAAGAGAGACAAGAAATCGGCAGACCGGAAATGATGAAACTATCAACCTCGGTCCCGGAGAAGGAAAGAACTAAACACGGAGCTACAACAAGAAACAAGAGAGCAGAAGACTGACTCTCACCCCACATGGGCAGAAGTCTCAACACGATGTTTTTTCCCTTTCTTTTTATTGACTTTTATCCAGCCGTCCTGGGGAGTGTGAGCTAAAACCACTTGAAGACTGGGATTTTCCAACATGGGTAACTCCTTATCTGATTCAGAAGAGGAGGTCTCATGGACACGTTTCTGAGTAGTTGCTGTGACAGTGGTGTGCGCAGGAGTATCAGTGGACGGATCCATTGTCTGAGTCGCCTGGTCCGGCTCTACATCGCTCCCCTCATCATCCGAGCTTGAAGAATCAGAGCTAACTGCTTGCGGCGGAGAACAAGGGGCCCAATGCTTGGGTTTTGGCTTGGCAATGTTGGCCTTTTTCGTTTTGGCAGTGAGGGATGGGCAAGAACTCTGCAGGTGCCCTGTTAGGTGACAGTGGCGGCAGCGGAAGGCAGTGTTCTCATAATCCATCATCTGAGTCCAAACAAAGTCATTGGTCTTGAGATTAATTTGATCTGGCAGTCCCTTGCTAAGATCTAGCTCCACGCATATTCTGGCATATGTGTAGAGCCCTTGCTGTTCCCGCTAGGAATATCCCATAAGAAAGCGGCCCAAGGTGTTGCCTATGCGCCTGTAGACTGCTAAATGCCACAGGTGAGCTGGAAGGTTTGGAAGTCTGATCCAGACAGGCGTTTTGGTGATGACTGCTGTTGCTGGGTCAAAATCAGGGAACCATGGAGTTAAGAAGAGTCCCGCTGTACCCATAAACCAAGGACCTTCTTCTATGGCCTGTTCATAGTGCTTAGGATTGTCGAACAGAACAATAAAATATCCTTTTGAGAAGAAGCTGACCTTGCAATGGTGAGTCCAGTTGTCATGGATCCAGTCATAGAGGTCCTTAGAGCGCGGACAGAGCCCATTGAATCTACAAATGATGGCCCTTTCAGCAAATTTTTGAAGGTCATCTGCAAGGCCAGGGTGGGAGACCTCAACAGAGGGAACCTCCTCTAACTTGTCAACCAGGAAAGGCTTGGGTTTGGGAGCCTCCTGGGAAATGGGAAACTCAAAGTGGACTGCAGCTTTGTAGGAGAGGGGAGGAGTAGAAGAAGAATGCCCTCCAACGCCACCTCTCAAACGAAGGGAAAACACTAAAGTGCTATTGTTTTTAATGCTGTAAGAAGAGAGGGGACGAGGATCATCGAGTTGTTTACCTTGAAATAGAAGTCTCTGAAGGGCAGAAGGAATCCCTAATCGGCGTTCCAGGTTCACCTTGAGATTCTGCACCAGATCAAAAGAGTGGACCCATTGCAAAATGGTCTTGCCTGAGAGCTGTACGATTTGAATCTGAAAGGGGGCAGAGAAAGTTTCCAAAGCGTTCTGGAATGACACCTTGCCTGAATCTTTTGAGTCTCCGCACTCCTGACGAGTCGGAAGCAGTGGGGTAGGGAAAAGCTTCCGCAGATGGAAGCTATCGCTCCAGCCCAGATCCGCAGCTAATGATGGGGCTGCCGATTTGTGGAAGGGCCACGAGATTATTTGCTTCAGACAAACCCCTACCTCGCTTCCTTTTTGGAGAAAATCGAGAAAGGCCAACTTTTGGAGTACGATCAGGGTCTCTGTTGCGGGAATGAAGTCTGGGCAGCAAAGGGCGTTTTTACTGGAGGGGTCAGCTTCGTTTCTCTGCATCAAAAAACCCCGAGTGAGGAGATCTTCCTCAGTCCAGAACCAGAGTTCGCCAAAAAGGTAGTAGGGATGAGCGGCATGAGCCCTCTCCTGGTCTGCGTGTTCTTTTTCAACCGGGCAATTGTTTGTTGTGGTTTCCGCCCGTTTTCTGCCGAATGCCTCCGCGTAGAGGCAGGGAGAAGGGGGCTCGCGTTGGGTTGCAGAGGACGCTGCCTTCAGGCTTGTAATCGACGTTTTGAGGACCCCAGAAATGCTGCCAGCTACAGAGCGATCGCCTTTGAAGGAGGAGGCGGCTGGGCCAGGAAGAGCAGGCGCGAGGACTGTGTAATCGTTGAAAGCGGCGACAGAGCCAGGAAAAACCCTAGCGGCCTCCATCTCTTTTCCAAGTGGGCCTAATGATTAAGAACATGTGTTTATTCCTAAAATATTACAAAATATGTATGCCTGAATAGTAAGACACAGGAACTTCTCTACCATATTTATTTTCTTTATAATAAGACACTGAAACTTAAGTTATATATCTAGCATAATACATTAAGCTATAGGAGATAAATCAAAGAAGCATTTGAATGTAAATTAAAAATGTGTAATAATTATGTCCTCATTTAATATGTACAATATGTTTGGTTGAATCCACATGAAAAACAAGACTCCCAACCGTGAGAAGAGGAAATTACATCCTATTTCTCCCCTCTAGCACAATTACCAGTACAGTTAGAATTTAACAGCCCCAAACTGGATTTTACTCTCAGGTACTAGAACCTCTACA
>CM076571.1:190405255-190542415 GCA_034641835.2 Pinus albicaulis | reverse complement strand
CACCAAGTGGGTGGAGGCCATCCCCGCACGAAATGCTACAGATACAGTGGTCATAAAATTCTTAGAAGAGAACATCATCTCAAGGTTTGGATGTCCTGCCAGGATAGTCACGGACAATGCTCAGGCTTTTAAGTCGGTTAAGATGGTGAATTTCTGCCAACAATACAACATCACTCTGGGCCACTCCACAGCTTACTACCCCCAGGGCAATGGTCTTGCCGAGTCATCAAACAAAACACTGGTCAGAGCACTGAAGAAGACAATAAATGAGAACCAGAGAAATTGGGACTCTCAGCTGAAGTTTGCTCTATGGGCAAACAGAATAACCAGTAAAAGGGCAACAGGGAAGTCGCCTTACGAACTAGTATACGGACGAGCAGCTGTATTCCCCATACAGCTGGCTCTACCTGTAGCTCGTTTCATGCAGGAGACTCAGGAAGAAGCTGATGGCACAACTAGAAGAATCAATCAATTGATTGAACTGGAGGAAACGCGCGTTCAGGTGAATCAGAGGCTGGTGGACTATCAAGAGAAGATGAAAGATTTGTTTGACCAGCACACCAAAGACAGGAAGCTGCAGGTGGGGGATTTAGTGCTCCGATGGGATGTACGCAGAGCTGACAAAGGCAAACATGGTAAGTTTGACCCCCTTTGGTTCGGTCCTTTCAAGATCGTAGAGCAGGGAGGAAATAATACATTCAAGCTGGAAAATTTACAGGGGGATCTGTTGGAAGCCCCTGTGAATGGGCAATTCCTCAAACCATACTTCCAATTCTAAAGAAGGCTGGAAAGCCTGACTGTATTATATTGTATAATAGTTGCTATTATGTTTTGTTTGTTTATCATCAATTACAGGCATGTCATGAAGATCCGTACACGGCACAGCTCTAGAAACTGAAAAGTGTTGTTCAGAGAAGGTCTACAGGCGGTCTGCGTAGTTCTCGACACGTCCGAGGACAAACGTGCCGTCCCCAGGTGGAGCCAATGTTGTTCAATTCTCAGCAATAGCCACGAAAGTTCCTAAAAGATGAACCGGTCACACTAAAGTTATATGCCAAGTAGCAAGTGCCAAATCAAATCAGGCCGAAAGGGACAAAGGGTGGTAAAACGCACATATATTGACACCAATGGATAAATGGCGCTAAGTAAGGAGAGGCGGAACAATAGTTAACGACTGGCACAAAGGTACGGGAGACATGCCTTTGCAGATCAACTCATATACGAGAGAAGGCCTTTGATTATACATGACGGCGGTACGTAGAAATTCCGGGGGGGTCAAGCCGTGGGGTAAGGACAAGGCCCTTACCCCCGCGGAATTGCGACACGTGGCTGGGCTTCACGGCGGAGAAGTAGTAACAGGGTTGGGCCAAGAGATTATATATCGTGGTGGAGTTAAGGTGGGCCCGCTCAGATGAGGAAGATAAGCGTTAGTCCGGCAAAGGGGAAGTCCTTCGTGTTAAAAGTGGATAACGCATATGGAACAACGGTAAGGTAAGTCCGTCAGGACAGCTGGTACTAAGGCCCGTACCAGTTTTTAACCCGACACGAGGCGCTCACCTATATCTAGAATTACCCAATCCCCACGCGCCACGTGTCTCAGTGTCAGTGTCCTTACGACACTTGCCCTCTGTTTTCTTACACTTTCCCCTTTTAACCTAAACATTCCTCCCGAATGGTAAAAACTCTCGTATTCCTCTCTGGTAAATTATTTTCAGGTAGTTTTCCACGGCGATTACCAAGTAGGGAAGAACGCCGGGTTTGCCCAAGTCACTGTCACAGTTCCCCTCGTCGTTTTCCCAAACATTGTCACCCTCTGCTCAGGTAATCCATTTTCCCGTCTTTGTTTCATTATTTTTCCCTTTCTCTCTTTTCTGAATTGTTGAATAACTGCCATGGGGAGAGGGACGCCCAAGAAGAACGAACCTGAAACTCCCCAACTCCATGAGTCTAGAAATCCCCCTGGTTTCGAGCCCCTTCGTGACTTGCAAGCAGGTATCTGTGACCCAAAATACCCTTTCGATATACGGAGCATCAAGCCCCTACTGTTCGGCCGCCACTGTAAAAGTGCCGATCGTTTCCGAGTTGTCGCGTCCGGCTTGTATCACTACATTACCCCCCAAGTCCATTCCTGTGTCGATTTTATTGTCTGGCTTAGAGACTCTTACGATCCACATCGTGATGCCTTCATTTCCCCTCAGGGTAGCATAATCTTCTCCCTTTCTCCCGATATTATAAGGCAGGCTCTTCGTTTCCCTCCCAGCGATGCCTACTTCAGTTTTAAAGACGAAACCTTGCTCGCACAGTTTAATAAACTGTCGAAGGAAGCCCGCCGTGCCTTCATAGCTGCCATAACAGTCGATCAGGCGACGACCCTACCTCCGGTTGAGCCTTTCCCATTGAGTCTGTTTAATGAAGAGGTCCGACCAGTCCTGTCCCTCATTGCCGGCCTCCTGGGAGAAGGGACCCCTGAAGACAGTTCCGGGGTATGCATTCGATTCTTGTGGCTTATGACTCAGAATGGGGTTACACTGGATATTCCAGGTTTCCTGTCTTTTACCATCCGGAACCAATTTCGGGAGCTGGCCAAGGCCCGAAAGTTTCGTTTTTGTTCGTTGGTTTTCTACCTCTTCCTGTTCTAGCATGCAGACAAGTTTAATCATTTGGGGCTGGACCGGACGTATTCTGAAAATTCCCAGCCCAGGCCAGTCTTCGACTGGAATTTCTCCGTTCGTCAATTGCCTAAGGGGGAGGGTTACATCAGTTTCGTGAATACCTTCATGTCCATTGCTTACACCATCATTCACGATGTACCTTCTCCTAGGGTTTTCCCAGAGATGAAGCGCTGGTTACAGGCTGGGACGTACCAGTGTACTGGCGATTGGTTTCTATCAGAGGAGTATACCGAAATCCGTGTCTATGGAGCCGAAGTAGCCCCCTACCAGCTCCCAGCTTTTCCTGTCCGACGAGTCTACGCCCTTGAATACATCCGACAAGCCCTCAAAGCTGACCAGCTTCATTTCGTCCCCGCTAAGAAAGGCTACATCCTAAAGCTCCCTGACAATATTGGCCCCTTTGTTGTAAATTCTAGATATGCCCTCCCGATTGTTGAGAAAATATTGCAGAACTTGGATCTGAAATTAGGGGAGAGTTGGGCTTATGACCCATGGGAAATTATTTCAAATAAAAGAAAGAGAAACAGGTCTGCGCCCTACGTTCATGAATCCAGGCCATTTCTGGAGTGGAAGGCTAATTATGAAGTCTGGCCTATGTTTTCGCAGATGGAGACGGACTCATCTGCCACAGGAGAAGAAGAGGAAGTGAACAAAGGGGGAAATGAGCAGGAAGCTGGTACCTCCGGAGCGCCACCACCCAAGAGGCAAAGGTTGGCCACTAGTGAAGCCGAGGTCATCGGGGAAGGGATAATTCTGGAGCCCCTCGCGAAATTTGGAGAGTATGATAAGAGCAAGGCAGGGATAGTAGTTCTAAGAGATAGCACCGCCTCCTCTGACTACACTGAAGTCACTCAGGCCATCATCGAGCCTCCTGCTTCGAAGACAAAAGAAAGGGAGCTGACCAATAAAACCGTCAGAGACAAATATAGGGCCGAACTAGGAGGTTTTGTCGAGAAATATCACACCAGAATCTCTGCCTCGGTTAATGCAGACACTGAAGACCTGGTGCTTTCCATGGCCGAGGCTATCCTGGACCCGAATTCGGACGTCCCTAGCTACAAGGTGATTGAATTGGTTGTCGACATGAAGAAGGTTCCGGTACAGGACCTGAATGACTTTTTCCAGACGATCTGTGATATGATGAAGGATAAGATTTCACAGATCACCCTTGCCCTAAAGAAGATAGAGCAAAAATACGACGTCCTGAATAACTCTTTTGCCACAGAACAGAGTGCTAATCGTGCTAACGCACACCAGTTGCGAGTCCTTAAAGAGCAGATTAAGAATTCAGACGACGGAGGGAAGGGAATGCAAGCGGCATTAATAGCCAAGTTGGAGAAGGATATCTCAGCGGCTAGGAAACGGTCTGGCATACCGGCTTCACATCCGATGCAGACCGATGAACTGGTGCACGTGGAGGAGGAGAAAAACGAGCTGATGGCCAAGCTTTCCAGAGAAAGAGAGGAGAAAGAAAATGGTCGGTGAATGGGAAGATCTGGATTGCAGTAGCTACCGAGCCGCATCTACCGCCGGGACACACATAGCTTGTCATGCAAATGACCAAGTGGGACAGATCAAAGAAGTCATGATAACCATTCATTATCACGGTTATGGCTGAGATAAGTGGGTGTCAAAGCAACAACGATACAAGAAGGCGTAAGGTGGAAGAATCGAGGGCGCTTCTCGGCAGAGAAGGTCGTGTAATCTACGAAGGTCATGGAGAAGTGGAGGAGGAAGGAAAGAAGATCGCGATCGTAGCAACAGATCACGCTGAAATAAGAATACATGGCGAACATTACTCCGTCGCAGGCCGCGTAAGCCCGATCTGCCGATATAATCGTGGCCGTGACTGAACAGTGGGAGTTCCTAACAATGATAGGAGAGATAAAATCTACCCTTCCATACCTTAATAGGAGATTGCAGGAGGCCGGGGATAATCTGCCAACTAGAGCCCGACACGCCGGAATTTATATATCTTTTCTCTATACACTGAGAGCGAATGACGTGGTAAAACATGACATTCCCAGCAGATTTATGGAAATCAATGAATGTCGGAAGATTATAGAAAAAGAGGAGGCTCGATCGGCAGCTTAAAAGGCTCTCCAACGGGTCGCTGACATGGTGGAACAGTTCAACAAGGTATGGAACGAAATCACCACTGCTGGCCTCCCTTCATGTTGGGAACCAAACGCTCCTGCCGTACTAATACACCCCGACAAATACACAGCACTTCTAGAGGCAGAACGGGATCGGTCAGATCTTCAGATAGGCAAAGGAACTCAACTTAAAGCTACTACCATCATCACAGCCCTACAGAAGGAGTTTAGTCTCCTCCACATGATCCGGTACCGTCTCCCCACCCACGCAGACATCCACACCTTCGGCGAGGCATTTACCCGGGTGGAGAGACTCTCAGAGATGTCAGAGCCAAATCCAGAAAGCCAGCGGAGGTTAACGCAGTTCCTGACTCAGCATGCCAGTCCTTCCACCGATGTACCTCCTCCAGCGTCTACTACAGCCTCGACCCAACAGCTTTCATGACACATTATGTTTCATTCATGACATGGCCTTAACGACCTTTACTTTCATTTCATTTATGTTTGATTTAAATTTCCGAGTGGGCGGTTTTTCCTCCCACTCTTGCATTTTTACTTTTACCTTGAACAATGATCTACATTTTGGTTTTAAGTTTGGCCCGGGGCCTGTTACGCATGATGGAAGAGTTGTTTTCCCCATCATGCCATTTTGTGGTTTTGATAATGATTGTTAACAATTTTGAGCATGCAAGAAAGATATTTTCAGAAAATATCTTCTCGATGAAAGGCAGAGAGAAGGCTATATAATACAGGAAAAAGAATGTCACCAGGTTCCATTTTCTTCAGAAAATTGATTGTATTAGAATTTCCTGTGCGTCTGCTTTGTGAACAATTTGGTTACTGCCCGGAGGAGCCCATTGGGTTTCAATAATAAGAAGCTTTACTGTAATACGGATTCTGGACACGGTTGTATGGTGGTGTGTGTGCCTCTCTATTGTTAGTTTCATCTTTGCTCACCTCTCTTATGTTATATCCTGGAATGCGAGTGTCTTTTGTCTTTTGATATGAACTTATCGTGTTGATACTCATGTCTGTAGCAGTGTGACACTTTAAATGGCTCAGGAGTAATGTATTTTGCCACATGCATTTCACTCATATTTCTACTATGTTGGTTGTATTGAAATGTTATTGACGAAAGCTCTTGGTATGCGTGGATTCTTAGATATTTAAGCCCATTTCTATGCCATGAAGTTCTCCTTAGTATCATCTATGTAACAGCCGATATCCCCTTCTTGTTATACAGCTTCGCTATTGTTTATGATTACTTTCTCTGCCATATGTCGTGAATCTGGCCCTCATTATGTTGATCTGTCTTATGATTGTCCGAAGCAGCAGTATCTAAATATAAGCATTCCATTCGTTCAGCGTTATTTAAAATGCCTCAAACTGTCCGAAGTTCTGGTTCCATTTTAGTTTGTTTTCTGTTTCAAAAAAGGTAGTGTAAGAGCTCTGTCACGTTAAGGGATGAAACGTTGTCTCAAATATCCTGCTCTCTACACCTCATAAGATGTCCTAGGCACTGTCCGCAACAACCTAGGCTTGCCTCTCTAGGAGTTACAAACTTTCATACTAAGCAACAGGCCATTGAAATATTTTAATAACCATAATCGTAAGATTTCTTTGAAATTGTTGGTGTTTTATCTTGTGCAAACTTGAGTAGGATTAATAGCTAAGAACATGTGCTTACTCATAGGTTCAAAACTTGAAGGGGTTATATTTTTTCATGTATTTGATTAATATTGACCCTTATAAGAAAACTAGTACCAATTGTTATAAAAGGAATTTATTTTATCTATAATTACTTTATATATCTCTTATTAAAATAATTCATTTATGATCAAAGTCCGCCTCCATGTCTTATTTTGTTAAGTCAAAGGATCTTAGCTTGAGTGGTTTGGTGAACAATTTGTTTCTCCAACTACTTCGATTCAAGTCTATGGAAGCATGTTTATCTATAAGGGTGGAAACGTGAAGCTGGGTTACACTTTTGTGAGAATCGGGGCCCGAAATTTTTTTCCAACAATAGTTCGGCCGAACTCTAGATTCCGTTAACAATGACGGCACACTGACGACGCTGGCAAACAGAATTTTTGCTGGAGTTTGGAAAACCGGCAATTAAAGTTCGGCCGAACTACTAAAAAACTTCGGCCGAACTATGAGTTCGGCCGAAGTTTTACTTCTAAAATAGTTCGGCCGAACTATTTTCTATAGATAAATCGCCCGCGAGTTTTTATGGTTTACTGTTTCATTTTTCGCGCGTTGCTATTGCGGTGTATCGTGTTCGCGCCAAGCTGCTGCCGACGCCCTGGTGTTGCTGTCGCCGCCCCGCTGCTGCTGCCGACGCGTTGTTGCTCCTGCCGTCCGCGCGGGTAAGGCTCGAACCATTTATCTCTGTGCTTTTCTGTCCTATTAGCTTCCCAAGTCTTAGATTTGTAGTTTAAATGTGTTGTGATTTTATTGTTTTCAATCATTGTTGCCTCATTAAAAATTTAAAAAAATAATTAGAATTATAGATATTAATTAGTATTGAGATCACAAATTTGGTGGAATTTTTAATGTTGCTAAATTTGTTTTTACAATAAAAATACAAATTCAACAATAAAAAAAGATTGCAATAATGATTAATATATTTTTTTTTCTTAAATAATCTCACTTTTAAACTTCTCCAAACTTTTATTCTCTTGCTTTGAAACTGCATCTCTCTTTATGAAATTACCATTTCCCAAAATCCTGTTGTTACCTCAGAAGCAATGATATCTCTTGCTTTGCTGCCAATTTTGTTTTTCTCTATGGGCCGCTACAGGACTCCCCATTTCAGTCTGGCCTGGATGGCCTGATGGCCTGCGTCTTCGTTTTGGACCATTCTGGTCGATCGTGCACTGGTTAGTATCTTTTGTTTGTCTGTAGTATTGGGCCTTATGGTAATTCTGATGAATTTTGGATATCTTTTCGACTCTTCGCGGTTTCCTGTAGAGGGATCATGCTTATTCCTCCCCTCTGTCATGGTTTTCCCTATTCTTCTGTGCATAGGGTAGTTTCCATCCAGAGGTCTATGTATTGTATGATGGACTGTTTTACACATTAATATTAAAACATCGCTTTTTTCTTTGCTGAAAAAAAGATATCTCTTGCTTTGAAACTGCATCTCCCTTTATGAAATTACGCATTTCCCAAAATCCTGTTGTTACCTCAGAAGCAGTGATAGCTTAGTATGAGAAATGAATTTTCATAGAAGTGATTGAATGATACTGAACCACTTACAACCACTAATTCTCATCATAATTAAATTAAGTGTTGACACCTCAATAATCTCACACAGTATTCCAGAAACTCTCATCCTCATAATTAAAATTTTCAACAGATTTTTACACATCATCATCAACCATAACAGATCAAGATTTCTTCCATCCAGTCATCAATAAAACCAGCAGAAGATTTGTGCTGTACATTGTATGCCATCCAAATATATTCTCTGGAAAAAAATGGCATCCAAATATGATGTGCTAAAAACATAAAGTCCATTTATTGACTTTCCAACACCTCATATGGTGCAAATTCTGGTAAATGCTGAGTTTTGGATAGTGTCTTTCTATGGATTTTGAGAATGCTGAAGTGCATTAAAGGATGAAAATTATATGTTATGCTAAATAAAACAATAAAAAACATAATATAGTAGAAATCTGATTTGTTAATTGGTCTTCAATGTAATGTCCTTTATCTTTCTTAGAGACATCACAATTTTATTATTAAATGTATTGTGTGGGAGGTGCTTGTTCTTCCTTTGAGATTTTTCTTTGGACCTAGAGTTCTTCAATACAATTCTTTCCTTTAATTCCTTTAGTATTTTGATTAGGGTTTTCTATTCTTAAGAATTTTTAAGGATGCTCTCCTCCTTTGTTGTTGCTTCTCTTTATTACTGACTAGATGGGTACCTTCATTCCTTAACCAGCTCCCCCTGAGGCTAATATGGCTTTAACTTGACATTGAAGCCTCATGCTTTTCCTTTCTCTTCCATACTTTAGTTGGTTGTCTTTGGCTGTCTTCATTTCCATTTGGCTCATTGTTTCGTCTGCTTGGGGTTGCTTCCATATTTTGTTTAAATTTATTTAAAGTATATGGAAACTTGCAATAATTGGCTTTGTGGCCAAAGTTATCACATAAATAACACTTTGTATGACCAAGAATTGGCGAAATTGTTTTTTGCATTTTCTTGAGTCATTTTTCCTTTTCTTTACATTCATTTTGCATTCAACAACCTTATGACCAAACGCATTACAAAGATAACATTAACCATAAAATTGATGTGTGTACCTGGTGAATAATTGTCTTTTATGTTTTCTTGCTTGAGGGAGCCTTCTTATTTCCTACATCTTCTGTAGATTATTTTTTAATTGATTTCTGGGCGGAAACGTTTTTATGGTTTATGGTTTAGATTTATTCCCAGCTATTACTTGCATCTATCACAGTATCTATATGTGCATATGTTATTAGAATAAGTACCCAAAAGAGAAATGTTTTTGAAAATATTAGAATCTAACTCCACACAACAGATTGCAATGCAGAGGCAATGGCCTAAAATCTTATTTTATAATGATCAGAACCTTAGAAAGTAATTAATGAATGGCTACAAACTTCTGCAAACAGTAACAGCATCTCCATCTCACACTGGCACTGTAAATTTCCTTTTCATAATAACGGGTTTGTGGGTACATTCTGAACCCGAAAATACAGCGAAAAAAAGCTCAGAAGAAAGCCCACTAGAGTTATGGAAACAGATATCCTTTGTCTCATAGCAAACTGTCATAAATAGAGCCTGAAAGGGAGCAAATTAACTGTACTTAAAAGCTTATACCTTTCAATATGCACCCAACAAGTCTGTGCCAACAAATGGTCTGGTAAAGCCTGAAGAATCAGGAGTGTCCAAGAAGCCTTTTGTAATGGTTAGCAGGCAGTTGGATATGGATAAAATATTGATATTTAGAAATTGGTACGCTGAATGTGCCAGCATGAGCACATGCAATTTTTCCCTTGGCCTTTTCATTCCTGCTGAGATACAGCTATGTTTATATTATTATTGGTCCACTTTAGGTCATGATACTGCCAATAAATAATTTCATTTTAGTTTACCTAGGATCATTGAGATTGTGACACTACCCTTTATCGTTCCTTTTCATGGACACCTAAGTAATCCTATTCCTCTTCTAGGCTTCTCTATAGGGAGAATAGCGATTCTAAATATATAGAAGAATACCAATCTCTACTACATTCTATGCTTGAACTTGCAATGAATTGAATTTTTACCATTTGTACACAAATAATCCAAAGGTTTCACCCTGCATCATTAAGAGGGTCCACACTCTCTGATAGGGTTTAGTCATACCCCACCAACCCAGCTATGAGCTGTTTTGGAAGGCTTGCTAACATTTATATGAAAAGATTGTATTTAATCATGGCACTTTTTATGTCGGTTGGGATATGGTGGAAGTTTAACAGTAGGTCCCTTTCCACACATGGTTTCCCTAAAATTCCTTGAAGCCACACATGCCAAAAGTATGTTCCTCACTCCACAAAAAAGAATTGGTTTTATCAAAAGAAAAACCTTACCATATAAATCTTAATTTTTAACTGATTTGTTTGAAAGCTAGCGTTGGCCAAATGTAATCAACAAGCATCACCATCACTTCATAGAACCAAGGGAAGGTTTTCCATTTAAAGTAATGTGTTTGCCACATGTCATAGCTAATCGCTAATCACATTGATCATTATTTAATAATTTGTTACAATTATGAGTAAGATATACATCATGGAATTTAAATAAATAGCGTTAATTCATTGAACACCCTTGTACATTCCTTGGTGATACTTTGAAAGTAATATGTTTTGAAAAATAATTTTTTTATGGATTCTATTTTCCACATTCTCTCAACGATATCAAAAACCTTCTTGTAATATTTGAAACCTAAGGTCTTTCCCATACTAAAGTATGTTCTTTTAAAACATGTTTTCTTGGTGATATAGGTGATTTAGAAATGATTGGGAGAGCGAAATTCGTCATTTAATATGTACAATATGTTTGGTTGAATCCACATGAAAAAAAAGACTCCCAACCGTGAGAAGAGGAAATTACATCCTATTTCTCCCCCCTAGCACAATTACCAGTACAGTTAGAATTTAACAGCCCCAAACTGGATTTTAGTCTCAGGTACTGGAACCTCTACAAAGGTTTGACCTGGAAACATAGGTTTTCCTTAGGTTTCTCCACTAGTTCTATGTCCGACTTGGATAACCTACAACAACATCCTTCTTTTCATTTTTTATATCCCCTCTTGGATAACCATAATATCTTGAAATGGAGCTAGCCAACTCAAATATAGTATTTCAAATCCCTGGCTAAGTTAGATGAGGATTACATATATGGTCTTGAATGAGCATTTGGACTCTTTAGATATGCGCACCAATTATGTTCATATAACACAACAAATAGATGTTTCAATACAAATGTCACATAGAATTCATATTTATCTCATATGAGATTTTGTGAAGCTTAATTAAGCCTACACCTCTTTTGAGAAATTTAATTCCTACCACTTCACTTCCCTTCCTTAACCTCTCCCGTGAAGATAGTTCTCCATTTTCTTAACAAAAATATTGCTATAAAAGCTTTTAGGAGATCACAACTAAAACTACTGGACCGGAGCTCGAGAGTCGAGATGTAAACCAAAAGAAATACGTGTCACACAAAACTACTTGAGTGGAGCTCGAGAGTCGAACCTTTAAACTAAAGAAAATACATGTCACACGCGCCTTCATTAATGAACCACTTTCATAACCTTTGAATGACTCCTCCCCTCGAAAACCACAACTTTTTCCTCTCGTAAAAACACCAGCGTTTTATAGTCGAAGCCAAAATACGGAGACACATCTACCAGTTCAAACGAATGCATTATATAGATGATGGAGACCTCCATGCTTTCCTTGTTAATATTTATTGGTCTCAATATCGGTTTAAAAGTATCAATAGTACTTCACCATGAGATTTGAAACAATGTGATGTTCTTCAAATACCATTGATACTTTTTAAATAAATATTGAGATTATTAAATATATTAATAAGGGAAAGCGCTAGAGAGATTTCCATCATGTATAATCGTGACGTGCTGATTTGTAGATAATTGTCCCATCATTTTGCTTTCCGGACTGCTCCAATATAATTATTTCATGAGGGAAGGAGGGATGATCACATTGACTTGCTTGATGACATGTCTATGAAGATTAACTACCTCAAGAACTATTTTTTTGCGTAGGGAAAGAGACACATTCCCATGTCCGAGCATGAAAACGTTCTTTGATATTGTTAATGCCTCTAGTGTTTACTTCTACAAGTTCTATAGGCAGAGTCTGTAAAGGGCCAGGTAGCCTCTGGATCTCATCTTTTATGAAAGGTGACATATCTAGTAAATGCCCCTACAGTCAATCTCTGGAATGGATCTAAATAGAAGTTCTTCATTTTAATATTCGTAAAACACAACAACTTTAAGGTAAACTATGTACATGTTCCATTCATCATGAACACAAACTTCACAAGCTTGAGGTAATGAACACGAAATAAAATTCCTTCTTGGAACAGCTTCATGTGCCTCCTTGGCTTTAGAGCATTTTCCATGTTTTCCATAACCAAGACCCAAATAATTAGGCCCTTCTTGAAGAACATTTGGCTCAACTATGCCTTGTACATGCTTTCCTTTAAAACCCTTTACTTTCATAGCACATTTTCATCAAAAATTTGGACCTTATTCCTCTAATGTCTCTCAAAAGCATGTACACATTCATTTTCAAAGGAAATTGAAGGTAGAAACCAATAGCTAATTCTTCTAACTAACCTTGACTAAAATGAGCTAAATTGTACTTTGATACGAACTTGATTTAAATTGTCCACCTCACATTAGGCACCAATGATTATAACTTTTAATGGGCTAGCATTGGTTTGTAATCATCATCTCAAAATGACCTAGTAGATGAAAAATTACCATGTTTGTAATCATCATTTCACACCATCTACATATGACCCTTCTACACATTATATGATTGAATTTATGGTAGGTCATCTCCTCTACCTAGACCATGATTGATAGTGACATTAGGTGAATAAAGGAAATTTGATAAGGAAGGGATCACTATAATTTTGTCCTCCTCCACCCACTCCATATCCAGTGATTGCCTATTTTTTCTCTTGCAACATTTTATTTTGAAATTCATTTTGGTAGTTAATTCTACTAATAGTCACAACAAACCTGGAAGTCAAAGAAATTGTTATATACACTACTAAACTCAATTAACATT
The DNA here is from genome assembly GCA_034641835.2 of Pinus albicaulis. Classification (NCBI taxonomy): domain Eukaryota; kingdom Viridiplantae; phylum Streptophyta; class Pinopsida; order Pinales; family Pinaceae; genus Pinus; species Pinus albicaulis. The sequence goes on along the minus strand of CM076571.1, from coordinate 190,529,307 downwards.
GTTTTTTATTGGACTTTACAATAACAAAGAACGTAGAGTTCATTAATGTAGTAGTGTATATGATAATTTCTTTAACTTCTAGGTGTGGTGTGGCTATCGATAAAATTAGCTGCTAATGAATTTCGAGAATAGAAAGTTGGAAGTGGAAAATTGAGAAATCACTAGCTCTGGGGCGGATGGAGGAGGACAAACTAGAAACTATCCTCTGCTTATAAATTGTATTTTATTCACCTGTTGTCACAATCATTCATGGGATAGGTAGAGAGGATGACATGCCAAAAATTCATGCATATAATATGTAGAAGGGGTATGAGATGGTGTGAAGTGATGATGATTGACATGGTAAATTTTCATCTGCTAGGTCATTTTGAGATGATGATGACAAACCAATACTAGCCATTTTAAGGTTATAATCATTAACAAGAAATATGGGGAAGGAAATTCAAATGTCTCATCATGGAAATTATAAAAATTGTAAGGATGGGGTTATAAGCATTATGGAAATTTTAAGTGCCAAATTCTAAGGAGGAGGTGAATTTGATGAGGTAGTGGCTCTCCTTTGAATACTAGCAATAAATTCAATGACTAGATAGAGCTTTAAACATCCTCTTCTTTTACATTCTCATTAGCTGCATGTTTATTAACATCTTCTTGCAAAGTGGGTGTCAAACTTTTCCATTCATCATGAACACAAACTTCACAAGCTTGAGGTAATGAACACGAAATAAAATTCCTTCTTGGAATAGCTTCATGTGCCTCCTTGGCTTTGGATAATTCTCCATGTTTTACATAACCAAGACCCAAATAATTAGGCTCTTCCTCAGCAACATTTGGCTCAACTATTCCTTGTACATGGTTGCCTTTAACCCTTTACTTTCATATCACATTTTCATCAAAAAATTGGACCTTATTCCTCTAGTGGGAAGGGGTTTGTGTCAAGCTTTAAGTGTATTTTGTGAGAAATTTACGAGTTAATTATATTTTAAAAACTTGTGTACAAATAAAATGCAAAATTTTTATTTAGGAAATTTTTTTCCCTCAATCCAGATTTCGATCATTGGACATGTAAGAGGAAGAAAGAGGGAATTCACTTTTCAAATTCTAGACCTTGTCTAAACCAAAATAAACTAGAGGTTTGGTTTTCAAATACATTCACTTATTTGGAAAAGTTATAGCTACCAAAAGTCCATATGCCAATCTACCTCCTAAGAAATACATTTAGTACATCAACTCCTTTCAGACTTGAAAGGTGGATACCTAAATCCTTCCTAAAAAATTGTTTCTAAACGATTCCAACCCACTCACTTCAAAAAAGGTGTTAGGGATGACTGACATTGACTTCGCTTTGATGACATCTATGAAGATTAACTACCTTGAACTATTTTTTTAGGGAAAGAGACACATTCCCATACATCTAAGATGAAAACGCTTCTTTGATATCGGGTTGTTAATGCCTTCTAGTGTTTACTTATAGGTTCGATAGAAATAGTAGGGTTCAGAAGGCTGTGTAGCCTCTCGGATCCTATCTTTTATGAAAGGTGACATATCTATTAAATGCCCCTACAGTCAATCTCTGGAATGGATCTAAATAGAAGTTCTTCATTTTAATATCCGTAAAACACAACTACTTTAAGGTAAACTATGTACATGTGTCATTTCTTCCACAAACTAAAGTGTATAAGTAGGAAATTTTATACCAAGTATGCTCCCACCATGTAAAGTGCAATTTGGTGAACTTATCATTTTTTTAATATCTTTTTCGATTAAATTTAGTTTCACACATGATCAATTATTGCTTTAAAAGTTGTGTTCTACATAATTTGTGTACACTAAATTACAAATTGATTTTTTGAAATCTATTTTGTGAATGTCGACCAATAGATATATATCATGGAGGATGAAAGACAAAGATCAACCGAATCCCATATGGAGGTTCAGGGATCGGAGGATGTTCACGATATTTAAATATAATCTTAAATCTCCATACATGTGTGTACATATGGAATTGATTTTTTTATTAACTTTGTGAGTGAAATTAGTTGTTAATAAGTTTCATATTTTAATTTTTAGGAGGCAAGAGGAGAAGGGTTTCTACTCCATCCATGGAGCGTGGCCGAGGTTCAACCGGTCGAGGTATGAGTGGTAGCAGGTTGCGGGAAGGGGGTGATATTTATTCCCCCGAAGGCCAATCAACGGCTGCTGGTTCTCAACAGGGTCACTGTGGGTCTGGTTCTCAGCAGCGTCATTCTGGGGTTGGTTCTCAGCAAGGTCATGTTGGAGATGATGTTAACCAACAACATCAAGGTTGCCATCAATTTCAATATTTTTTCATTAAATTTGTACAACTTTTTTTACACGTGTTTTTTCTAATATATGAAATTATATATATATTGATGCAGAGGCTGAAAATGTTCGAGCCAATGGTCAAAAAAGACGCAGGGCAGCGCGCTACATTGAAGAAGAAGGCTGTCAACCTAGCACAACTTATCCGGCTGAGATTACTGATATACCATGGGAAACGAACATGGCAGAATGCACCTTACAAAGGTGTCAAAGCCTTCATGCAAAATTGCAAAGAGATCTCGAGGCTTTGTCTCTACCTGCTGAGAGTAGACAAAGCCTTGAAATAGTTACACATTCATTGGGTGAAATGGTAAAGGTGTACAGAAATTTGGGTAAAAAGTAAGTTGGGGATGATCACATTGACTTGCTTGATGACATGTCTATGAATATTAACTACCTTGAACTATTTTTTGCGTAGGGAAAGAGACACATTTCCATGTCTTAGCATGAAAACGTTCTTTGATATTGTTAATGCCTCTAGTGTTTACTTCTACAAGTTCTATAGGCAGAGTCTGTAAAGGGCCAGGTAGCCTCTGGATCTCATCTTTTATGAAAGGTGACATATCTAGTAAATGCCCCTACAGTCAATCTTTGGAATGGATCTAAATAGAAGTTCTTCATTTTAATATTCGTAAAACACAACAACTTTAAGGTAAACTATGTACATGTGTCATTTCTCCCACAAACTAAAGTGTATAAGTAGTAAATTTGATACCAAGTGTGCTCCCACCATGTAAAGCGCAATTTGGTGAACTTATCATTTTTATAATATCTTTTTCGATTAAATTTAGTTTCACACATGATCAATTGTTGCTTTGAAAGTTGTGTTCTACATAATTTGTGTACACTAAATTACAAATTGATTTTTTGAAATCTATTTTGTGTAAATGTCGACCAATAGATATATATCATGGAGGATGAAAGATGAAGATCAGTCGAATCCCATATGGAGGTTCAGGGATCGGAGGATGTTCACGGTATTTAAATATAATCTTAAATCTTCATACATGTGTGTACATATGGAATTGATTTTTTTTATTAACTTTGTGAGTGAAATTAGTTGTTAATAAGTTTCATATTTTAATTTTTAGGAGGTAAGAGGAGAAGGGTTTCAAATCCATCCATGGAGCGTGGCCAAGGTTCAACCGGTCGAGGTATGAGTGGTAGCAGGTTGCGGGAAGGGGGTGATATTTATTCCCCTGAAGGCCAATCAACCGTTGCTGGTTCTCAGCAGCGTAATTCTGGGGCTGGTTCTCAGCAAGGTCATGTTGGAGAAGATGTTAACCAACAACATCAAGGTTGCCATCAATTTGTACAATTTTTTCATTAAAATAGACGCAGGGCAGCGCGCTACATTCTAGAAGAAGGTTGTCAACCCACCACAACTTATCTAGCTGAGATTACTGATATACCATGGGAAACCAACATTGCGGAATGCACCTTACAAAGGTGTGAAAGCCTTCATGTAAAATTGCAAAGAGATCTCGTGGCTTTGTCTCTACCTGCTGAGAGTAGACAAAGCCTTGGAATAGTTACACATTCATTGAGTGAAATGTTAAATGTGTACATAATTTTGGGGCCAACGACTGATTCGTTTGTAGAAACGATGAGAAAGAGAAAAGAAACAGTGATAGGTCCCGATAAATGGTAGGACATAAAACAAAGAGTTTCAAGAGCAGATGCTAAGTCAATGTTTAGTTATAAGGAAGGGCCAAAAAGAAAAATGTTGAAGGTGCAATATTTCAAGCACCCAGACAAAGCTGGTTTTTTTTATGATCGACATCTTGTGGCCTTTGGAAGGCTTCCATGGAACGATGAGGTTCCTGTTTATTTTGCTCAAATGTTTTATGCAGAATTTTTTTTGGGTATGAAACCCAACTATAATGACCTTCCTTCAGAATTTTTTTGGCCCAGGGAGAGGTCGATTATGTCAACGTAAGGGCGCTAAGCGAGATGTGGAGTTGCCTCGCCCTGAGCCACCATTAGTGAGTCGACCGTTTCGAGTCGAAACTCTGCAATCAGAGTTGGATGCGACTTCTCAAATAAGTCGAGAAGCAAGAGATGTTATGATCGACAATGTTCAGAGCAGATTGAGTGGAGTCGATCTTTGTTTAAATTGACAAAGAGCACGTGAAAATGCACGTGCCAATTTTGTTTATCGTACAGATGAGGAGATTTACAACATGAATGTTGAAGATCTTCAAACATATGCAATAAATTGTCGCAATGGTCTGCAAGACCTAATTTTTCATGAGGAAGAGGGCATCAGAACGGTATGTGTTAGTGACGTTAGGGTTTGAAATTATTTTTACATATATATACATGTGTACAATTTGTAATAAATACATGTGTATGTACATGTATACATTTATTTGTATGTGTACATTAATCTAATTTAATGTATGATTATATGTTAAAACACCATTTGCAGTTCTCAGGCATGATGCGTGATGAAAATGTTAATATTACGTTCGGGACCTCCGGTTCAAACGATGCAGATGGGTCTGACCATCATGATATGTTTGCACATGTATGTTAGTGTTTTTTAAGTGACTCTAAAATAAATAATTGTTGCCACACATGTAGATATATATATATATATATATATATAATTTGATAAAATGTTTTAACAGGTACCAATTCCGTCTGATGTTTTTGGGATGGAGGTACCTTCTTCTTCCTTAGGAGATATACCTTCTACTTCATTGGGAGATGAGCCACGAGTATGGACAATTTTTCACTTGAGTTTAAAATTTATGTTTAAAAGTTATATATATATATATATATTCTACGTCAAAAAGTTCCATTAAAAATTGAGATATATACATATATATAGAGAGAGAGAGAGATCTATATTTTGAGTTATTTAAAATTTTTTGAATTTAGGTTCCTATAGAAGATTTCTTTAATCCGAGGACTCTAGCGATGGAGATAGGAACATCCACAGCATTTGAACAAGTTGTCTTTAGTTCCTTTTTTTAATATTATTGAAAATAAGTTTATATATGTACATGTGCATTTTCATTTGAAAGTTTTTAATTTATATAAATTATATATATATATATATATATATATATATATTTAACTGTACATGTATATTGTACAGTTTACCACTGCAGATGTTCGTATGGGAGAACCTGTTCATCAAATGGAGAGGTAACCTTACGAGGTATTGAATGATTTTTTTGTTATATTTTGTTTTTTACATGAAGTTCTAGATATATATATTCTCATTCATTTTTAAAACTTCAAATTTTAATGTTCAAGTACATGTGCATTATGTATGTAGGTTTCCTATTCACAGGATAGGGCGCAGACTGAGACCCAGACGCTAGATCCTCCATTTGATGGACATGATTTACAGTAGATTTGATTTCAAAATTTAGATGGTTTTAAAATTTGTTAAACTTGATACAGTTTGATACTCAAGTGAGATTTACAATTTTTGGACATATTTTATTACAATGTTATTATATAATTTGTTTTATTTAATTTTTGGATGGTTTTAGTACTTTTGGCATGTGAATGTGAAGTAATATTGTCATCTGAACTACATTTGGCATGTGATATTTAATGTTAAATGTTTTTGTTGGATAGTTGAATTATAATTGGCATGGCATGGGAAGTTTTTAAAACTAAGTTTTGGATGGTTTCAATCTACATTTTACATGTGATATTTAATGAACTTTAAATGTTTAATGTTTTAATGTTGCAAAATATATAATCAAAAGGGTTTTAAAACTTAAAGTTTTGGATGGTTTCAATCTACAACTTAAAGTTTTGGATGGTTTCAACCTACATTTGCACATGTGGTAAATTGAAATTATGTTACTTGTAACAAGACAATCCCCATTGATTTCATTGTATATGTTGATTTCTGATTTGATATAATTGCATGTATGATGGTACATTAATTGTAAAGTCATTGGATTAATAGTGTTCATTGATTTCAGTGTAAGCGCAAAAAATTATTGACAATGTAGAACGATTTTTGTGTTATAATAATTAAACCTAATAATGTTGGAGAGCAAGAGAGATAAGGTATGGTGTTTACTACAAGAGTTCGAGCTAAATATTTAAATGGTTTATATGATTTATGATTTTTACTTTCTTTTTAATATAATCGATACGGAAAGATGACAAAACTAATAAGGGTGACAATAAGAATATAAGAAGAAAATAGTTTAAGATTGATCACAATAAATGCTATTTGTAAGTGATTACATTCTAATTATTCACATTCTATCATTCAATATTATTACATTGTCACTTCGCATTCAAAAATTTTATTTGATCATTTTCCATTATTAAAGTTATTCTACAATATTTATCATCTCAACAAATTGAGGTAACTAAGAAAATTTAAAATTAAAATGACTTGATAAATCTCAAACATATTTAGCATATTTAAAATGGTTTATCGATATTCTTGGTTGCACACGATTGAAAACAACCTAGATCCATCTTAACTACGGATCTATCAAGCGTCGAGAGGGATCAAATCTCTCGAGGTGCAAACCTTTTCTCAAGTTTTGCACTCAAAAAAGAGGTTTGCACCTCTAGATATTTGATCCCTCTCGGTGCTTGATAGATCCATAGTTATGATGGATCTAGGAAAATAAATTTCTAAAAATAAGTAAGGGAAAAGCAGCATAGGGAACAATTAGGAGTAGATTTAGGGCATAGGGAACAATTATGAGTAAATTTAGGAACATGTGATAGTTTAGTGAGATAAAATCATATTTTAATAAAATAATGGGAATTTTTAGGAGAGACAAATAGTGGATATGACATGTATTTTGGTGAATAATCAAATTTATGGAATTAAACAATTAATTATTTTTGTATGTGAAAACAAGATTCACACCTAATCCTCACCTAAAAGACCAAATTAAACACATTATTATTAAGGGGACGAGGAGCTTTCTAGGTTTTGAGCTCCCCATTGTTAGATGAGTGTCGTAATGGCATTCCATGTATTTTTGTGAGAACTTATGATATTGTGATATTCTAATTACGAAATAGTGATCTTGAGTACACGCTAGATAATGTAGTAGATAGGAACTTTTTGATAAGGGGAGATTAGGGATGTGACCAAATTCCTATCAGTGAAAAAAAAATTCTTCACCTTCCTATAACTCCATTGTAGCTTTGGGGGCCAAAGGTAAGAAGAGTACCTTGGAATTTATTGGGTGAAAAACCAAGTAGGTCACCAACTTTGGTCTAGTGCATTGGAATTCATTAAAGAATTGGTCATTGGAGCTGCTTCAAGCTAGGAGCGAGCATCGTCACCAACTTAAATTGAATATTTTACACTCCCTAGGGTGAATGATACTTTAATTTGATTGACAGTATAAGACTTTCGAATTTTTCCAAATGCCAAATGATCTTACAAAGCTAGTATTTATAATATCCTAGTAGGTCATTCGGTGACAACTTTTACTGGAAACTTGAAACAAAGAGAATCTATCCTTGGCTAGGACATCATGTAAGATGCCTGCCATAAACAGTAAAATTGTACTTAAAAGCTGAGATTCGGGCAAGTGGGGACAACCACTTGTTATCTCGTCCCTTGGAGGTTAGGCCATATGGGGACCGAATCTGACCTTACAAAATAAAGTGAAATAATTTGTACCATACGGTCGGAAAACATATACAAGAAAAATTAATATACAAGAACAATTAATTTCATTCTAGAATATATATATCCAATACATATAACATTTTTCATCAATGTACATGTATAGAAAAACTACTTTCAGTTGATACTAGAGCACGTGCTTGTACCCAAACAATTTGTAACATGTGCAAACCACAAATAACATAAGAAACTCAATTTTTAGTTGAGTACTGGAAGTTCTAAAACATATTTAATCCAAAGATAATAAATTGTTGGACACTTCACTAAAAAAAATTCTAATGGAATTCCATCCTCAATAATTCGTTCATGATCGGATTTTGACATTTTCCATTTCTTAATTTTCGATTTTTTCTTTGATTGAACTTCTATCAACTTTATGCGTGCTGCACACACCAAGTGACTATATTGACAACTTATGGAATCGGGTTCATAGTCTTCAAAGTAAACAAAGTCTCCACTTTGATGAGTTTGTTTGAAAAAATAACCTTTCAGTATAATAGACCCTCTGTCATACTGAAATCCGTGATCATCATAGTTTTGTAATAATTTCATTTTTCGTTCAGTGCAACGCATCAAATAATACTTCACATTTTCATCGTTGTCAAGAGGTGCAATTACAGCAAAAACATCTCCTGCACAATAAAATAAATTTAACATTTAATTATGCATATTTAAATTTATTTCTAAATATTTAAATCATTAGAAAGTAATTCAAATGTTACCTTCTCTAACAAGATCAGAAACTCGATCACCATCAGATGATATTGTAGTTTCATCTGATTGCATTTCTTCAAACATTGCAACAGACATTTTTCCCCTTGTATTTAGCTTTGTATGTTTCCAATCGTTCACATACATTTTGTTTTCATAAACGTCATTGGATTTTGTGTTGTCTATGCAAACATCACAAAAACAAGAATATTTTCTTTTATCCAATGCAAACACATTTGTGGAAAACTTTGTTTGAATTGAATGCAATTTTCGAGTCCCTTTTATTGTTTCAACGTCATTTCCAATTGATCTATTTACGTCTCTGATTCCAATATGCCAGAAAAACCTTTATATGGAAAATTAGAAAAAGAATTTGTAAATATGATATCAAAATAGAATTAAAAATAATCATTGCATGATAAATGTACAATGTTTAAAATTAGATTTCCAATATAAATTAAATTGAATGTACCTTCGCACTTCTCTTGATGGGTTGTTCTCATGGCTTAGAGCAGCGATGCACCATTCAACAACTTCTTCAGCGGTCACAAGTCGGCGTGCAGAGTGGTTCATTTGATATCTTCGAATTACTTGTTTTATGCATACTCCTGCACCGTCATGTTCTCCTTTTCCATGGCCAGTCTCAAAGAAATTCCAACAGTGTTTAATGGATGTTTTCTTATGAAGACAACACAACCAAAAGAATGATCGTGCAGATTTGAATTGACCTGCGCATCCATCTGACCATATCCAATGTTCATTGAATGTTATTCCACAATCTTTCAATGAATCATAAATTTTTCCAAAACAATGTTGTACAAAACATGTATCATGTGTACGATCGTCACTGATATAAAAGTGATATTCTTTAATTATATGTCGATTTTCACTCGTGCTTTTTATATGATCGACATTTTGTTCAGCATGTCTATATAGAATATGGACGAGCATGGAGACTTGGTCAGAATGATAGTATTCACTCTGAATTTCTTTTTGTGGAACAAATGTGTAGTTTTCTGCAAAATCAATCACTGAAAAAATGGTCCTTGGTGGAAAAAATTCACAAGATTTTTTTAATTGCAAGTCTTGCCATCAAGCTCTATGGGAATGCTTGGTGTATTTGTAAATTTCTGCCTCAAACTTTCTCAAAAAGTCTATCAGAAAAATTTATTCTTCTCGTAATTCGATTCTTTTAACACTATTTGCACCTTGAATCGATGTACCGATATATTCATATCTCTTCCATTTCACTTTCATGTTGGACAATGATTGATCATTTATATCAATACGATATTTGTTTTGAAATTTAGTCAAATTTCCACAATCATCGCATTTTTTACCACCAACACATTTTTTTTTGTAAAATAGTTCATCGGTTTCTCTTTCACATAGAATTTGAGATATGAATTCACGAATAGTGGAAGGAGGAGTTGAATCCTTCCATAATTTTCTACCGAAATCAAGGAATGTGTCATAATATAACTCAAATTCCACATGATAACGGCAACAACAAGTGTCGCGTACGGTGATAGGTTTTACATACCATGGTTTTTGTTGAACAAAAGCACTGAGTGAAACATGAATTTGGCGATTCTCTTTTTTGAACTTGTTGAATAACTCTATCTTAGTGGTTTCCAAGAGATTTTTTTTCATGTTCTTCGTACTTATTTCATGCTATTCTTCTTCGCATCACATGTCTTGCAGTTGGTGAAACACGCGAATTGTTCTTCCAATATTCATATATTATTTTTTTAACATTTTCTCCAAGTCTATCTTTGTATGGTTGCCTACAAATAGCTCTCCAACAAGCGAGTTCATCATTTACATCTATTTGCAGTCGAAATTTTCGATGTTTGTGCAGATTTTTTCGTGAGGTTCCCAGTGCTCGTGCCATAGATGTTATCAAACGATTCTCTTGAGTACTTGGTGAAACTATTGCCATCTGTATTCCTCTACTTATATTTGAAACATCTTTATCTCTAGATCTCTTAATTGACTCTATAGCACTACTCATATTTTTTATCACTTCTTCATTCATTTTTTTATCTTTAGTTGATTTTCGAATACCCAATAGTGCCGTCGCTTCTTTTAATTTCCGTAATTATAGGAGACCTTTCAACATTTGAGCATGAACTGTCACTTGCTCATTTGAGAAATACTCTTAAAAAATGCGGTTGACACGATATCGTATACATAACAAAGCAAGTTTTATCTCCATATGTGAGGCTAATATAACATCTCATTATCATACATCATCTATATATATCTAAAAATAATACATTTTTAATAAACTAAATTAACTATGTCACAATATTAGAAAATTTTTAAATATATCAATAGATCATAATATTAACATTTACATACCTGCTTCAATTTCTGCTTGAGGTTGATTTTCTTCTTCAATATTTTGAGGAATATCTCTGTCTATTGACATTAAACAAAATATTTTTCGAATTACTTCATCAAATAAAAATTAAGCTTCACATTTGACATTAGGAAAATTTTAAATATATCAACAGATCATAATATTTACATTTACATACCTGCTTCAATTTCTGCTTGAGGTTGATTTTCTATTATTTATATGACTGCCTCATACATTAAACAAAATATTTTTCAAATTAGTTCATCAAATAAAAATTAAGCTTCACATTTTACATTAGGAAAATTTTAAATATATGAATAGATCATAATATTTACATTTACATACCTGCTTCAATTTCTTCTTGAGGTTGATTTTCCTCTTCAATATTTGAGAGGGCTTCTAACCTTCTTTTGCGAGATTGTCTCGTCTCTTCTCTACGTTCCTCAAGGTCTCTTTTTCGATCATATTTTCTCGCACTAGTTCTTCGATTTCCCATGATAATAGGGTATGAATTTCAAAAAATTTCCTTCAAAAATTAGACAATAACTCAATTAAAAAAAATATCACAAAAGATTTAATTTTAAAAAAATCAGTTTAAATTTTTTGCAAAAAATACTTACTCCAATCCAAAACACTTACTTTAAAAAATTCGAGAGAAAAATGTCTTATAAAAATGAAATGAACCTCAAAGATTTACTTCAACTCAAAACATGTACATACCTCCAAGAAATGTCTTCCAAAAAATCAATTTGCTTCCAAGTAATGTTAAACCCAAACTTTGAAGAAACCTCCAAGAAATGTCTTCCAAAAATGTCTTCCAAAAATCAATTTGCTCAAATATAAATGTTTCAAACTCAAACTTTGAAGTTAAACCCTCCAAGAAATGTTCTTCTCAAAACAACCCAAGCCCCCAAGAAATGTTCTCAACCCAAACTTGTGAATCCAAAACTGGAAGATCTTTTGTAGTATCGGGAGATGAAGTGTGCGAAACGTGCGAAAATTGTGAATCATTTCGCGGCAATTTATATTGACGCGAAATGTGTTTTAGTGGGGGGCTCCGCAAAACTTTCTGGCCGACGGAGAGTTATACAATAGTTCGGCCGAACTTTTGATCAGAAGTTCGGCCGAACTATTAAGACGTTAGATTTAATGTGGCTTTAAGTTTTTATAAACATAGTCGGGTCGAACTAACGCGTCACCATTACGCAAAAACCAGGCTCTGAAAACGGTTCTGCAACTTTGGACTGATTAAACTCCATGAAAGGTTGTTAATTAACTATCGGAACCAAGACAAGCATTTTCATAATTGAATCTACTTTAAGGAAATATAACTTTTATGGAATTTCGTAAACGTTTATTAATTTTAATTATTTTTCTAAAAAAATGGGTGCGAACAATTTCTAAGGGTCATTGTGATTCAGTGAAATCAAAATTTTGTATCTCCTAAAATACATTGTAAAAAAAATTGAAAAAATTATGGGGCATTACATTGGTCCGTTGTCTCTAATGGGTAACTTTTAGATTTTTATTTTATAACTTATATGTTAAGAAATTTCTTGCAACGCGAAACATATCCAAAAAACGCAGTTTTTTGTTTTGGACCAGTTCAAAAAATTCTAGTAATTATGAGATGCATCCATTGGCTTTGTAAATATAACGAAACCAAAGTAGACTCCGTCTAGATTGTTGTAACACATTTTGTTTTTTCAAAAACACAAATTTTCAATGAATACAACATTGCGTCATAACATGACTTCTTATGAATCCTTTGATTGTTAAGAAACACACACTCAAAGAAATGCTAAGTTGAAATATCAAATCTGCATAAACAAATTTCAAAAAATAAATAATAGAAAGCTAACAAAATTTCTCACAACTTTTATTTTTATCGCAAAATGAAGTTCTACACAGAAAAATTGTTATAGTTTGCAGAAAGTTGAAGAACCGAAAAAAATGAAAATTTTTTCTCAAAAAAGGGCAAAAAGTGTAACCCAGCTTCACATTTTCACCCTCTACTTTTCTTTTTATCAGAGAGATTATCTCCCTAATTTCTCCCTACTATGAACCTTTACGCATGAGTTAATGTTTTTTTAATCAATCATATCATTTTCAGATGGAATATCATTAGCAAGGTATCTTTTCTTTCATATTGTTGTCCTTTTTACTTACCACATTACCTATCATCAACCCAAGCATCTTATCTCTTATTCATAACTATCTTTATACACTTTTCCCTCATTATAACCATACCTCTTGTTGTCCTCTCATTTGATATGTGTACTCTGCTTCATTTACTGCTGTATTTTTTGTTCCCTTGCCTTGACGTCAACACAACACTTTTTCTATGCTTTATGGTCATGGAATCCCTTTTTCAATTGGAAGGGTGAATGTATGCATTGTGGATAGCACCCGATATAAGTACAGAATTCTGCCATAATTTTTTGATTTGCCACAATATTCATACTGCATTTCTATAGAAGTTTTTCTGATTGAACTTTTGGCATACATCTTATCTATTGCTCTTCAAAATTAACATTGTGGATTCAAGAAAATTACATGCAGAATCGTGATTTGGTTACAGGAGAACAACAAGTATGGGGGGGGAATTCTATTCGCAGCATGACCACACTATTGCAACTAATAGCAAAGGCTCGTGCAACTCGCGCATGCGCACAATTCTTCAGACATGATGTGCTTGCATGGCTTCCACCTTTTGCATCACTTTCAGTATCTGCTTAGCCTACATCAGCTTCAACAAATTCTAGTCCCTATATGTCATTCCACATTTTTTTCGGAGGTAACACGAGGTAAAATAGCATAATTTTCTGATTTATTACAAATTTAAGAGAATTTCATGAAAATCCATTGAGCATTATTTATCATCATTCATTCCACATCTTTACCACTTCCCATTTTTCAGAGACATATCATCTTTCAGTTTGGGGGAGTGTTGATTTCCTTCATTTCTTTCTGATGACCATGTCACTAATATTCTTTATCATCCATTGATATTCTTATTCATTCTCAACACCTCCCTTATTCCATGTTGTTTTACACCAAGCATAGATTTCAACAGATTGTAGCAACCACCTCTCTTTGTTTTCTAGCATTGCATGAGGACATGCTAATTCTTCAATTCGGGGGAGGAATTGCTACACATGATGGATGTTTTATACTTTATTTCTCGTTTAAGGCATACAATTTCATTTTTATACGGTGCAGAAATTGATTTGCATATATCTTTAAAACTATGAACTGAATTTTTGTGATTTCTGGATAACAAAAAGGTATCATTAAAATACATAAACCTAGATAATTTCACGCTAAATTAGTTCATAAAATTTCAAAAATTATGCACTATCACCTACAACCATTTTTTTTATATCTCATGATCCATGCATCAAAACGATCTGATTTTTGAGAAAATGGTTAATGAAGTTTGTTGTTACTTATATCACATTTTTCTGCAACTTCATATATATATAGTTGAACATCAACTGTAAAAATTGTTACGCCTTCATCAAGATTGCTAAAATTGAATATTCATTATTTGAGGAAAATTTCATTTGTTCCATCCATTTCATGAGTTGGGATGAACAATTTTTTTTGCTTAGTTAACACATGGGTTTTGTCTTTGGGTTGCATGAGGACATGCAATATATTCAGTTCTGGGTTGCATGAGGACATGCAATATATTCAATTTGGGGGTATGTTGGGCCGCTAATTTTTTATTATTATTATCACTTTTTAATACTTATTTCATCCATTTCTACTCTTCTTTATCATGTCATTTATCATAATTTATCATATAATTCCATTTTATAATTATTTATGCTCTTATGGATAAATATTATTTCTTCTCCTTTATTTTTAATAAATTGATGATTATGCATGATTTTACCAATTATTGTTTATTAATCAATTTTTTGTAACATCAATCACCATTTTAGCCTCCAAGATATTTTCCAGATTACAGAGTTGATCTCCAGCTCATCATTAAATATGCCAACTCAGAAATTCGTTGGAATAAGAAGTGACAGTTTTTCATTGGACGTATTGGGAAAATGGAGAAGAATCTGGAAAATCCGAAACATGGGTTTTTTCCAGAACGGACCGAATTAACTTTATTAAAGAACAATTTGCCCAAATTCGGCCTATATTGAGATAAACAGAAGGTTCTCTGAGGATGATTTTCCCAAATTCGTCGTTGCGACTGTTTTCCAAATTATGTCAATTGCAATACCAAATTTGACTTGTTCCTATTGAATGATTGATGGAAATATATTTTCTTGTTGATCAAGTTGTTGGGAACAATCCAATTTTGTTATGAGGGATCACATTTACTATTTACTTTCTCCTCTTTCTAATTATAAAAGAAGAGCATGTATTGCCATTATTCAAATTTTCCCTCTGGTGTTTTCAATTTGATCATCGACTCTCGTTGGTTAAAACAAAGTGCGATTTCCTGTAAACTTCTTTACACATGATTAATATATAATTCAGTTGTTGTTCCATTATATGATACTGGAGTAGTTCGGTAGTGCTTCACTAGCAGCAAAGGGCCCAGCCCTGGTGGATCCACTTGCTATTTGTACCATTACTTTACAACTCTAGTAGTGTGATGGTTTGCTTTAATTTTCATTTCCCTTAATCGCATTGCTTTACAATTCCCTGTTTTATAGTTTACTGTTTCAATGTTTTATGAAATCGTTTTATTGCATAAGCTGTGATTGAACCGCGTTTTCGTTCCCTTCCACCATAACAAGATTACTATCCTTTGCAGCTTATATTGTTATGCTATTCATTTCAAGTATAAAGCTTTGCTGTTCATTTCTATTAAATAGATTTGTTGTTCATTACTACTAAATAAGCTTCATTGTTCATCTGTTTCCTGCAAGTATTTGGTTTTGCTTTAGAATATTATTGCAGTGAGCGTGTTTATTCCATTTCCATTAGCAGCATTATTAATTTAATTTAGTTATCATTCCCAATTAGTTGTTTTGGTGTGGAGTGCAAGATCAACAACTGTAAAGAACATTGGCTATTGTTGTCAAATCTCTCAGATTGAGGATCTTATTTATGATTGATTAGTTTACATCAGTTAAAAGAGGAATGAGTTATTCTTATTATATCCTCGACTGATAATTGTTGTTACTTTGCTGAATGAAAGATTTAATTTTAGAGCATTGAGTTTCCTTTAGTTGCAAGTGGGATTTATTAAAATTATCCGTTTATTATTGTATTTGAAATATCTATACTACATTTTAAGAAACATTACTCTTTGGGATTATAGCATGCACATATTGTGTACACTCTTGAAATAAGAGGACTTGCCCGGGATGATAATTAATGTGGGATAAATAGGAGTTTTAAAAGGCACATTTTAGCACCCAACAGATGTCTAATATAGTATCTATGAAAAAGAAGACAGGAGAAATTAGAGTATGCATTGATTTTTGAAATCTGAACAAAGTATCATTAAAAGATAATCATCCACTACCAAAAATGGACCACATTCTGCAAAGGGTAGTTGGATCATCTAGAATTTCTTTGTTAGATGGATACTCAGGATATAATCAAGTTCTTGTCCACCTATATGATCAATAAAACACAACTTTCACCACACCTTGGGGTACTTTCATGTGCGCCAAAATGCCTTTTGGTTTGAAGAATGCAGGGGCAACTTTTCAAAGAGAACTGGATATTTCTTTTTCCAATGAAAAAGATTTGTTTTTGGTTATTTACCTTGATGATATCATTTTTTCCTCAAAGACAAATGAACACCATTTGCAGCATTTAAAGACAGTTTTTAAAAAGTGCAGAAAGTTTGGTATTTCATTAAATCCAAAGAAGAGCCTCTTTGCCATGGAAGAAGGTAAATTGCTGGGGCATATTATATATAAATATGACATAAGAGTAGATACTTCAAGGATTGAAGCAGTTCATGATTTAGATTATACTAGGAGCAAAAAGGAGATTCAATCTTTCAATGGTAGAATTAATTTTCTAAGAAGATTTGTTCCCAATCTTGCTGAACATTTGAGGCAGATTACTAATATGTTAAGGAAATATACTGAAGTAAAATGGTCTGAGAAAGAAAATAAGTCATTTAATCAAGTCAATTTAGCTCTATCTCATGCTCCCATTCTCATTAGCCGAGACTATACACTTGATTTTATAATTTTGTCATTTGCTTCAGAGCATACACTTATTGTTGTTTTAATAAAAAAGAAAAATCAACATATAGAACAACCCATTGCTTTATTTAGCATAACAATAAGAGATATTGCTTTAAAGTACAATATCAGTGAGAAACAAGCTTTAGCATTAGTAATAGCATTGAAAGATTTTAGAGTTTGCATTTTACATTCCCATGTCATTGCTTATGTGCCAAATGCTGTTGTTAAAGAAGTACTCACACAGAATGATCCAGAAGGTCGTAGAGGAATATGGATTGTTGCCTTGCTAGAGTATGATTTGGAGACTAAGCCCAAAAAATTAATCAAAGGAAAAGGCCTAGCAAAGCTGATGGCAGATTCTAATCTTCATGCCTTGGACATAAACTTCATTGCTACATTGTATGTTGAACAAACTGTTGAGACATTACTTAAGATAGCTGAAATATTTTCTTTATCTCCCTGGTATGTTGATATTGTATATATTCTACAACAATTGAATCCTCATCCTAGCATGAAAAGTAGTAAAGTAAGATAATTGAAGTTAAAAAGCACTGAAATATTGCATTCTGAATGGTGTCCTATAATGGAAAGATCTTGGTGGAATATTGTTGAACTGTTTAGTTGAAGGTGAAGTTGAGAAATTCATGAAAACTTTCCATAAGGGTGATTGTGGAGGTCATCATTATTGGAAAACAACAACAAATAAAATCTTGAGAGCAGGTTTTTATTAGCCTACCTTGTTTTCTGATGTCTACAAAATAGTTAATAGTTGTCATGAGTGTTAGATATTTCAAGGAAAAAGGAAACTTTTACCTTTACCTCTTAAACCAATTGAAGTATAAGCACCATTCCAACAATGGGGACTTGACTTTATTGGTGAAATTTATCCTCCATCTTCAGCTCAACACAAATGGATTCTCACTGCTACAGGTTATTTTACCAAATGGATTAAGGCTATTCCCACTAGTCATGCAACTGATTTTTTTATCATTTAGTTTCTTGAAAACAATATTCTATCTCGATTTCGTTGTCCATACAAGATTATCAATGACAATGCAATTGCTTTCAAATATAAGAATACGATTGATTTCTGTGATAAATATCATATTAGACTTGGTCACTCCACTGCATATTATCCTCAGTGAAATGGGTTTGCAGAATCATCTAATAAGTCTTTTGTGAATATTATCAAGAAGATGTTACTGGAAAAAAAAAGGAATTGGCACAAGAATCTTGCAAATTCTCTATGGACCGATAGAGTGAGCACAAAAGATCAATTAACATGTCTCAATTTCATATTGTTCATGGATTTGACACTATTTTCCCTTCTTCCTTGGTTGTTCCAGTAATGAAGATTTTGCAGGAGGTAGACAGTGAGCTTAATGACATCCAGAGAAGGACCAACCAGATGATACATTTTCAACAATCAAGAAATGAAGTTTTCAGTAATACTTCAAAGCTGCATGACAAAATTAAAAATATTTTTGATAGAAAAACAAAGGCTGATGACTTCAAGATTGGAAACATTGTTCTAAGATGGGATGCCAGAAATGAAGATAAGGGCGAGCATGGGAAATTTGACAATCTATGGAAAGGACCTTACAATATCGTAGCATTCAGAGGAAACAAGGCATTATTTCTAGAAGATCTTGAAGGGTAGGAAGCATTGGGAGAACCTATCAATGATAGGTTTCTAAATAATTATATTTCTTGAAATCTTGAGAAAAAAATTCATTTTCATTGTATATAACAATTTACAATTGATGTCCCAACAAATAAGGAAGTTGTTACATAAGTTTGAAGCCCAAGGAGAAGGCCATGATACTTTTGCAAATAGCTCGTGTTTTTTTTTTTTTTTTTTTTTTGTAAGTTCACAATTTTTATTCTTTTGTCAAGTCAGACTCAAGTCAATTGTTTTTAGTCAAATTTTCTAGTTTGTTTAAGTTTTTCAAAATCCAGTTGACTCCATATCCCAATGGTAAGGCTACCTAATCTACGGTGTTATTGACACATCCTAAAGGAGCTTCCATCCCTAGCTGGAGCCAATGTTAGATTCAATTTATTAGTGATCAAAGATAGCTCTTTTGAGAGTTTTCCATCAGGTCATCAGTCAAAATGTTTTGCTTTTTTAGTCAGTTTTTAGCAATAATTTTGGTCATTGAAAAAGTCCTATCTTGATATGATGTTTCTTCACATCATTTTATCTTTACTACAATGTCACTTGACTCAATGAAATTTAAGAGTCAGGTCACTCCATCTCATAGAGGTCAAGTCTAGGGTCAAAACTTCCCATGGAAGAATCTTCAAAATTTTCACTAAAAATAAGGCAGTGAAACCTCCATTTCATTCATAAAAGTCTAGTTGAAGGAGCAATTCAGTTTTTCCATTTCAAAATAAACACTGCATGTCATAATAATTTCCTATTATGTTGTTGTAATTGAGAAGAAATGAAGAGCTTTGCTGAAGAAAATTATTTTCAAAATCGCATTTTTATCAAATTTTTAATCCTAAAAAATTTTAAAAATCACTCTCGAGACCATAGGATTTAATCTTATGTGTTATTCTCCATTACCCATGTGACAATTTCATTCACTAAGCTGTTAGTTATCCAAATCACATCACATTTTCTATCCCCCTACCCCACCATTCATTGAACTTCTACATACGTTAACCATCTCCCATCTCGCTGATCATCCATCACATCCAAATCACATCTGTTGGCCCACATGTGACTTCGGCCCCCTCTCATCATCTGAAATTTAATGTCAGGGTGGGGGGTCTGAAAAGGGTGGTTTCAAAACCTGAACCCACCGCTACGTGTCAACTATATGTGATTCCCCCCACCCCCCGCATGAAACCACTTACTGCTAATGTACCCCTCCGAAATCCTATTTATCCGTCGTATCAAACCATTGCTCCACCTTCCATTTATGTCATGCCACCTAGTTATGCTACTGTTCAATCAAATTAATTCCCGCCCTTCCATAATCGTTATCAAATTAAATTAAATTTCTAACCGTTAGGCTAACGTACCTGCGCCCTTTCCAAATGGGAATTAAACCAATTGTCCATAAATTCATCACTAAACACTTGTTTTGAAATTTTATTCTGTTATTTGCTTTTCTCTACATAGGATTACAAATTTACATTTATTGACCAAAACTCTAGAGATCAACCTCACCACTGTTTAAATCCCTCCTTTGCAGCTATTGATTTTCTTCTAATCTGCATAGATTTTCCTCGGTCTTTGTCTCTGTTTTTCATCATAAATTCGTATTTCCACCATTTCAATAGAACCAATCATGCCTCCAAAGAAAAAAGGACCTAAAGAACCAGTAAGTCTGCTAATACACCCTCCAATTGAATTTCATCACATACCATTAGCAAAAAAATACCATAAAATCCATGAAACCCTTTGTGAACTTGAGTTATTTGAATTGTATTGCTAGTTAGAGGATAAATTCTTAGATAAATCTGATGATATAGGACTGTGGGATTCTAACCTTCCACATTTTATCTTTCCTCACACCAATAGTGCTCCAGAATTTGTTAGAAGATGCCAAGATTGGTATATGCCTAATCAAAGAGATATTATTGCTCCTACAGGAGAGATTTTAGTGACCATCACTTCCCAAAACATTGAACAATTGATGCAAACCCCAAACATATAGAATGCCACACCATTTTCCGAAGAAGCACAGATTTAAATATATCGGAAGTTAGATTTTGCAAAAAGAGCTCAAAATCTTGAGTTGTTTATGACTGAAAATGATCCATTACCCAAGAAAAACCCTCCATTTCCATCATCCATTTTCCCTAAAAGATCCAAATTAATCATCACAGTCATTTCCTACCTTCTTGGTTATTATTCAGACCAATGGGTAGATGAAGCCATCATATGATTCATGTCCATTTTCTCCACAGATTCGAAACCGTCCATCACATTTAACTTCAGTCAATTCATTGCAGATTCTATCCATGAACAACTTGTTAAATTCCTAATTGAAGAGGTTTTAAAATATGCCTCTGTGTTATTTATTTGTTCATATATTCTCATGGAGACAAATTCAATTTTTCCTTACAGAAATTGGATGAGGAAGGAAAGCAACAGTCAATCATTTTTTGGACTTCATTAGTGATGAAAGAACAAAAAGAGTATTCATATAAGTAGTTTGTAGAATTGTTTCCTCATCCAGCACTTAGTTTATTGAACAACACTATAGAGCCCAGGATTAGTGAAGAAATCAGAAAGGTATTGCAGCTGTCAGATCAAGCCAAAACAAGGGATTGGTATCTTTACCAAAACTAAACAGAACTCAGAGTCTATGGTTGTGAGCTTCCCCCTTAAAATTTTCCAAAATTCCTCCCAATGAGGATTTTTGCATTAGATTACATCAGAAAAATTATTAATGTTGATGAAGTGCATTTTGTGTCTGCTAAAAATAAATCACAATTCAAAATCAAAACACGGATAGGACCTTTTATCTGTAATATCAAGACAACATGGGAGGAAGCAGATAAATTGTTGAAAGAGATGCATTTTAACCTTAGTTTCACATGGTCTTATGATCCAGTTGGTTTGATTTCTAAAATAAGGGTAGAGAACAAATCTACGCCATATTTTCATACAACTAGACCAAATATTGAAAAATATATGAATCAACTTGAATGGACTGAGGGTACTTTAGAGGAGGTTTAAGGACAAACAGTGTCTACATCAACATTATAGACTCCTGTTGCATAGGAGAGAGTAGGGAAAAGGGTCAGAGAAGATCATTCATCTCCAATGACTGACTCATCTAGCAAAGAATTCAAAATCCACTACAGAAAGAAGACAAAGCTTAATCCAAAGGTCAATCCTAGAAAGGAGTCAGATAAAGAAGTAATTATTATTACTGAAGAGACACCTCCTTCCACATAGGCAGGTGATCAAAGTAATTATACTACTCCTACTACTTCAGTAGTTTCTAAATATCAACATCATTCAATTCAAACTAGTAAAATTGTTACAGGGGAAAAAGAAGATTGTCTTTGACACCTTCAGAGAGATAAAGTTGAAGGATGAAATGTTGAAGACCCGTACATAAAATAAATTTTGGAAGCAAACTCCTAGCTCTCAGAGTAGGTTTCTCTCAGCTTTTGATTCATATAAGGGAAAAATGTAGTTTTCTTTTCTTTAAGCACAAATTCCATAGCCAAAATGAGAAGCAGATTACAAAAATATTGTATTTGAGTTTGATACTAAGGATATACATCTAATAGATCATATGGAGTTACACAAACAAATTTGTGAGATGATTTCATCCACTCTCACTAACATTGCTATGAGTTTATCAAAACTGCAAGTTTCATTGGCTAATGTACAATCACAACTGAAAAATGGAGAAGGTTTCTTCATTAGCTAAGGATACAAGAATCAAAAATCTAGAAGACCTGGTGATAAAAATTGGATATGATCCTTCCAATTTCAATGTAATTGAAGAAATGATCAAAAATAAAAATGTTGAGATAGCAGCATTGAGGAAGTAATTGAATATTCCATCAATAGAAGATCGTTTGGCAAAAGACATTGAAGAGACTGAATCTCAGAAGACAGAAATGATGTAGCTGATTATGGAACATAATGCTCAAATAAAACAGATGGAATCAGAGCTAGAGAAAATGATAAAGGAAAAGGAACACACAACTAAAACATCAAAGGATACTTTAGAATCAGTGCCACTTGTAGTCATCCCTATAGTCACACCTTCTACAACAAGTACTAGAGATGGATCTGAGCATCTCACTAAAGCAGTTCAAAATATGTCAATTCAGGAAGAGGAAATAAAGAAATTACAGGATCAAGTAAACTTGTTTCAATATCATAAATCTACCAATGAAAGTTCACATGCAGGTGAAGCACAAAGAGCTAAGAAATTAATTGAGAGGTTGCAGAAAGAGAAAAAAGAATCAGCCATTGGAAATACTTTGGTCCAAGTAAAATAAATAATCTAGGAAGACATCATGGAATATTTAAATGAGATTTGGCCAAGTATACAAATTATATTTGAGAAAAAGGAGCTAATACAGAAATCAAATGAGGCCATTGCAAAAATAAAAGCACGACTGGGAGACAAGCCTTCTACAACAAGAACCATTATCAAGTTTCTGAATGCAAAGAACAAGTATGAGCTAGATGATTTGGGCATAGATGAAAAAAAAGAAACAATCCTGGAGGTAAAGAAGGTTCTCACAAAGAAGAATTTAATTCTCCAGCTTGAGGAGAAATGTCACAGTTTGGATATCACAGTTCAGATAATTTTCAGCAGAATAAAGCCTCTGACACATAAAGGATTTCCCTCTCTGCTTGTGATCAATGATAAATTTATTACCGAAGAGGATTATTGGAGAAGACTTAAGGAAATTTCCAGAGATACTACCAAGTTTTCAAACATCAAAGGCACATTGACAGGAAGGGTGATGTTGGGAATGTTAAGCAATGATATTTTTATTCAGTATGAGATTAAACATGTTTTTGTGGTGAGGCCCACTTTTTCCAAGTACACTGAAATGGATAAAGTTTACCGAAAGGTAATAAAATTGGCCATCCTTGATGAAGAGCACTGGGAAAAACTATGTGAGTTTCAAGAGTAATTAGTAAAAGAAGAAAAGTCAACCTCTGCCAGATCATCAGTCAAATTGATAGCCAGCGCACCCCACAGTTATCTCCTTCAACAACCGTTTTCAATTAGATCAGTGCCAGCACAACAAATCGAATTGATTTCCATGTTACAGTTAGAGTTTTGTTTGGAAAATAAAGCACTATCTGTTATGATAGCCTTTACTGTCATCTGTTGTAATTTATTTTTTCTATAAATACTTCACTTTACGAAGAATTAGTGTTGGATAATCGAGTTTTTGAGACTCTGTGTATTACTATGGACCTATTATTAATGAAATCAAAGAAGTTGCAGCAAATATTTTGAGATTCATGTGGTATTTCTTTTGAGCACTGTGCTTTCTCTCTGTTATTTCATTTCCATTTCAGTTTCTATGTAAAAATCTTATCAGTTTATAAACAAAGATAAGTTATATGTTATGTTTATTAAGATTTATAAAAATGTGTCTTTTCTTCTGATGAATGAATTCAGTAAAATGCTCATTCAGACCCCTGCCTTTTTTCTACCACTATACAAAAATGACAACTTAATTATACTCAAATAGTTTGCCTATCTTGCCTCACTATATTCTCTGCAATTCAGTCTTTGAAATCGGCTTTAGTTTCACTGATCATAATTTTTATCCAGCAAACAAATTATTAAACAAATTTCAAAACATATTAACTCATATCTAGCCTAAAATCTGGTACTCAGCCTAAAATTGAATATCTTAAAAGTGACAAAGAGAGATCCATCTCTGGTTAGGTAGGGCTATCTACCTAGCTAAAAGTTAGTTTGTGGTTACCTCTCTTCATTCCTATTTTTAGCCTAGGAAGTTTGGGAGAGTGATAACACCTAGAAGGCCTTATTTGCCTAAGTGTTGGGAAAGTCTTGTAGAGAGTTGATCAATATTGCAAAGAGTTTCAAGCTTGAAGTAGATTCTATGTAATATATCAAATTTATCAATTGATTCAATACAAGCAAGTAGGGGTTTTTCCTTGTTGGGTCCCCAAGATATATTTTGTGTTCTATATGTGATTTTGTTTCTATTCATTTTTTTCTTTCCGCATATTTTTGGTAAAGAAACATTGTGTCTTTTATGATCAGTTTGATCTCATTAGTAGTTACAACATTTCAAGGATTTTGTACATATGATACTCATTTTTTTTATGACCACCTATAGCTTCTAGCTAAAATAAAGTCAAACGTCAAGTATTAATTTCATGTGCATCAAAGAGAAGCGCAAAGAAAATTAAGAAGATATTGGTTGGAAAGGCAAAAAGGTTATGATCATTACAATGTAGATTTGAATTGGTGTTGTTTTTGCCATCAATCTAGTTGCATTTTGGAATAGGTTGTTTAGTATTTAGCTTGTAATTAAGTATTTAAAATTGATTTTGGAAAAAAAAATTTCTGATGTGAAGACATAGATATTTTTTGAAATAAACTTGTCCTTTTGTTTTTAAACTTTGTATTATTGGTTGTTTCCCCTTCATATGGTTGTGGTAAAATTTAAATATGAATTTCATTGATATTCAAATGCTACCGATTGAATTCAATTTTATTATTCTTCCATGTTACAACCTTATGTTTCAATTACATTAAATTTATATTTAAATTTGATATGTGGTTATGTTATATTTATATTTTGAATGCAAACATGGAATGACATATATATATATCCATTTGATAGAAAATATTGATCTTCACACAGTGACAATGACAATTTAAAAAGTTTACTAAAAACAATATAATATTAATAAACTTGAATATTAATGATAATAATATTGTGACGTCAAAATGGTATATTAATCTATGCAACATTGCAGTATGTTAACCGTTTTTATAATGTTAAATTAGATTGCAATTTATGAAATTAATCCCTCGGGTTTATTAATTCCTTCAGTTTATAATATGAATCCCTTTGGTTTATAATGGTAATAGTCCCTTGTGTTTATAATATTAATATTAAGGGTTTATAATATTAATTTGTTGGTCTTATAATATTAATAATCGCTTGGGTTTATAATATTAATCCCTTGGGTTTATTGATCCATTTGAATTATAATATTAGTAATTCTTTGTGTTTAAATTAATACCTTGAGTTTATAATATTAATCCCAATCGTTTTTAATATTAAACCATTGGGTTTATAATAATAATCTAAAGGGTTTATAGTCAAACATAGCCAACTACATTACTAATAATCTCTTGGGTTTGTAATATTAATCTAGGGTTTATAATATTATTCTTAGGTTAGGTATATGAATCTTAGGGTTTTCAATATTAATTATAGGGTTTAATATTAATCCTAGGGTTTTTAATATTAATCTCTTAGGGTTATGTTGTAGCCTCTACAACACCCTCCAAAAAATTCACACTTTAAAATTTTTTTTGGAGCCCCTTGAGCATAAAGAAAAGTTAAGTTAAGATCTGGGAGGGTTAAGTCGCTGAGTCGCAGGCTTCTGAATTTATGGAAAATCGCGACCCCACGACCCCGAGGTCGCAAGGTCGCAAGGTCGCGAGGTCGCACCTCCCTTAGACCACCGCACAATGTGACCCCGCAACCTCATTAATGGCCTGCATGTGTGACCTTTTTATAAATGGAAGGTCGCTAGGTCGCATTATGTACATTCAGAGAATAGAAAAAAAACGCCTCTGACAGGTCGACTGGAGCGCGATTTTCCCGGGTAAGTTGTCATTTTCCTCCTGTTGTTTCCTTTTATGGTTTTTCTTGCCTAATTTTTCTTTCCTCAGCCTTTAAATTGCCCCCTGTCCTGGCCATTGTTTTCATTTGACACTTAGAGCTTCCCCATTTTGTCTCTAACATTTACCTTGCTTGCATAACCTTATCACAGTTCCCATCTAGACTCTTATGGCCTATATCCTGCTCCAAAACCTCTCCCCTTGCTCTGTCTTGACCCATTTAGCCTTGTAATTTTCAAGTTAGAGGGAAAAAAAACTTCATGCGGCGCGTGCCAAAACCTCGGCAAGCCCTAGCGCGACTTGCGACCCGTGCGACCCTGCAACCCAGTCGCTGAGTCTCCAGGTCGCAAATCACTCTTTAGTCTATTTTCTTGCAACTTCGCGACCTTGCGACCCAGTCGCAGGTCGTAGAGTCACTCTCCCGTCGGTTTTCTAGCATTTGCGACCTAGCGACCCACGACCTGGTCGCAAGGTCGTACTTTCGTCAATTTTCCTACAACTAGCGACCCAGCGACCTCGCGACCTGGTCGCAAGGTCGAAAAGTCATAAATTCTTCAAGAACATCAACATCGCGACCTTTGTGACCCTGCGACCCAGTCGCAGGCCGCTAATTAAGCTTTGCCTGTGTCCCTAGTTGAAATAATTAATAGTTGTACCTAGGTTTGTATTATCATGGCATCTTTCTTATCCTAGGACTCTTTCATGAATATGACAGGTGAATTCGAAGAAGAATTGGAGTGTATCCTTGTCCCCTCATATTCAAGCGACATGGGACCTCTAGTATCTCAGAAAAAGGACAAGAGCCTGGAAGCAGAGGACATAGAGATGGATATACCAATGTCCCCACCCCCGATCTATAGAGATAACCTGTGCACATTTGCCAAAGGGGACAGCATGCGTTGGTACCAAGTGTACCAAGAGTTTGCTCGAAAAGAATTCCCAGAGGACCTCCCTCATTGGGAAGTATACATACAAGTAAAAAGGTCAAAGCTCCATCCTGTAGGTGCCCATCCAGCTATATTCCCATGCGCAGAGGTTATAGAATGGATTATACAGAACACTGACCCCAAAAAGTTCGTAATCAGGGACAGTGAAGGCAAGGCTTTCGTGACTCTCAAAGGCTCAGATGCTCACGTTTACTTCTCATTCCCTGAACGAGAGGAGGACTTCACAGAATATTGGGCCATCGCCCATGCAGTTCCCATAGTAGACTCTCTAAAAAGGTGGTGGGAGGAGCCTGAGAAATTCAAGGCCAAGAAGGATCAAGAATATCCAGTGGCAGGCCTTAGGAAAGTGTATAAATTGGTGGCTGCTATGCTTTGTAGATTGTACAGGCGCCCCGATCCCACCACCTTCAGTGGCGCATGGGCAACCCTCATGGGGTATGTCACAGTGCACGACATCCGTTTCAACTGGGACAGCATACTGGTGGCCTCCCTTCATACAAACATATCCTCGGCGTTGGTACTAGATGATGGATTGCCTTCTGAATTCTACATGGTCTCTTACTTGTTG
This sequence comes from Pinus albicaulis, assembly GCA_034641835.2. Classification (NCBI taxonomy): domain Eukaryota; kingdom Viridiplantae; phylum Streptophyta; class Pinopsida; order Pinales; family Pinaceae; genus Pinus; species Pinus albicaulis. Next base: position 190,501,209 of record CM076571.1, on the reverse strand, counting down.
GATGTTGTTTGTTCGAGGTGCCACTTTGAGGGGTGGGTGCACAACTGGGATCCAAAATAGACCCGTCCAATCCACTTACAAACCAAAGTATTTTGGGATTCCAGATATAAGCAGGACATAGAACCAATCTCTCAAGTTTTCATCCTAGCTCTTTACAGAAAATTGTTCGGCCAAGACACTCCTTGCATGTCTTAGCGAGCCATGGAGACGCTAGGCAAGGTGGTGCATTGGTTCCCACTTGCCGAGTACACATTCATTTGAGTTTTTGGCTCGTACAAGGCTCCCCATGCTATGCCCCGATATGTTACAGATAAAATTCTCATTCAAGAGGTTTGTTTCCAGATGTCTTTCAGTTTCTCCAAGGTCCTGACCAAGGGTAAGAAGAATTCGTGGCCTACGCTACCCCTCACTATCGATACCTGCACGGTCAAATATTTCAGGGAGGTAGAGCAGAAGCAGAAGAGATGAAAATTTACCACCTTGGGGCATTAGACCACCAGACATATGACTCGGAAAGGATATTCCCTGATCATTGCAAATTGGCTAAGTTCAAATGGAGCTACCAGCACACAGAATGCCCGGGCAAAGATGAAAGAAGGAATTGGTATAATTCAGATAGGCAACTTGCTCCAGGGGTGTGGTCTGATCAAGAAGACCCAGATGACCAAACATTGGAGGACAAAATCCGTGAATTAGGAGGCACTTCTTCTTCTTTGGCTAAAAATTCTCGAAATAGTACAGGGCACAGCACTTCTATCCAACAAAAATAACTAGAAGCCAAATCCCAGCAAGAAATGGAGAAGAAGATGAAAGAAGATGAAGACAAGCATAAAAGGAGTCTGAGGTTAGAGCAGAAGAAGAAGCAGGCAGAAGAGGCCAAGAGAAAAAAGGAGGAATAGGAGGTGGAGGCTGGGGTGGAATGGCAACTCAAGAAAGAATTAGATCAAGTGGAAGTCAAACACCAGAAGAAAGTAAAACAAATAGTTGCCCCCTTGGTGAGAGCCCAAACAGAAACCAAGCAGAGGAATGAGCAGCTGAAGGAAGCCTCAGCCGCCCTGGACAGAATGATAGATTGGACAGTCTGGTACCCCCAGGCTCCCGAAAACCTGCCAAAGAAATATTGGATCCACACACAAGATGCCAAGGTCCAGATCCGGATTAAAATGCAATCTAAACATAAGCTATCCAAGGACCTAGATAAGGTGATGTCCACATACGAGCATCTGATCAGCGGCATCAATTCAATGCACATCCTACATCGCATTCCATCGTTGGGTGCATTGGATGAGGAGAAGACATGGGAACAAGTGGATCAGGAGATCTAGGCATTTTTGCAGCCCATTAAGCAAGCTGCTGCCACTTCCGATCTTGCATCATCACAGGAGAACCTGGGCAAGTTTCTTGTCACACCAGCCTGGATCTACACAAAGCTCACTTCCTTGTCCAACCTGGTCACGCAGAAAAGAGAGACTCTGATCCCAAACTCCTTGGAGTGTCTTCATCAATTGAGAGAAGAATTTCCTTTGATTTCCCCCATAGCGGAAGATTATCATGCTTGGCAGAACTTCCTCAAAGAACAACAAGTTGATGCCCCTGACCTCACGATCACACGCACATCCTCATGATTAGGTGGTAGTAGATCATTGGTTGGATTTGGCAACAGGTCACAGGTCGCACTTTGCAGCCAGGTCGCAGGTTGCACTTTGCAGCTTGGTCGCAGGTCGTAACTCTCATTCAGATCGCAGGGCAGCTCAATAGTCGGGCAGGCGAAGAGTCAGAAATCCCAAAGGGAAAATTTTGGTCTATAAAACTCCCTCTGGGTAGATTGTAAAGGGATATTTTTTTTGGGAATCAAGAGTTAGAGAGCATTGTATTGAAGGATAACACTCTTTTGCACATGAATACAGATACTTGTCAAAACTCCTTTTGGATCTGATGTGTTTTGCTGTGCGCACACTATGAGTATCTCTTATACAGTTTCAAACATATTTTGATTAAAGAAGCTGCGTTTTTAATGGCATCATTTATGCATTATAGTTCTTTGTACTTGTGTTAATGATTTTCAGTTCATTTCTCTTTCTTAATGAATGTTAATGACTTTGTTTATTAGCATTTGTATCATCATTTAAATCTCTCAGGAAGTGAAGGGCATTTTTTTTCCATAAAGAATTGTTTCTTTTGTGGTCAGAATAGCCTGCAAGCATGACCCAAATGATGTGTTGTTAACAACATTTCCTTCAGCGTTTATTCTTTATTATTCGCCTCTCTACGCAATGTGTTATATACGTGTTTAACTCATCAATCATGTATCTTGTATCGTTTGAATAAGTGTGTGTCCGCAGGTTCATTGAGTTCTTTTGAGACTAAAAGAAAGGAGACTTAAGCGGTAGCCGGACCCACACCCCGGATAGGATCCCTATTCCAAATGGGTCAGAGTCTAGTTGGGACTTTTAACCAGGGAGATCCCCTGCTGTTGGCCAGACAATCTTTCCCGTCAATAGAATTGGCACTAGAAGGAGGGCCTAAATGGCATCCTCCCAGGACACGAGCAATATTCTATCACAAACTCCCCAAGGGGTGGTCATAAACGATGATACTATTCCTCCCCCTTTGGAAGATGTTCAAGGGGAGGAGGCTCCATATTATGAAATCACGAGAGAAGAGCCCTGCGCCCAGTTTCCCGCAATCTCATCAGGGATTTGCGATTCACCCCAATCATGAATTTCTTGACCCATACTAGGACCCTTGCTGATAACCTCACTCATAATGATGCTCTGGTGAGTTCCATACCTCAGTTGGTAAATTTTATGGTTGAAGACCTTGCCACTACTGTCCAGAATAATGAACCGATTCCTGAGCTCCAAGGGGGCGAAGAGGAGGAACCTGGCATGACTGAACCCCATCCTGACCCTCAGCCTAACCAAACCCAACATAGCAACAACCAAGTCCACCCCCCACCTGGGGGAGGCGAGGGAAATAGAGGTCAAGGGAATGGAGGTGAGGGAAATAGAGGTCGAGGGAATGAAGGCGACGGAAACAGAGCCCGCAGAAATGAAGGTGAGGGGAACAGAGGCCGAGGGAATGGAGGTAGGGGAGATAGAAGCTGTGGCCAAGGACACCACGCCGCCCACCGCCGTCAAAACCAAAATAGGCCACCTGTCTACAATTGGGGATATCTCATAAATATGTCCAACCGTGAGGGATATCAAGATGAACACTCTCGCCATGGGGGAGAAGCATCTACGTCAAGCACGGGGAGTGAATCTGAATCTGAGATCAGACACCACGAGCATGCGAGGAGGGTGCAACCACTTTCCTGGATGGCCCAGTCTCCATTAGATCTTTTGGGCCTCCTCCATGATATGCCTAGGCACCCTGAGAAGCATCTCCCCAAGTTTGACCCCGAGAAAGGCACGTTGGCCAAGGATCATATAAGCAGCTTCTATCTTTCTCTGCAAATTTCGAGAGTTCAAACAGATGACGTTGCTTGTCGCCTTTTTCCACACACTTTTGAAAACAAAGCGGCCACCTGGTACTGCTCCCTCCCAAGTGCCTCCATAACGTCATGGGACCAATTCTGTCGTGTGTTCTTGTAGAAATTTACAGAGGAAAAAACCCTTTCCATGCTCCTCACGGAGTTAAGCACCATTAAATGCCATAAGAAAGAAAAGGTCAAGGATTTCAATCAGCGCTTTCCTACCATTCTGAAAAATTTCCCCCCCAACTTGGCATTGGATGACTCCATTACCATAGACTACTATACAAAATCTCTCCCGGGGGTATTGTCGTCTTCGTAAAACGTGAATCTAAGGCCACCCTTGCAGAAAATTATGTGCTTGCCCTCACTGTAGAAAGGGACATGCTTTCTATAGGAGCCATCGATCACGAAGGGAGAGATGACCACAAACCAACCATGAAGAAAAATCAGTCCTCCACACCTAAGACCACAGATAAGGATAAGGATGCTTTTGACTTCGAGAGTATAGCAAAGACCCTTAAGCTATTGACAAATAAAGTCTCTGACCTTAAGAGAAATGGCATAGAATCTATGACTGGCACTAAGGTGCAAAAGCCCTTTTTCAGAAAGAGTAACCCCAACACCAGCCGACCTCCGTCTAACCCAAACACTATTCTCAATGTGGAAGAAATAGGAAAAGATAATTTTTGTTCTTTCCACCAGGCTGCCCACTCTGAAAAAACATGCCCACAATGGTTGGCAGCATGACTACAGTAGTAAATCAACTTCTAGATGATCAAACCCTAGGGGATGTAGGGGAGGATGATGTTTTTGACCATGAAGAAGATTTTCCCCCTGATTAAGAACCGGGGTCCTATGTTCTTGCGTTTGACATAATCTGCGGGGAGAACAATCTTACCATCACTGATATCAATATGGCAGACGATCCTAAGGCCAAACCCGTATGAAATTATAGCCTTAGAAGCAAAGGACCAGTCACCGAACAGTCCTTTGAAGAGAAGAGAAGGGCTTTCTTAAGAAAAATTATTCCCCCTGGGAATGAACAACAAGATGTTCCTGAGAAGCCCACGAACAACAACACCCGAGAAAATCAAAAGAGCAAGCTCCCGGTGGAGTCCTCCAAAGCCACTACCAAGCCTAGTCCTCATTCTGATTCCAGCTATAACATTTTTTAGGACATGAAAAAAACCAGAGCCAACATCTCCCTCTACGAGCTCGCCCGCGTCACCAATCAACGAGAACTTATTCTTAAAGCCTTCTCTAATACCTCAACTACTAAGCCTGTGAGCAATACATCTGTGCAAGCTAGTCTGAGTGTACAGTCTATTGTAAACGCCATCAATGAAAATTCTAGGGGATCCACTCCTCCCTTCCTCTTATCATTTGATATTTTTAACTTCAGCATCCATAACTGTCTAGTTGACTCCGGCGCATCCACAAACATCATGCCCCTGTCTGTTTGTAAGAAGCTGAACATTCGCCCGGAGAAAACTAACGTGAGAATCATCCAACTTGACAGATCACAGGTGCCAGCTGTAGGAGAGTTGAATAATGTCATCATCTGCCTTTCGTCTGACTCTAGAATCCACCAGTGTATGGACATTGTAGTTGTAGACATCCCAGAAGCCTATGGCCTATTGCTTAGTAGAGACTGGTCCCACAAGCTGTAAGGGTATTTTTCCACCAACTAGTCCCACCTGTGGCTTCCTTACAAGGGCCGGAACAACCAGATCAGGGTCTAAAGCAAACCTTATATGAAATATACTGTGACTGATTTGGATGCTACTAACGAACCTGTCAGCTTTGCCCAGGAAGAGCTTGGCATGTGTTTCTTGGAGGCCATTTTTAGATGTTACCATCCTCCCCAGTCTCCAATAGGCTCTGAGATCCAGTCAGAACTAACACTCGTCACAGAAGACCAAGCCACCCCCGTCTCACACCAGGCCGAAATCCCTCCCCAACCTACAACCTTGGAGGAGCCAAAAAATGATGTGTGGACCTTGTATTATGATGGTTCCAAGACTCATGACGGAGCTGGCACGGGCTGCATCCTGCTGGACCCTCATAAGAACAAGTTCTTGATTTCGTGTTAGCTAGAGTTCCAGTGCACCAACAATACTACTGAATATGAAGCTTTAGTCCTCGGACTCAAGAAGGCACTAGACTTAAAGGTAAGATGCTTACAGGTCATCGGAGACTCTGAGATCATCACTCGGCAGGTACACAATACCATTCATTGTTTATCTCCACACTTAAAAGCTTATCAGCAAGAGGTATGGTGTCTTATTTCTACTTTTGATGCGTTTGGAATCAAATCTGTCCTTAGAATGCATAATGCAACAGTTGATACTCTGGCTAATGCTGCTGCTAGATTTACCCCTCTGAGGGATGGCTTTTCTATTGAAGTTATGTATAAACCCTCCATGCCATATAATATTACTAATTTACGCGTCTTTGATGATGACCAACAGATATTGGAATTCATGCTCAGCACCAAAGTATTCAAAGACACGATAATAGATGAGACGGATCATGATCAAGATTTGCAGGAAGAGCATGATAAACGCAAGGAGAACCCCTGGCCCAAGGGGATAGTGTCACTTGAAAATCTCTTTGATCTGCAAAACCATTTCCGCGGGCCCCCAAATACCAAAGTACAAAGTTCCACCTTGGCACATCGGCAGGGGAACTTAGAATCAGATGAGGACCCGAAGTTCATCAACCTTGGGAAAGACTGTTCCGACCAGAAGACGCAGGCTTTCACCCAGCTATTCCGAAAGTATCGACATGTATTTTCTTGGACGTACGATGATTTACGTACGTACGATACTCGGATTATTCAGCATGTGATACCCATGAAGGAAGGAGTGAAGCCTTTCCAACAAAAGCTCAGAAAAGTGCATCCTACATTGGAACCAATGATTCAAAAAGAACTTAAGAAGTTTTTGGATGCACACATCATCTTCAAAGTTCACCACTCCACTTGGGTGTCAAATTTGGTCCTGGTATGGAAGAATTCTGGCGAGATCCGTTTGTGTGTAGATTTCCGGAATTTAAATCGGGCCTCAGACAAAGACAATTACCCGGTGCCTCCTATGGAACAAATATTGCAAGTTGTGTCTGAATCCGAGATGTTCTCCTTATTGGATGGGTTCTTCAGTTACAACCAAGTGCTGGTAGCTGAACCGGACAGATTGAAAACTACTTTTCGGACCAAATGGGGAACGTTCGCTTTCAGACGCATGCCCTTCGGATTAATAAACGCGGGGGAAACTTTCCAATGGGCCATGGATATAGATTTCCATGGTTTGATAGGATGGAGCATGGTAGTCTATTTGGATGACGTCACCATTTTTTCGAAACACCAGGGCGATCATTTATGCCACCTCAAGCAAATTTTTGAAAGGTGCAGGAAGTACGGGATCTCACTCAACCCGAAGAAGAGTGTTTTTGCCGTGGCAGAAGGGAATTTGTTGGGCCACATTATAACTAAGCAAGGCATTGTTGTAGATCCCGAGCGGGCAAAAGCCATTGCCCAGATTCCACCCCCTAGCAGTAAAAAGGCTATGCAATATTTCCTTGGGAAAATCAATTTTGTACGTAAATTCATATCAGATTTCTCCCAAATAGTCAGGCCTTTGTAGGGGATGATCAAGAAGAATGCGATTTTCAAATGGAATCTACCAGAGAAGGAGGCTTTCAACAAAATCAAGCAGGCTATAGCTGAAGCACCATCCCTCCAAAGTCTAGATTTTAGCAGAAGCTTTATCCAGTATACTTTCACTTCAGATTCATCACTTGCAGCTGTCCTCATGCAGAAAGATGGCAACAATGATGAACAGCCTATATCCTTCATGAGTAATGGTTTACAGAGAGATGAATTGAATTACCCTGAAATCGAGAAGCAGGCTTATGCAGTCTACAAAGCATTCAAGCATTTCAAGCAATACAGCTTGAAAAACCATGTCACGGTTTTCATCCCCCACCCAGCTGTTCGCTCATTGTTCGTGCAGCAGGAGCTAGGTGAGAGACGAGGCAACTGGGTGGCGTGCCTTCATGAGTATGACTTAGAGTTTAAACCAGAACACACTGTTAAAGGAAAAGGACTCTACCAAATGGCTGCGGAGGCTGCAAGCTCACATGGAGTTGAAGAAGAGTGTTGGGAACAGGAAATCGACATGTATCAGAGTGACCATGCACCTCAGCAGAGAAGCCCTTCTTGGTACTCTGACATTTTGGGATATTTAGCCCATGGCATCTTGGAACCTGCTTTGACTGCCAGGAAGAAATGCGCAATAAGGCTTAAGGCTGCATCTTACCAGTTGATCCAGGGTAAGTTTTTCAAGAAACATCATGATGGAGTTCTGTTACGCTGCTTGGAACATGATGAAGCACAAAACATCTTGACTGAGCTGCACGATGGACCAGCTGGAGGGCATTTTTCAGGCGATACTGCCGCCCACAAGATAATGTGCGTGGGATACTATTGGCCAACCCTTTTCAAAGATGCGCATGCATATGTCCGGAAGTGCACTCAATGCCAGAAGTTCGCAAATCGGGAAGCGCGCCCAGCCGCTCCCCTATAGTCAGTGGTAGTGGAGGAACCCTTTCAACAATGGGGTTTGGACGTGATTGGTGAAATCCTACCTCACTCCTCCAAGCAACACCGGTATATTCTCACTGCTACCGATTATTGCACCAGGTGGGTCGAAGCAGTACCTTTACACCAAATCAATGATCAAGAGGTAATAGAATTTGTCACTCATTCTATCATCACCAGGTTTGGCATTCCAACTTCCTTGGTTTTTGATAATGCAACTTACTTTTCATCTTTTAAATTGTATGATTTTGCTCTGGAAAATGGTATTTTGCTTAAACATTCTATAAATTATTATCCCCAAGGAAACGGGTTAGCTGAGTCAACTAATAAAAATCTTATCCACATCATTAAGAAGACTTTGTTGTCCCACCAGCGAAACTGGCATAACGCCCTTCACAACGCTCTTTGGGCTAACCGTGTCACGCCCAAATCCTCACTCGGCACCTCCTCGTATTTTCTTGTGTATGGAAAAGAAGCAGTTCTTCCTCCCCACTTATCTCTCCCTACCCTTTAGTTGTCCCAAGAAAGCCATGGTACCCCATGCCCCACCTTGCAGACCCGGATCGACACACTACTGAAGTTGGAGGAAGAAAGGCAAAAAACCCGGGAAAAGTTCGCCATCCACCAAAGTCAGATCAAGAGACGGTTTGATAAAAAATCCACAGGGAGTAAAAATTTTGAAGTAGGAGACCTAATCCTTAAGTGGGATAAATCTCATGAAGAAAATGGAAAACATTCCAAATTCCAAGCATTGTGGACAGGTCCATTCCAAGTCAAGGAGAAATTGGGTTCCCACACATTTAGACTGCAAACTCTTGAGGGAAGAGTCGAGGTCCTCCCGGTGAATAGGCATGACCTCAAATATTACTTCACTTAGTAGCCCTCAGAGGGTTTTCCTACCACTGTACCATAATTTTCTGTTTTCGTTTCATTTAAAAAATATATATATTTCAAAATACGGAAGGCCTTGTCGGAACCACGCAATTGGCACACTACACCAGTTTCTATGCTGATGGGAAGCCTTTCGTGAAAGACACAAAGGTTGTGAAAGCTTGCTTGTAATTAGCACCCAAATGTAGTACATGACCTAGCTCAAGCCACCAAGCATGGGGAGCTCACCTAGCAATTTTGAAAGGGTGTCTGCGAGAATAAAGTTCGATACAGCGGTGACTAGATCAAAAGGGAACAGAATTAACTGCAGGTGACGTCAGGACATCCAGGAAAAACCAAAGTCCTCATATCAGACCAGGAGCAACCTCTCTGCAAGTAAAATAAGTCGGGATCCCTCATCCGCCCAGGCAAAAAAATTGCCCCGCTCAAATAAGTGCCATGAGCACATCTAAATAAGTGCCTTAGGCCCATTCAAAATAAGTGAAATAGCACACCAATAAAGGGTAAAGGATTGAGAAAGGATTCCTGCATAGAGAGGTGATGTGACGACTCCAGCAGGGTACTGACCAGGCTTGCTAGCAGCAGAGCAACTTTCATGACTCCTAGGCAGTGACTCCACCGGGACCGAGAAGTTTGCAGGCAGCGGAGCAACACGATGAGGACAAAATAATCGTACCGGACCCTATGGCTGTCTGGAGTTCTCCAACCCTTTCAGTCCAGAAACCTGAAGCAATGAAACTCGGTTAACCAGCACCCAAACAAGCCAGCAGGCCAAGCAACCTCGCAAGGTGCCAAAGGCAAGGTAGTGGAGACATTAAGGTGAAAAGAACAGCTAGTGAAGGCCCCTCCCTCCCCCACCAAGGAAAACCATCGACAAAGACTCTGAGTCTGACCAGTGAATCACCATTTTTTGTAGCCTCTACAACACCCTCCAAAAAATTCACACTTTAAAAAAAAAATTGGAGCCCCTTGAGCATAAAGAAAAGTTAAGTTAAGATCCGGGAGGGTTAAGTCACTGAGTCGCAGACTTCTGAATTTATGGAAAATCGCGACCCCACGACCCCGAGGTCGCAAGGTCACAAGGTCGCGAGGTCGCACCTCCCTTAGACCACCGGACAATGTGGCCCCGCGACCTCATTAATGGCCCGCACGTGCGACCTTTTTATAAATAGAAGGTCGCTAGGTCGCATTATGCACATTCAGCGGATAGGAAAAAAACGCCTCTGACAGGTCGACTAGAGTGCAATTTTCCTGGGTAAGTTGCCATTTTCCTCCTGCTGTTTCCTTTTATGGTTTTTCTTGCCTAATTTTCCTTTCCTCAACCTTTAAATTTCCCCCTGTCTTGGCCATTGTTTTCATTTGACACTTAGAACTTCCCCCTTTTGGCTCTAACATTTACCCTGCTTGCATAACCTTATCACAATTCCCATCCAGAATCTCATGGCCTGTATCCTGCTCCAAAACCTCTCCCCTTGCTCTGTCTTGAAACATTTAGCTTTGTAATTTTCAAGTTAGAGGGAAAAAAAACTTCACGCGGCGCGCCAAAACCCCAGCAAGCCCTAGCGCAACTTGCGACCCGTGCAACCCTGTGACCCAGTCGCTGAGTCGCCAGGTCGTAAATCACTCTTCAGTCTGTTTTCTCACGACTTCGCGACTTGGCGACCCAGTCATAGGTCACAGAGTCGCTCTCCCATCGGTTTTCTAGCATTTGCGACCCAGCGACCCGCGACCTGGTCACAAGGTCGCAAGGTCACACTTCCATCAATTTTCCCACAACTAGTGACCCAACGACCTTGCGACCTGGTCACAAGGTCGCAAAGTCACAAAGTATTCAATAATATCAACATCGTGACCTTTGCGACCCTGCGACCCAGTCGCAGGCCACTAATTCAACTTTGCCTATATCCCCAGTTGAAATAATTAATAGTTGTACCTAGGTTTGTATTATCATGGCATCTTTCTTATCCTGGGACTCTGTCATGAATATGACAAGTGAATTCGAAGCAGACTTAGAGTGTATCCCTGTCCCCTCAAATTCAAGCGACATGGGACCTCCAGTATCTAGGAAAAAGGACAAGAGCCTGGAAGCAGAGGACATAGAGATGGATATACCAAAGTCCCCACCCCCGATCTACAGAGATACCCTGTGCACATTTTCCAAAGGGGACAGCATGCGTTGGTACCAAGTGTACCAAAATTTCGCTCGACAAGAATTCCCAAAGGACTTCCCTGATCGGGAAGCATACATATAGGTCAAAAGGTCAAAGCTCCATCTTGCAGGTGCCCATCTGGCTATATTCCCATGCGCGGAGGTTATAAAATGGATTATATAGAACACTGACCCCAAAAATTTCATAATTAGGGACAGTGAAGGCAAGGCTTTCGTGACTCTCAAAGGCTCAGATGCTCACGTTTACTACTCATTGCTTGAACAAGAGGAGGACTTCATAGAATATTGGGCCATCGCCCATGCAGTCCCCATAGTAGACACTCTAAAAAAGTGGTGGGAGGAGCTTGAGAAATTCAAGGCCAAGAAGATCAAGAATATCTAGTGGCAGGCCTTAGGAAATTGTATAAATTGGTGGTTGCTATGCTTTGCAGATTGTACGGGCACCCCGATGCCACCACCTTCAGCGGCGCATGGGCAACCCCCATGGAGTATGTCACGGTGCACGATGTCTGTTTCAATTGGGCCAACATACTGGTGGCCTCCCTTCATACAAACATATCCTCGGCGTTAGTACCAAATGATGGATTGCCTTCTGAATTCTACATGGCCTCTTACTTGTTGGATGTTGTTTGTTGGAGGTGCCACTTTGAGGGGTGGGTGCACAGCTGGGATCCAAAACAGACCCTCCAATCCACTTAAAGACCAAAGTATTTTGGGATTCCAGATATAAGCAGGACATAGAACTGATCTCTCAAGTTTTCATCCTAGCTCTTTACAGAAAATTGTTCGGCCAAGACACTCCTTGCATGTCTTGGCGAGCCATGGAGACGCTAGGCAAGGTGGTGCATTGGTTCCCACTTGCCGAGTACACATTCATTCGATTTTTTGGCTTGTACAAGGCTCCCCATGCTATGCCCCGATATGTTACAAATAAAATGCTCATTCAAGAGGTCTGTTTCCAAATGTCTTCCGGTTTCTCTAGGGTCCTGACCAAGGGTAAGAAGAAGTCGTCGCCTACGCTACCCCTCACTATCGGTACCTACATGGTAAAATATTTCAGGGAGGTAGAGGAAAAATCGAAAGAGATGAAAAGTTACCACCTTGGGGCATTAGACCACTGGACATATGACCTGGAAAGGATAGTCCCTAATCATTACAATCAGGCTAAGGTCAAATGGAACTACCAACACACGGAATGCCCGGGCGAAGATGAAAGAAGGAATTGGTATAATGCAGATAGGAAACTTGCTCCGAGGGCGTGGTCTGATCAAGAAGACCCAGATGACCAAACATTGGAGGATAGAAGCCGTGAATTAGGAGGCACTTCTTCTTCTCTGGCTAAAAAGCCTCGAAATAGTACAGGGAACAGCACTTCTATCCAGCAGAAAGAACTAGAAGCCAAAGCCCAACAAGAAATGGAGAAGAAGATGAAAGAAGATGAATACAAGTGCAAAAGGAGTCTGAGGTCAGAGCAAAAGAAGAAGCAGGCAGAAGAGGCCAAGATAAAAAAGGAGGAATAGGAGGCAGAGGCGGAGGCAGAAGGACAACTCAAGAAAGAATTAGATCAAGTGGAAGCCAAATGCCAGAAGAAAGCAAAACAAACATTTTCCCCCTTGGTGAGAGCCCAAATAGAAACCAAGCATAGGAACGAGTAGCTGAAGGAAGCCTCCGCCACCCTGGACAGAATGATAGATTGGACAGTCCGGTACCCCCAGGCTCCCGAAAACCTGCCAAAGAAAGACTGGATCCACACACAAGATGCCAAGGTCCAGATCCGGATTAAAATGCAATCTAAAGATAAGCTATCCAAGGACCTAGATAAGGTGATGTCCGCATACGAGCATCCGATCAGCAGCATCGATTCAATGCACATCCTACATCACATTCCATCACTGGGTGCATTGGACGAGGAGAAGACATGGGAACAGGTGGATTAGGAGATCCAGGAATTTTTGCAACCCATTAAGCAAGCCGCTTCCACTTCTGATCTTGCAGCATCACAGGAGAACCTAGGTAAGTTTCTTATCACACCAGTCTGGATCTACACCAAGCTCGCTTCCTTGTCCAACCTGGTCATGCAGAAAAGAGAGACTCTGATCCCAAACGCCTTGGAGAGTCTGCATCATTTGAGAGAAGAAGTTCCTTTGATTTCCCCCATAGCGGCAGATTATCATGCTTGGCATAACTTCCTCAAAGAACAACAAGTTGATGCCCCTAACCTCATGATCGCAAGCACATCCTCATGTGGCAGTAGATCACTGGTCTCATTTGGTAACAGGTCGCAGGTCGCACTTCGTAGACAGGTCGCAGGTTGCACTTTGCAGCTTGGTCGCAGGTCGCAACTCTCATTTAGGTTGCAGGGCAGCTCAACAGTCGGGCAGGCGAAGAGTCAGGAAGCCCAAAGGGAAAATTTTGGTCTATAAAACTCCCTCTGGGTAGATTGTAAAGGGATTTTTTTTGGGGACTCAAGAGTTAGAGAAAATTGTATTGAAGGATAACACTCTTTTGCACATGAATATAGATACGTGCCAAAACTCCTTTTGGATCTGATGTGTTTTTCTGTGCGAACAATATGAGTATTTCTTATACAGTTTCAAACATCTTTTGATTAATGAAGCTGCATTTTTAATGGCATCATTTATGCATTATAGTTCTTTGTACTTGTGTTAATGATGTTTAGTTCATTTCTCTTTCTTAATGAATGTTAATGACTTTGTTTATTAGCATTTGTATCATCATTTAAATCTTTCAAGAAGTGAAGGGCATTTTTTTTCCATAAAGAATTGTTTCTTTTGTGGTCAGAACAGCCTACAAGCATGACCCCAATGATGTGTTGTTAACAACATTTCCTTCAGCGTTTATGCTTTATTATTCTCTTTGCTACGCATAGTGTTATATACATGTTTATCTCATCAATCATGTATCTTGTATCGTTTGAATAAGTGTGTGTCCACAAGTTCATTGAGTTCTTTTGAGACCAATGGAAAGGAGACTTAAGTGGTAGCCAGACCCACACCCCGGATGGGATCCCTATTCCAAACGGTTTAGAGTCTAGTTGGGACTTTTAACCGGGGACATCCCCTGCTGTTGGCCGGACAATCTTTCCTGTCAACAGGTTATTAATTCCTTAGGCCTGTTAATCTCAAGGGTTATAATATCAATTCCTTGGTTCATTGGTTTTGTAATATTGATCTCTCATATGTATAATAATACATTAGATTTTATAATCTTAGGGTTGATAATATTATTCTTAGATAAGGTATATTAATCTTAGGCTTTATAATATTAATCATAAGGTTTTAATATTAATCCCTTAAGCTTTCAATATTAATTTGTTGGGTGTATTAATCCTTTATGTTGACAATATTGATAATCCCTTGGGTTTATAATCTTAATCCCTAATATGTATATTAATATATTATGATTAATAATATTAATCTTTGATTGATATATTAATCTTAGGATTTATAATATTAATCCTATGGTTTAACATTAATCCTTGGGTTTATAATCCCTTGGGTTTAACATTAATCCCTTGAGTTTATAGTATTAATTTCTTTGGTTTATAATATTAATATTGGGGTCTATGCACAAAGTTAGGTTACACTTTTTAGCAAGTGAGGGCACATTTTGGGTGAAAAGCAATAGCTCGATCGAGTCACTTTAAGCGCTCGAGTGAAAAATATTTGAGCCCTTGATAAAGTTGTTTGAGGGATTAAATAATGTAACCCAAGGTTATATAGGAGCTCAATCGAGCCAATGGCTCGATCGAGCCATGTAGAAATTATACAAAAAATATGTATACCAATGGATTCAATCCGATCATGCGATATGCTAAAGCAAGATACTAAATCCTTTTACAAATTAATTATGTGGAAATAAACACAATCGCACAATCACACCAAGTAAAAGAAAGAAGAAAATCCATCCAAAACACAGATATTTTTCCTGGGGAAAGGTTGCTGCTCAAAACCCCTCTATCTCTATTGTATAATGTACCAAGGAATGATGAAACAATTACAATGCACTCTTCTCACAAGATTCTGCTGCACTCTATTAACAGTCTGACACTGATCCACACAAAATTGGGCTAGTAATTAGTCAATTATCAGCCTCTACTCAGCCTACTTTTTTACACAATCCCTAGGAAATTAATCGCTATTAATTATGATAATTATCCTTCCTTGACTGCACAAACATAATGGGAAATCCTATGGTGTTTTAATTGCATCTGGGAAGTTTGCTAAAAATACAAATGATAGTTAACTTCCCTTTAACCTCTGTCTCAACTGGGTCTTGATAAGAACTGACATGCATGCAGCTATTAATAGTAAATCATCAGTCACTTAACAAATCGCTGCATGTGAATTAAATTTGATTTAATTCACTTAACCTCTCACTAGTGCAATAATCAGTTACAACTAGTTAGAGTGACTTTAACTCACATAATTGAGTTAACTGATTTCTCATGCATTAAACTAATACAATAACTGAAACTTGAACTCTAAAATAAATAGAATCACTCTGCATGCCTCACCAACCACCCTCAACTCTAATTTCATGAGCTAACTAAGTCTATCACACTTAATTAACTATTACAAGTGTTTATGAGATAATATTACAATTTATTGTTCAATTTAATTAAGGGAAAATTAAATTAGACACACTTGCAATTTATTTAATAAATTGGCTTCCACACTAATGTATCGCTAGGACCCATCGTTGTGTGACATATGATCCCACACTGGTGTGTGTGCTATCATGTTGTTTCTGGAGGCAATTTCATTGTTTCTTTTTGCAAATTTCAACACTCCCTCTCAACAAGAAAGGAATCAATCTATCCCGATCTGGTACCTTTGGAATGATCTTGCATGCGCACAAGCAACTCTTGCATGTAACACTTCTCTAGTGTTGTTCACACAAGCAACTCTTGCATGCAGCACTTCTCTAGTGTTGTTCACACATGCAACACTTCTCTAGTTTTGTTCGCACATGCAACTCTTGCATGCAACACTTCTTAAACTGAATAGCCTCCAAACAACTGAATCAGTATAATGCATATGTCATCAGATTCTTCTGACTACTGGTACATATTTCACATGTGTACTGGACTCTCTATGTGGTTGACATCTGCATCCATGCACTCTACATTGCTACCAACTCTAATCTGCGCTCCAATATCCAACACATGTCACTCTGATTTCTATATTCCTGACATTTGACTGCATCAATATAACCGATCCTTCCTGCTACTGCTATAATATGGGCTCCTCGTAGCCAGGTTCCATCCATGAGACACACCATATCAATGAATACTTATTAAATTTCTTCTTGGGATTAATTCTACGCATCGTCCCACCTCACACCTGGAGGTATAGCTGCATGTACTCCCTCTTCCCTTCTGGCTCGAAATTTCCTCCTTCTGGAGGTCTCTGCTTGAGTGGGCTCTTCCATTGAGTCTCCTCTCTGCTTCTCCAATTGTGGCTACTCCACAACCTTCTGAGACTGCTTTTGAGGCTACATGTTGAGAGATAATTTCTCCCTCTCAACCACTAAGTCATTAACCACTGCTTTGCTCCTGAAATCCTTGCATGCATCCTCAAACTCAAGAGCATACATGTTCTTGACTCTTGAACCAATCTTCTTCACATGTCTCGTGACTATGTTTTTAAGGAACACCTTTCCTTTTCTAAACATCGCTTCATAACCACGATTTTCCAATACCGCTACAGAGACAAGTTTCTTCTTTAGGCTTGGAACATACAAAACATCTGTTAGTCTGAGACGAGAACACTTCTCCCTCTGAAAGGTAATTGTACCTATGACGGTCGCGCTATACCTCCTGTCATCTCCAAAATGTATGTCCTGTTGGAGGTCCTTCTCCTCCAAGTCACTGAAGAGATCTATATCCCCTGTCATATGGAAAGAGGCACAACAGTATAAATACCATATGCATCTCATTATAGTTATGGAAATGCATGCAATGAGACTAAAATCAAGCTCGAACTGTGAAGCCAATGATTCAATCGCTGCAACTACAGGATCCTTCTTGCTTGCGTTCTTCAATGGAAAATTTGTAGCATAGTGCCCATACTCGTGACAGTGAAAACATCTAATCTTGGACAAGTATTTCTTGCCCACTTCGCCTTGGGATTTATTTCCCTTGGCCTTCTTTTCCTTACCAACCAAGGCACAATCTTCCTCGTCATTAGTCTTGGATGAGGATCCATCCCTGGTATTCCGCCTGAATTATTCTTGTACCAAATCCGACCAAATTCGCTTTCAATCTAGTAACTTCTCTCTCCCATTGAAAAATTCCTAATAACTATGTCAGCTCTTGGGAAGTGCTGTAAGTACTAGGCTCACCAATTCATCATCTACTACGGTCAAACCAACACTTCCAAGCTCATCTCGACATTGAGTGAAATTCGCCAAGTATGTTGGTACCGTCTCGCCCTCCTCCTTATTGATTTTCTTGAGCTTGTCCTTCAGCGCCAACTTCCTTTGGTTGCTAATGTTCTGAAACAGATCTATCAAGGCCTTCCAGATTTCATATGGATTCGCCTTGCCATGGAGACTCGATATAATGTGATCTCGAACTCCCTCTAATAAGATCCTCCTCGCCCTTGCTACCTTCTTTTTCCAAGCATCAAGAAGAGTGTCATCTGTTGCTGTGGGCTTGGGAATATCATCATCAACGAATTCTTTCAACCCGTTGTCCTCCAGAATTTCCTCCATTTTGTCTTTCCATGCAATATAATTAGAACTGCCCTCTTGTGCATATTCCAATCTTAATCCATTGAAAGCCATCTTGATTCGCTTATCACACCAATGAAAATATCTGCAAGTTTGAATATTGTTCAACACAAACTCAATTTCTTCTCCACTATAGTGATTTATGGTGCTCTGATACTATGTAGAAATTATACAAACAATATATATACCAATGGATTCATTCCAATCATGCGATATGCTAAATAAAGATAATGAATCCTTCTACAAATTAATTTTGTGGAAATAAACATGATCGTACAATCACACCAAGTAAAAGAAAGAAGAAAATAAATCCACAACACATATATTTTTCCTGGGGAAAGCTTGCTCCTCAAAACCCCTCTATCTCTATTGTATAATGAACCAAGGAACCGTGAAACAATTACAATGCACTCTTCTCACAAGAGTCTGTTGCACTCTGCTAATTGTTGTTGTCTAGGTAAATCCCCTCTACGGATAGAGGTGATCCCTCTAGCCCTAGGGTGGGTCTAGCAACTACATGAACATACTAACATCGACCTTCCTAGATTGTAAAATGAAATTCAAAGCAAGGAAGATGACCTACCTTGTTCTGATGCTATTTTTTAATCTTTCGTTGAAGCTTCTTGATGCATCACTCTCCTCAAGCTATATACACACTGCTACCAATGTCTAATTACCTGTACAGAAAATTAAGACACCACGAAAAGCATAAAATCACGACAAACATAAAAAAATTACAACCTATCTAATTGACCAAGGAATTCTATAAATCTCATTATAAATGTAAACAAGAGTGGAAGATAAACATCAGTTTCATTTTATTATGATAAAGACAAGGGGATTTTACAACCAAACCTTGATGTTGAGGATGTCCTTCAGCAGGTTTGTATCCAAGCATGTTTGCGACACCCTCACACACAAAGGTCCAAGATCTCACTATGTTCCGAACACACAAAAACAATCGCACTCTACTCTATTCTCCCAAAGCTATGATTTCTTCTCCTCTCTAGCTAACTAAGGAAGTAGAGGTGAAGGAGGTTTCCTTATATAACAATGGGGAAGGAGGATATGGGCCCTCAAATAATGGGAAAAGAGATTATCCGTTGTAGTAGTTCCTATTTCTTGGGAAAAAGAAGCCCAAAGGGGAATTCCTTAGTCATATCCTCAAAACAAACTTCCAGCTCACCGCCTCGCGAAGCTTCTAGTCGCGGAAGCTTCATTTCTATTTAAAAAAAATTCCAAAAGAGGATCGGCACAGGTCTGATTTTAAGATAGAGCACCGATTGGAGCAGGTCCTAGTGCAAATCTCCGCTATCGGCGCAGGTCAAACCCTGAGACAAAGCGCCGACCTTGAAAACCAGGTTTATATAGGAATATTCTAGAAAAGTTGTAAAGGGAGATGAATTGGTAGACAAAGTATGGTTTAGGGGTATGTATTCCATGTTTGGAAAGTACACAAGGGTCACTGTATGGGTCCTCCAGGATCAAGGAACAGGGAGTACAAGGACAGTGACAAATTGTTGTGTAACATATGCCCCCTAAAGTATGAAGTTCGAACACAAGTGAGGGGTGAAATGATTTAAAAGTATGTAAAAGAGACCATGGTATGGTCGCAACCATCCATCTAAAATAAACATGTATCCAATCATGGACAAATCATATTGCCTCGAAACCCAGACTCTAGAGAATAAAATCCAGGGTCTTGTGCTCTGTCACAACCCAATCAAGTCCAATTTCAAGCATACGAATAAATGAGCTGAAGTCAAACATGCAAGAAAATCACCTAATTACCAGCCAGTGAGGAAAGTTTTTAACAGGCGTGAGAGATACCACCAATAATGCTAATGGTTCTCAAGGTATTACTAGTACAATCCATGGAATGTGAACAGTGAGCTGAAGTCGAACACCCGCGAAATCACCCAATCAAAGGCCAATGATTTGAACCTATTGTCGAATGTGAAGAACTTGTCATTAGGGCATGCAATCTATAATGTACAAGATAGGAGTCTCTAGATCGACTTCCCAGATGATGAGCTGAAGTCGACAGGAAGTGATCCGTCGAAGGAGGGCCACAATGAATCCCACATCATAGACACGAAATAGATAATTTGATATGAGTGGTAATCAAGACTGAAACATAATAGCAAGGAATGTACAAACTGCGGAAGGATTTTCTCTAGAACATATCGGCGACATGACTCTAGAATTTGGTAGCATTTGACTCAAATAGGATCAGAGGTCATGTTCACAAGATTGGTAATCGAATGAGAGGCAAACAGATTTCCCAAACCCATGGAGGCAAAGTGACAGAGTGAAGATATCCCAACCCGACATGAAATGCAGATAAGTTTCATGTTCAAGGGTGACATACTGCCGACGCAACTGACTAATAACTTCCATTTTCCCCCACCATTTCTGGCGATTACCTCTCTATTTTTACACAAGCTTGAAGAGGATAGCATATTCTTGTCATATAAGTTTTTCCTTTAGGCAAATCCATCCTAGTACATTTTACGAGCCCTAGGAAGGAGGAACTCAGTGATCGTCATGATGACGGACCCAATTTCATAAAATTTTAACGAGTTCGACAAAGTTGAAACTCGACGTATTTTCATATTTAGAGAGTTTGAAAAGAGGCGAAAATAAAAATACAAAACGCCCTTTTCGTAAACAGTCCCTCATACCCGAAAAGGTAGAAAAAAATGTGAGAGAACCTCTTAGTCACGAATGGCTAAGGTATTTTTTTTCGTAAATAATTTGTCCCAACCCGAAAAGGGGTAGACATATACTAGGTAGATGACGTTTCGCAACCTTTAACAAGTTCAAAATGACAAGAGTCTTGGAAATCTTTTCAATTTTTGAGAGTAAAAAAAGAGCTGAAATTTGACTCCTCCTGGAGGAACGAGTGGTATTAAGGGTAGCAACTGGTTCCAGTGATGGTGGAGCTACTCAGAACAAGTAAAGGTCAAGAGGCTGGCTAACAAGACCACTCATTGTAGTGGTTCCTCTGGAATGGGTAAAAAAATCAAGTGAGGGCATATGATCAGCCAAACATATGGTAACGATGGAATGAGAAAACCAAGGCTCGTCTGGAAAAACAGGCTGATAAAATGGAAATCACAAGAGGTAAAATAAAAATGGTTTCATTTTTACACAAGCTTGAAACTTTTTAGAAAAGTATGCTTGAAACCATTTTAATTTTTACACAAGCTTGAAATGGAAACAAACTATGCTAGAAATAAGTTTGCATGCCCCCAACATGATGACTCAATTCGAGGTACATGCCCCCAGCTTCATTACATTCACTGGAGTAGACTACTAGTTACTGAAAGTTGGATGAAGTGAAGGTTCAATTATGAGATCAAGGGAAAGACTCAATTGGGATCTTACGAGATTTGATCAAAGACTCGAATTGAAAAGGGAACCCATTTCATTTTTTAATGAGGTTGACACAGCAAAATAACTATCCTCATAAGAGCTAATTCATTTTTTAATGAGGTTTACATAGTAAAATACCTATCCTCATGACACATCGTTTCATTTTTTAAGGTGCTTGACACAAGAAAATGAATTATGTTCCAAAAGAATCTTGTTTCATTTTTTATGGAGCTTGACACAAGAAAACAAACTATGGGTCCTTCAGGATCAAGGAACAGGAAGTACAAGGACAGTGACAAATTTCTATGTAAAAAATTCCCCTAAAGTATGAAGTCCAAACACAAGTGAGGGGTGAAATGATTTACAAGTACGTGCAAGGAACTAGACGTTGTCGTTGTGAGACCTGCAAATGAAGCATATATACATATACATAATTTAAATCTTGATGAAAATACATGAATCAAGGTATGGATGTAGCCATCTGTAAAAGAGACCATAGTATGGTCGCAGCCATCCATCTGAGAAGGATATCATATAGACTCATGGTATGGTCGCAGCCATCCATCTAAAAGAAACATGTATCCAATCATGGACAAATCATATCACCTCGCAACCTGGACTCTAGAGAATAAAATCTAGGGTCTTGCGCTCTGTCACAACCTGATCAAGTACAATTTCAAGCATGCAAATAAATGAGTTGAAGTCAAACATGCAAGAAAATCACCTGATTACCATCCAATGAGGAAAGTTGTTAACAAGTGTGAGAGATACCACCAATAATGTCGATGGTTCTCTACGTACTACTAGTACAATCCATGGAATGTGAACAGTGAGCTGAAGTTGAACACCTGTGAAATCACCTGATCGAAGGCTAATGATGTGAAACTGTCGTCGAATGCGAAGAACTTTCCATTATGGCATGCAAGCTCTAAGGTACCAGATAGGAGTCTCTAGATCAACTTCCTGGATAATGAGCTGAAGTTGACAAGAAGCAATCCATCGAAGGAGGGTCATAATGAATCTCACATCATTGACATGAAATAGAGGATTTGATATGAGTGGTAATCAAGACTGAAACAGAGTATCAAGGAATGTACAAACTGCAAAATGATTTTCTCTTGAACATATCGGCGACACTACTCTGGAATTTTGTAGTATTTGACTCAAATAGGATCGAGGTCATGTTGAAAAGATTGGTAATTGAATGAGAGGCAAACGAATTTCCCAAACCCATGGAGGAAAAGTGACGAAGTGAAGATATCCAAACTCGACACGAAATGCAGATAAGTGTCATGTTCAAGAGTGACATACTTCCGACACAACTGACGAATAACTTCCATTTTCCCCCACCATTTCTGGTGAATACCTCTTTATTTTTACACAAGCTTTAAGAGGATAGCATAGGCTTGTCATATAAGTTTGTCCTTCGAAAAATCCATCATGGTACATTTTACAAGCCTTAGGAAGGAGGAACTCGGTGATCTTCATGATGATGGACCCAATGTCATAAAATTTTAACGAGTTCGACAAAGGTGAAACTTGCATATTTTCATATGTAGAGAGTTTGAAAAGAGGCAAAAAGAAAACTCCAGAAGGCCCTTTTCGTAAATAGTCCCTCATACCCGAAAAGGTAGAAAAAAAATAGGAGAGAACCTCTTATTCATGATTGGCTAAGGTATTCCTTTTTCATAAATAATATGTCTCAGCGCGAAAAAGGGTTAAACTTATACTAGGCATATGAAGTTTCGCAGCCTTTAATGAGTTAAAAACGATAAGATTATCGGCAATATTTTCAATTTTTGAGATTTAGAAAAGAGCTGAAAGTTGACTCCTCCTGGAGGAACGAGTAGTATTAAGGGTAGCAACTAGTTCCGGTGATGGTGGAACTACTCAGAACAAGTAAAGGTCAATAGGCTGGCTAACAAGACCACTCATTGCAGCGGTTCCTCAGGAATGGGTAAAACAATCAAGTGAGGGCATATGATCGGTCGAGCAGATGGTAACGATGGAATGAAAAAACCAAGGCTCATCTGGAAAAAAAGGCTGATAAATGGCAATCACGAGAGGTAAAATAAGAATGGTTTCGTTTTTACACAAGCTTGAAATCAGGAAAATCTGCTTGAAGTTGTTTTCATTTTTACACAAGCTTGAAACTTTTTAGAAAACAATGCTTGAAACCAGTTTTATTTTTACACAAGCTTGAAACAAAAACAAACTATGCTGGAAATAAGTTTGCATGCCCCCAACATGATGATTCAATTCGAGGTACATTCCCCCCAGCTTCATTACATTCACCGGAGTAGACTGCTAGTTACTGAAATGTGGATGGATTGAAGGTTCAATTACGAGATCAAGGGAAAGACTCGACTAGGATCTTACGAGATTTGATCAAAGACTCGAATTGAAAAGGGAACCCGTTTCATTTTTTAACAAAGTTGAAAAAGTAAAATAACTATCCTTATAGGAGCTATTTCACTTTTTAACGAGGTTGACATAGTAAAAGAACTATCCTCATGACACCTTGTTTCATTTTTTAAGGAGCTTGACACAAGAAAATGAACTATGCTCTGACAAGATTGTTTCATTTTTTAAGGAGATTGACATAAGAAAATGAACTATGCTCCGAAAGAAGCATGTTTCATTTTTTAAGGAGCTTCAGACAAGAAAAAAAACTATGCCCTGACGAGCTTGTTTCATTTTTTAAGGAGATTAACACAAGAAAACGAACTATTCTCCAAGAGAGCTTGTTTCATTTTTTAAGGAGCTTGACACAAAAAAATGAACTCTTCTTCAAAGATCTTGTTTTTTTTATTTTAAGGAGCTTAACACAAGAAAACGAACTCTGCTCCAACAAACTTATCATGACGAATAATAATTCATGGTTTCCAAGAGTTTCTCATTCGATGGGAGAAGAACACTCTTGAAATCAGAATTCAATGCCCCCAGTACATAATTCACAACATCACTGACGATACTGTCACTTGATGCGGGCAGGGGACAGGTAGCCACATAATTAACCTATGACGGGGAGGATACCACCAATACATAAGGAACAGGAAGGGACGATGGTAGACTAGATGTCACATTAGGACTAAAGAATAAAAGTTGATAAATGGTCACGATTCGACCTTCATGTGGAAAACAGATCACACGAAAAAGGGAAGAGACAAGCACACCCATGGCATAAGCATAGTCGCACCCTAAGAGTAAATTAAAATCCAAGGGGCCTTGGACCACCATCACGTCTATATAGATAGTTTTCCCTCCCAAAGTAATAGGAAACTTTGGAAGGATCCCTAATGGTTGACTAGTTCCTCTGTTAAAAGCCAACATATTCTGAGTAACAGGCACAAGCAGTGGAGAACCTAAAGCTTGCCATGTAGTTGAGGACATAATACTAACGAAGGTGCCTTCATCTACAATTGTGCCCAGTACAACCATATTGCAGGCCTGCACAGTGATCTCAAATGGCACGTAAGAAGGAAGACGATATCCCGTGAATCGATTCTAATCAAAAGAAGAGACCAAACTACATGGAGGGGGTGACATAAGAATAAGAGGATTATCCCCCTGTGTTACAGGAGCAGAAATACCATCCTCCTAGGCTCCAATAATGAGAGCAAGAGGATCACTTTCTGGAACTATGGTGACAGGAGTCAGAGGATCACCCTCCTGGATCATGGAAACAGGAGAATCACCCTCTGATCTCGGGGTATCAGAAGAAACAAAAATAACCTGACTAGGATGAGGCCCACTCTCGACAGAAAAGACCTGATGGACTGTAGGGGGAATCAGGTCGACCATTTTCTTAACCAATGATTGGTTAGAAATGGACTGAAGAGACTGACTTTCAGAGAGAGCGGAATTGACTGGAGATGAATCACGATCAATGACTGGATCCACTATCGAAGGACTCGAAAAAAAAATTTCGGTAACCGACGGGAAGACAAGAATCGAAAGCTGAAAGGGTATCCAATACTTTAGAGGCTTCATCCATATAAGTACAAAGGTGAATGGGATGGTTCCCTTCACACAACCTACAGGGAAATTTGATCTTACCCTGTTTCTTACGAGTCTCATTATCTTTAGCTTAAGGCTCATCATCAGCATGATGTCTAGAGGTTGATGATGAAGGATGAATAGGGCCAATGGACCACACTTCTAGCACCTTCAGAATACCAGGGCAATCACGAAGAAGGTGGTCACCCTCATATAGCTTACAAGGGAATTTGACTCTGCAAGATGGAGTGGGAGGTTTCTTGATACTAGCTACATTGGTAGCAATAGTTGTTGATTTCCCCCCTAGCTTATTTTCCTTCTTCTTTTTCTACTTCTTCTTCTTCTTATTATTCACCTCGTTACTAAAATCCAAACTTTCAGATGAAAAGAGGAAGAACGAGGTGAGTAAATAGGCAAAGAAGGTGAAGGGTTAATCTTAGGATCAACATGGGGTTGACATGGTTCAGGCGGAGGAGAACTTGGCTGAGAAACTGTCTGGATGTTTGAAACTACAGGGGTCAAAATTAACAAAATGAGAAGACCAATGCTTAATCCTGGAAGGGACAACATTGCCATATATAGGACACCAACATTCCTGAACGAAGGAAAAGGACCAGGATTCCCATCTAAGGGGATTCCTTGGTTAGTGAACTCCGTAAATGTCGCCATTGGAATCAACCCTAAAGAATCACTAAGGAATATAAATTTAACCAGGAATATTTCATGGGAAATCAATTTTTAGATATTGAAACAAAACTTTTCCTTTTCATGTTTTAAGAGTTGAGAAAAGGACAAAAGGCGACTAGTCGTTTTCAGTTTGGATGAGCTTGAAAGGACAAGTGCTCGATGATATTTTCAAATTTTAGAGAGTCACAAAAAGATCAAAATGAATACTCAGGAAATCTAAGCAAGAGGGTGTACCAAGCTTCCGTGAACTAAAATATACACCTTGGTGATCAAATGAAAGAGAAATGACCAAGGACTTAACATACGTGGAGGCAATCTCCCCGAATGTTGTGTTTGGTGTTTCACGATTACAGGGCGGCAGACTCGGTTTCCTATGGATAAAGGATTGAAACCTATGAGTGTTTCCCTTTATATACTTGGTGGTATGGGGAGCACAAGTCCGTGATAGTGCTATCTAATGCCAGATGGCAAATGAAAGCTACTAGGTTTAACGACTTCGAAACACATCACTAGCCTACACCTCTAAATATGTGTGTTAAGTTTCAATGCTTCCTTATGTTAATTGATTTTATTTTATGGTTGATCTTGAATTATGTCTCTGTTTCAAAGCCCTACCACTATCATTGGAGAACTCCTATATGCAGCTATATGAGAAAAGAACTCTTTCAATTCGATGAATGTTATCTAGTTAAGGGAAGAGTCTCAAAGAATGATGCAACAAACAGTAATACTGCAAACAAAATTTTTCCTAACTAGATGACTTCCACGATCCCAAAGTAATCTAAAACATTCAAAGACGTGAATTATGCAATGTAATCTATGCAAAATTCTCTTTTTGAAAATTATTCAATTGTAATCTACGCACAATTTCCTTTTTCTTGTGAATGAGTAAGAATGCACTCAATGCATTTTTCGATGAAATTAGAATCTACTTAATGCATGCTTTTAATGAAAGAGAATGCACTCAAAGAGAATTTTAGTTTTCAATCATTAAAAAATGTAATCCAAGTTCAATGATAAATTTCAAAGATGACTTTTCAATGCAACTTGATCTAATTCATTTTAATGAAAAGCAAACTTTGAGACGAAAAATAAATGAACACAAATTTCCTTAATAAAAAAAGGGATGCAACGAACATTAAGAATACAATCCTATTTTGAACACTTTGTAACGAAATTCCTCAAAATGCTACAAGGCATATGAGTTCAAGCACAAAGAGGAATTCCAAAGTATGAGCTTAGAACAAGGCATTCATTCCCTTTTACATCAAGCAATCATACAAAGAAAACTTTTCAACTAAACAATGAGCATTGTAATCTATGCTCACAAGCGAACAAGCATACCAAATGAACTTGGAAATACACTTGAGACTTGATCACTCAATAAACCAAAAAGAAAAAGGAAATCAACTAGAGATGGCTCACTAAGAAAATATATTGACTCAATCAGCAAGGTGATGTCCCGCAAAGCATTAAACCAGGAAATTGATGCACAATCCTAGAAAACCTAGGGTGTTGGATACATGTCCCAACAGAAAGGACAACAAAAAATAACCAAAAACTAAGCCAATGAGCCAAGAAAACCAACTTCAAGGAAGGGGAGAACATGTAAATCATATAGAGAGAAGGACCAGAAGGGCAAGACACACTGGTGAAAGACTTAGGGAAAAAACCTTAATTTTTCACACACACTAGAATTGGCGCGACTTTAGGGGCTGAAACTAGTTCCAACAACCTGATGGCATGGATTTATAACTGAAATCTAGCGCCAATCGACGCGACTGTCAAACAAATAAAAGTGCCAATTCCTGAAAAAGAAAAAAAACTAAGAATTTCACCTAACCAAGACCAGAATCACCACTTCAAGAAAAAACTAAAAGATTTTAATTGATGAAAAACATAGGAACAAACAGGGAAATGGTTGTTCGACTAAACTCATCGAATGAATAAAACCTCAAAGAGTGAAAAACTCAAAGGAAACTCCCCAGTGGAGTCGCCAATTTTTTGTCCAGGTAAATCCTCTCTGTAGACAGAGGCAATCCCTCTAGCCCTAGGGTGGGTCTAGCAACTACATGAACATACTAACATCGACCTTCCTAGATTGTAAATGAAATTCAGAGCAAGGAATATGACCTGCCTTGTTCTGAGGCTATGTTGTCATCTTCTGTCGAAGCTTCTTGATGCATCGCTCTCGTCAAGCTCAATACACACTACTACCAGCGTCTGATTAATTGTACATACAATCAAGACACCACGACAAGCGTAAAATCACGAAAAACATAAAACAATTACAACCTATCTAACTGACCAAGGAATGCTATAAATATCATTATAAATGTAAACAAGGGTGGAAGATAAACATCAGTTTCATTTTACTATGATAAATACAAGGGGATTTTACAACCAAGCCTTGATGTTGAGGCTCAACTTTGGCAGGTCCGTATCCAAGCACGTTTGTGACACCCTCACACACAAAGATCCAAGATCTCACTATGTTCCTAACACACAAAAACAATCACACTTTTCTTTATTCTCCTGAAGCTATGATTGCTTCGCCTCTCTATTTAAGTAAGGCAGTAGAGGTGAAGGAGGTCTCCTTATATAACAATGGAGGAGGAGGATATCGACCCTAAAATAATGGGAAAAGAGCTTATCCTTTAGAGTAGTTCCTATTTCTTGGGAACAAGAAGCCCAAAGGGGAATTCCTTATCCATATCCTCAAAAAAAACTTCCATCTCACTGCTCGCGAAGCTTCTAGTCGCGGAAGCTTCGTTTCTATTTAAAAAACTTTCCAAAATAAGATCGGCATGGGTCTGACATTAAGACAAAGCGTCGATCGGCATGGGTCCCAGTGAAAATCACTATTATTGGCATGGGTCAAACACCAAGACAAAGTACCGACCTTGAAAGGCAGGTTTATATAGGAATCTTCTAGAAAATTTGTAAAGGGAGATGAATTGGTGGACAAAGTGTGGTTTAGGGGTATGTATTCCATGTTTGGAAAGTACACAAGGATCACGTATGGGTCCTCCAAGATCAAGGAACGAGGAGTACAAGGACAGTGACAAATTGCTGTGTAACAACTGTCTCATATTGATCCAGACAAAATTGGGCTAGTACTTAGCCAATTATCATACTCTGCTTAGCCTGCCTTGCTTACGCAATCACTAGGCAATTAATCCCTATTAATTAGGATAATTACCCTTCATTGACTACGCAAACATCATGGGAAATCCTATGGTGTTTTAACTGCATCTGGGCGGTTTGAAAAAAATGCAACTGATAGCTAACTTCCCTTTATCCTCTCTCTCAACTGGGTCTTCATCAGAACTGGCATGCATGCAACTATTAATAGTAAATCATCAATCACTTGATAGATCACTGCGTGTGAATTAAATCTGATTTAAATCACTTGACCTCTCACTAGTGCAACAATCAGTTACAACTAATTACACTGACTTTAACTCACTTAATTGAGTTAACTGATTTCTCATGCATTGAACTAATACACTAACTACAACTTGGACTCTGAAACCAATAGAATCACTCTACATGCCTCACCAACCACCCTCAACTCGAATTTCATGAGCTAACTGAGTCTATCACAATCAGTTAACTATTACAAGTGTTTATGAGATAATATTACAATTTATTGTCCAATTTAATTAAGGGAAAATTAAATTAGACACATTTCTAATTTATTTAATAAATTGGCTTGCACACTAATGTATTGCTAGGACCCATCACTATGGGACCTGTGATCCCACACTAGTGTGTGTTGTCATGTTGTTTCTGGATGGCGATTTCATTATTTCTTGTTGCAAATTTCAACAAGCCATGTTTTTTTAATTTCCCACTAATACAACCCGAGATTGGAATTAAAAAAAATGGCTTTATCGAACCTTAGAGATCAATTGAGCCTTAAAATTATATCAAGCCTTAAATCTCAATAGAGCTATAGGCTAGATCGAGCTTTAAATCTATATCGATCATTTATTTAACCACATTAAGGGATCAATAGAGGTTTCCTTAAACCCTCAATCAAGATATTTGAATTTTGAAATCAAGCGCTCGATGGAGGTTCTCCTGAGGTCCAAAAAATAATAGCTTTAGAAACCCTTCTACAAATTTCTTTGCAACCCCATTTTTTGCCCTAGTGGATTTATGGTTGAATTTGTCCTTTAGTGGCGAAGTTGATCATGTTGGATTCGTGAAATAATCCTCAATCCAATGGCATATGAGTTGGACACTTTTTAATTCATATGATATTTCTCATCTAATTTATTTTAAACATAATGCTTGAATTTTTTTTTGACATCTCAAAGGGATTGAATAAAAAAATAATAACATAAAATATACACAACAAAAAAATTTGAAAAAATTCTCCTATCTTCTTTTACGATTCCTCTTCAAAATGACACTCCTGTTTTTCAATTTATTTAAAGGTTTGGAAAAAAAAAATATTTATGTGAACATGTGTCTCCAAAATGCAATTGAAATATTACTTCACCAACTTCAAAAAATAATAAAAAATATAATTTTTCATAAAAAAATATTTTTTTAATATGAAAAACTTAGTTCCCTCCGTGTAGATCATATATATATATATATATATATATATATATATATATATATATATATATATATATATATATATATATATATTTTATATTTTATTATTAAATTCAAACCTTAATATTAATTTTCCGCATATATATTTCATATCTGAATTAACAAACCATGCCAAAGTCTGAGATTTATGGTGGTTGAACTTTAATCCAAAGATCTGCACCAACCATAGTCCAAGTTTATATATCTTGGAATGCATTTAAACCAAAGTTTGATTACACATTTCAAAGGTCTATATTAAATGGGGGAGGCACACACTATATATCATATGGTGGCATATTTTATATATGAAAATTTATGGCACGTTTTAATATGGGAAAAATTTATATGAGCAGGAGCAGAGGTTGAGGTTGAACCCTTGAGCTCCCTCCACACAACCGTGCGACCTACTGTTGGAACAAGGTCCCCTATCTATGTTTTTGATATATATTTTGTAGTAATTGATCTAGCGCAGGGGCTTTGGGTTTGGTCAAAGCCCCCAATGTATTGTAACAGGTCAAAGGGTAGACCTAGTGTCCGCAAACCATGGTTTGAGGACCACGGGATAGCATAGGCTATGATGATATAAATAGATAGATAGTTTGAGCCTAAGGCTAAGTAATATTGATGAAAATTATGAACTATTGAGATCTGTTTTGGGTGGTATTGGGTAAGGAATTCTGCTAGTTGTGTGCATAGAGATCCTTAGTCCTACTGTTTGCGAACCCCGCTGGATGTGTGCACGGGTTGTGACTTGGTTTTGTAACTGGGTTTTGGATGATTAATGAATGAAGAATCTGATGAAGTATCTCAGTGTTACATAAACTAGTTGTGTTTACTGTTGAAGTATCTATGTGTTATCTGAATTAGTTGTGATTGTGTCTGTATTAGCTGCAATTGTGTTATTCTGTGATGATAATTACTGATGCACACGTGGATGCGAAGGTGTTGCTAAGATCTTCTTAATAATAGTAGCTTTGTTTATGTTTACATGATGTCTATGAGGTTATAAGATTCACTTTCTATAATGTTAAGGGCTTAGTAATAAGATTTCTTATGTGAAAACTTGATAGATCTCAATAGGACTGCCTTAATTACCCACTTTCTCCCAAGGTGCGGAAACCTAGTTCTAGCACCCACCCATACTACTTTGGGTGAGACCTTGGCCTACGAAATTAGTTAATTGCTGAAAGAGCCAGTAGTATAGGGGTTTGTTGGCAAATCTTAAACCCAAACCTGGGTCAGGGCCCCTCAAGCCAACAAATGGTTTTGTTGCCAGGACCAGGAGCATTTTGAGAGAGAGATCGGGTAATGCCACAAGGCTGTTGGCAACCTAAGAAATTAGAGATCGAAGACTGGTTCGAAAAGCATATTCAGGAATTTTCCATAAAAGAGAATCGCAACACAAAGCTAACGGCTGAAAGGTGGAAGAAAAAATATATTTTCACAGAAGTATATGAAATTTTCTTTGTAACTTTCGCGCACAAGCTACAGGAGTGGCTAGAAAGGGTAGTAGAATTCCAGACGTGTTGGAAAGACGATCATGTTACGCAGTGAACTCCGGAATCGATTCAACATTGGTGAAGACTGAAAACACAATCACCTAGACTGTAGATCACTGGGTGGATAGTGTGATAGGAGGATTTGTAATAGAATTTGCGGTCGATCAGTTCATATCCTACTCTGAAGTAGAGCGGAGGTTCTTCAAAGGATTCCTAGGTAATTTCTTGTGAACATTGCCACTACTGATTAAGATATTACTGTGTGAAAAAGGAATTTTGTGCAGCCACACTGAATGAATGACCTCTGATCAGAGTGAGAGTACAACACGAAGTGGTACGTACTATAGAGTCAATTGAGAAGGGGATAGATCTGTCTACAGTCCCTTAAGGGAGCCACCTGCGCACACAGGAACTAGTCGTCTAGCTACACCTTCGTCGAATCAGCGTAAAGGCAAGAACCCCCCTACCCCTCCGCCACTACCGAAAGAAGATATGGCCACACACATGAAGCTTCCCACCTTTAAGGGTGTGGGGGATGAAGACACGGACCAATTTTGGTTCATAGTAGAATCAGTATGCACTACACAGAATATTTCTAGCGATGTTGTAAAAAGGCACAGCTATCCCTAGCTTTTAAAGGAAGGGCCTTGGATTGGTTCATGGGGTATGTGGGAAAACATGTAGATCCATCAATACAAGAAATTAAGTATGCCTTAAAACAACAGTTTTGGAAGCCTAAGTCCTACTCTCAACTGGTGACTGACTTGAAAGATTTTAAACAGGGACCCACTGAGTCTGTATGGGAGGTTGATCAGTAGCTAAAGAAGGTTATCAGAGATGGGGAATTTAATTACGAGGATAGATAGCACAAGGAATGGTTCATTTCCATGTTATTACCTCACGTACGTGGGCATATGGGTCAGCAATCAATTGACACGCAAGAAAAATCCTTGGAGATTGCCATGAAGCTAGAAGCTACGCCAAGAGGCGATGCCCAATTTCAGGTATAGTATATCTAGGGCCAACTAGAGGCAATGCACCTCAAAATCCAGAATTTTTGAAAGGAGCGAGGAAAAGAAGCTAGTCCAAACGTTTGGTGCATAAGATGCAAGGTTTCAGGCCACACGAAGGATCAATGCCCTCTGCTAGTATATTACATGCAGGCTAGGGGGCCCAACCCATTGCACCCTAAAGAAGCTACGGGAAAAATCACCCCCACATTATGGTGTGTCGACTGCAAAGTAGCTGGACTACATGATACCAACCACTGCCCCCATCTTGGTGCCTATGTTCTAGAGTTGAAGCAACAATGGTGCTGATTTTTCTCATCTGTGGGACATGACGAACACAACTGCCGAACATATGACTTAATGATAGATAGAGGAAACCTATACAGGGTATAGGCTGACCCTTCATCACCACTATCCCCCTCGAGACGAGGAGGCTCCCTTTCCAGAGGCCAGGGGAGGGAAGAGGCAAAAGCGCAGGTCGGGGAAGAGGGAAATTCATCTGCTATAATTGTGGAGAAGTATGGAACTTCGTAAGGGACTGTCCAAACCCTACACGACAATCTTGCAGATATTGCAGACAATTGGATCATGTGATCGAAGATTGTCTAGTACTGATAGAAAAGATGCAGGAAAAAAATAGACACCAACGCAGAATGTACAAAGGGTTAAGGCTGAACCACGTGATGAGGGGAGAAATATTAGTGTCATTACGCGCAGTGGCATGGCTACTGGAGGATCTGAGCAAAGAGATGCGACTGAACCCCTTATCTGAAAAGCCGTTATCAAAAAGGAAAGCTTGGACCTACAGAAGGAGAAAGAAACCTTCCTAGAAGCTCGCAAAGACTTTACTAAAAATGAGGCATCTACCTCCAAGGCTCCAAAAAATCTAAAAGCAGACGAAGAAATTAACCCATTCCTACAGGCATGTATGAAGTTGCTATGCAACCAGAAGGTAGTAGAAAATATTCAAGCATTGATAGATAGTTGCGTGGAAAATCCTGACGCTCCAACTAAAGTTAAAGATGTCCACAAACTTTACAAGCATAAGAAACGCACTGGTCAGGAAATGTGGCCAACTACGCAGATTGGTGATTATGAAATGGATCAGGTCATCCTGGATTTGGGATCCGATGCGAATTTCCTACTGAAATAGACTTGGCATAGGATGGGAGAACCTAAGATGGAATGGTATACTATACAGCTATGCATGGCTAACCAACAGAATATCATACTGTTGGGGAGACAATCAAAGATTATGGTAGATATTGCGGGAGTTAAGGTATACACGGATTTTGAGGTGATTCAAATTGTAGAGGATGCAGCCCTTATCCTGTGATCCTGGGACTAGACTGGGCTATATACATGGGAGGCATTATCAGCTTGAAGAAAAGGAGCATTATTTTTTAGAATGAGGGTACGAGAGTAATAGTCCCTCTAGACCCAGCAGAGGGAGAGCGGTATAAAGAATCCATGCACAAAGAACATGACATTGATAATATCTATAAACTAATTACCTGGGATGAGGATTGGATTAACCCTACGGCTGATGGTGTGCTTTTCTGGAAGAAGGATAGTGAATGCCTCTCTGACTCTGATGGGGAGATCGAGAATTGGCAGAACCGGTTGCATGATGCATCTGCTCTATGGTGTCTTAAGATCACAAAGAGCTTCTGGTGTATCTCCTCAAAGGTAAGAGAGTTGCCTTACTTTGATGATTCTGGTATTATTAGGGATTTTCTTAAAGCATTCGAAGCAGAAGTCCCAAGGGAACGAAGAATGTGGGTGCTTAACCTAGCCATGTGTGTGACCCCTGTGTGGTTGTGGGAAACTCATAAGTATACTATTCAGGATTGGGAGGAATGTCGCAGGATGATGATCCTGTGATTTGAACCCCCAGTTCACCTACCCATAAAGATTTTCCTTGGCCGCGGGGACCCACGAAGCACTTGTCCATGTGGATGGAGGTGTGGTGTAAAAGGAGTTGGGACGAATGGGTCCACTTGTTGATTCATACCTTGGGACCAATCCCCACCACGTGGTATTTAGATTCAGAGCTACATCAGCGCACTCGCCACTAGGATACCATGAGGGACAATTTTGTGCGAACGTTCAGGTTGATAGGCAGAACTGAGGAATTAGACGAAGCCCCGTAAGACATATATGCTCTACTATTTGATGAATCCCGCCCTCATGTAGAGTATGGGGAACCAACTTGGGATACGCAGATGCAGGATATTGCCAACTATCGCAATATATCAATGGAACAATGTGACGAAGATCCACGAAATATCACTATCCTAGAGTCTGAGGGTGAACGAGCAGTTGGTGGATCCCCACTGCAAGCCGTCGATGTGACCAAGCCCCTTAAGTTAAGGGAAGTCAACATTAGAACAGAAGAACAACCCAAGCTAGCTATAATTGGTATTACTAGGATGATGATACCATTGGGAAAGTCACAGAACTTCTAATGGAGTACCAAGATCTGTTTCCCATGAAATTTGCAGAACTCAAATGTATCACAGGGGACCTGGGGGTCATGCGAATCACTTGAAAACTAGATGCACGCCCTATTAAGCAGCGACCTTACCGATTAACCCCAAGTATAAGCATAAATTTAGAGACAAAATCGACAAAATGCTAGCTGCAAGTATCATCGAACCAGTAAAACAGTAAGATTGGGTAAGCCCTATGGTGGTCCAAGAAAAAAATACTAAAGGAGAAATAAGAATCTAAGTCGACCTACGTAAGCTGAATAATGTTTGCGCACATGATCCCTTCCCTATGACATTCTCCAATGAAATCCTCGATAGTGTGGGAGGGCAGGAAGCATATTCGTTCACTTACAGGTTTTCGAGCTACCATCAGATCAGGATCACACCTGAAGATCGCAGAAAAACTACTTTCACCACAGAATGGGGATCCTTACTGTACACCGTCATGCCCTTTGGGCTCAAAAATGCCCATCCCATCTTTTCATGAGTATCAGTTGTAGTATTCAAGGACTTCATTCACAAGTTTCTAGAAAACATGCGCGAGGCCCGGGACCATGGGAAGGTGTTTTGTTACTCTTGGCTATTTCTCTTAATTGCATTGGTCACATGGGAAGCCCCTAAAGGATTGGTCCTCCCTGAGCTCGAACCAGGCATGTGTGAAGGGGCGTGATACGCAAACTTGTGGGATTCAAAGGATGTGAAGCGTATTGAGGAAAACAAAGTATTTTTGGTATTTTTTGAAGGTGTGCTTGCAGCAGCAATTCACTCCCAGCCACGCTTGTCACCAACGGTCTATGAAAAGTATAAGTGCATCGCGACATTCTAGGTTATGATGCACAGCGTGCAGATTCGGGGCCGTAAGGATCCAGCTTGGATGTCATTGCCTTACATGGTCATCGATGAGGAAATCGATCGGCTCATCACCACTTGGCTGCCGTAATGGAAATTGGAATTCAAATCGGATGGCCTTGTAATGACCGACACTAATGGTACAGGCGCAGCTCCGAAGACCACCAACCCACCTGATACTACCAAGAACTCAAAAGGTTGTGGCCTAGAAGGCTCAACCATGATGGAGGTTCCCCCAAATGCAGCATGGGGCATGAAGCAGGAGTCAGAGCGGGACATGGAGACTAAGGGCATGGATGCGTAGGGCGTTGGTTCCCTATGTGGCACAAAATGGATAGTTGAACCTCTCAAGGGCTGGCGAATGAAATGACGGGCTACGAGGCCCAATGGGGAGATTGGGGTTACTTTAACCGAGGAAGATTTGGAGCAAATTGTAGATGCAGTCACCATTGCTTTGGAGGATAGGTGGCTTGCCTTCGAAGAGTAGCATAAGGCTTCAGTCATCGCGTTACATTCTGAGCTCCATGCTCTTCATCTCAAAGCCGATACCCTGCAAACGAGCGTGGTTCAAGCGAGGCTACCTCCAGTGACCAACACTGAGTTGATCTCCACGACCGAGAGCCGCATGTGCTTCCTGCCAGGTGCCGCAATCACTCTGAGTCTGCCCAGCTTATGTGTGCAAGTCCAGGCCTGTGTGGAAATACATATAGACTTGGCCCGGCTTCAGGGTGAGCCGCTGCGAGCTCTCCACACATCCCTCTTTGAGGAAATCCAACACAGAGACCGACGGGTGCAGCAGCAACTAAGTACAACTGAGCATACCATCGTATAAAATACTACCAAGGTGTTCCAGGCACAGGTCGTGTGTATCCTTGCCACCACACAACAAACCAAGTTGGAATTTCTGATCCGCAGACTATGCGCAGATGTGACCGAAGACATTCCGGCATCCGCCACCCCCCAGGCCAAGATTGAGGGACTCATCGCAGCTTTGAAAGCTTCTCTTACCAAGATCTAGAGCACTAAGGCCGAGATGGAGCATCAGATTGCTGCGTTGCAAGGTAAGTTACAGCCGGAAACCCCTCCTGAGGTACGTGCCCAAAGAGCTGCGTTTTTCATAGAAGCTACAAACACCATTACCACAAAAATTGCTCAGGGCGTCGAATTTCTTGACACAACTATGCAGTTGTGGTCTATGGTGCAATGTGGCCCTCTTTTGCATGAGTTTACCCAAGAACTGTGCCAGAAGGAAGAATAATTTGAGCAAATGGAGGCTACAATGCCCACTATGATCCCAGCCCAATGTTTGGCACATCTGCGAGCTAACCATGCTCTCAGAGATGACCTGGAGGGGCTTCGCCACAAGAAGAAGGTTCTGAGTGACCACCTCAATCCATGGGTAGATGAAGCCCTAAAGTTATCCCAGGACTTGGATGTCACAATCAAATAGCTAAATCAGACCCTAGCGAGTGTCACCGCTGCCACTGAAGGCCCAACGTCACAAAATTTGGTGGAAATTGCACAGAACACTGTTGCACATAGCGAAGGTATGTTCCCCCTCTTATCAATGCAATCAAGTAGCTCCATGTGAAGCTACAAACCACAGGGCTACTATGACTCGGGAAGAGTCACAAGATTGTGTTAGGGGCCTGTTGGAACAGGACCCCTATCTGCTCTTTTATATATACATATTTTGTAGTAATTGATCTAGCGTAGGGGCTTTGGGGTGGGTCAAAGCCCCCAATGTATTGTAACGGGTCAAAGGGTAGACCTAGAGTCCGCAAACAACGGTTTTCGGACCACATGATATCGCAGGATATGATGATATAAATAGATAGATAGTTTGGGTCTAAGGCTAAGTAAGATTGATGCAAAGTATGAACTATTGAGATATGTTTTGGGTGGTATTGGGTAAGGACTCCTGCTGGTTGTGTGCATGGAGATCTTCAGTCCTATTGTATACGGGCCCCGCTGGCTGTGTGCGTGGGTTGTGACTTGGGCTTATAACTAGGTTTTGGATGATTAATGAACGCATAATCTATTGAATTATCTATGTGTGTTGTGAAACTAGCTCCAAAAATAGAAGAAAAGAGATATCAACGCCTTATAAATAAGCCACTTCGAGGGGGAAACCTCCAATACATTACATGAATGAACAATTCTTAGATGATACAAATTACAAAACCTCCTTTCTATATGTGGGAGTCCATAGGGCCACAATGTAATCCTAGTGGGGCCACAATGTAATCCTAGTGGGGCCACAATGTAATCCTAGCCGACCTAACAATAATAATTTAAGGGCACAATAATAACAATATGGGGGTTACAAGGGTACAATAATAACAATAAGGGGGTTACGCTAACAACAATAAGGGACTATACTAGTAATATAGGGACCTAACATGCCCCTCTCCTTCAAAAAAGTGTTGTCCTCAACACTTGAGTAGCTCTGGGTGCTTCTATATAAAATTCTCATCCTCCCATGTAGAATCTTCAGTGGGTAAGTCCTTCCACTTGATTAGATACTCTGAAATTGATCGATTTCGTAGCTGTCGAGTTCTTGTTTCCGTGACCGCTTTAGGTTCCAATATGATTTTTCCTTCCTCATCAAGTTCTTGCAATATTGTTTGAACTGGAATATTTTCACCTATAACCTTCTTTAAGCATGAAACATGGAAAACTGGATGCAATCGTGAAGAAGCAGTAAGCTCCAATTTGTATGCCATAGTACCAATCTTTTACAACACCTTGTAAGGACCATAGTACTTTGGCGATAATTTATTATCCTTCTTAGCTTGCTTGAGGGACATTTTTTTGTATAGTTGTAGCCGTAAAAATACCCAGTCTCCTACATCAAAACTTCTCTCGATGCGATGTTGATCTGCCTGTTGTTTCATTCGATTTTGTGCCAAATTCAGGTTATCCTTTAAGAGCTGGAGAACTTCT
This sequence comes from Pinus albicaulis, assembly GCA_034641835.2. Taxonomy (NCBI): domain Eukaryota; kingdom Viridiplantae; phylum Streptophyta; class Pinopsida; order Pinales; family Pinaceae; genus Pinus; species Pinus albicaulis. The sequence continues at coordinate 190,461,843 of CM076571.1, read as the reverse complement.
TATTGATGCTCGCTGTGATCTTCCACTTCTTGAACCTTCGAGTTTTCTCTGAAAGATGATGTGATGGACAGTGGATAATATCCATAAAGTGCCATAAATGGGATCATTTTTGCTGCAGTATAGAAGGAAGTGTTATACCACCATTCAACGAGAGGTAACCACTTGACCCATTGTGTTTGTTTAACAGATACAAAACAACGAAGATATCCTTCCAAACATTTATTTACTATCTCAGTTTGACCATCAGATTGAGGATGATAAGATGAGCTATGAGCTAATTGAGTACCCAAACAAGAAAATAACTTCGTCCAAAATTTTCCAGTAAATATGGGATCTTTTTCGCTCACAATAACCCTTGGGTTTCCATGTAGCTTTTGAATTGTGTCCATAAATGTAGTAGCAACTGTACTTTCTTTAAATGGATGAGATAATGCACAAAAGAGTGCATACTTGGTAAGTCTATCAACTACCACCATGATGACACTCTTTCCTTTGGACTTAGGTAAACCTGTGATAAAATCCATTTAAATCTCCTCCCAACGTTGACTTGGAATGGATAAAGGTTGTAGAAGTCCCGGGGTCTTAATTGTCTCAACTTTATTCTGCTGGAAAACCAAACATTCCGCCACAAACTTTTGAATATCAGATTTAAGGCCATCCCAAAAAAAAATCTTTCTTCACCCTGTGGTAAGTTTTTAAAAATCCTGAGTGTCCTCCTAAAGGAGAAGTGTGCAATTCCAAAAGAATCTTTTGTTTTAGTTGGGAATTATTACAAATATATAAGCGATCTTTCTACCATAAGGAATCATTTTTCCAACTAAATGTATCAGATGTACTAGGATCTTGCTGCAACTTTTGAATGAGTGTCCACACTTCTTTTTCCTTCTTCCATTCATCCCTTGCTTCAGTTATCCAGTCTAGTTGGATAATAGAAATGGCACAAAGCAATGCTTCACTTTTTTGTAGATTATTTCAAAGTCATAACCCAACGTCTTTGTGACCCATTTTTACTGCTACTTCTGAAGATAGTATTTGTTCAAAAAAGTGTTTAAGACTGTCATGATCAGTTTTTACCTTGAAGTTTCTTCCCATTAGGTAAGTTTGCCATTTCTTTAGTGCATGCAGTATTGCTAACAATTATTTCTCATAAATATCTCTCTGTAAATACTTTCCTTTGATTGGACGACTCTCAAAATAAATGGGTCTTTCTTCTTGCATTAAAACAGCACCAATTCCATTTCCTGAGGCATCACATTCCACAATAAAGGTTTTTGTGAAGTCTAGCGTAACTAAGACCGGCGCTAGGCACATTGACTCTTCAAGATTTTCAAAGGCCTTAGTTGCTTCAGAAGTCCATGAAAATCAATATTTCTTCAATAATGTTGTTAGAGGTGCTGTTATTCTCCCATAATTCTTAAAAAACTTGCGATAATACCCTGTTAACCCGAGAAATCCTCGCAACCGCTTTATGGTTGTGGGGACTTTCCATTCTTTAATGGCTTTAATTTTGTTAGGGTCTACCTTAACACCCTCGTCAGATACAATATGACCTAGATATTCCACCTCTTGTGCTCCAAAGAAACATTTGGATGTTTTTTCATATAATTATTTCTCCTACAATAGTTTGAGCACCTTGTCAACATTTTGAACATGATCCTTCCAAGACCTGCTATAGATTAGTATATCATCAAAAAATACTAGCACAAATTTTCTAAGGAAGGGTTTCAAAATGGAATTCATTCAGCCTTGAAATGTAGAAGGTGCATTGGTAAGGCCAAAAGGCATGACCAAAAATTCATAATGACCCTCATGAGTTCGAAATGTTGTTTTTGGAATATCTTCAGTCTTCATTCTAATTTGCTGATATCCTGAATGAAGATCCAACTTGGTAAAATAAATTGCTCCATGTAATTCATCCAATAATTCATCAATCACAGGAATGGGAAATTTATCTTTAATGGTGAGCTTATTGAGCTCCCTATAATCCGAACACATTCGCCATGATCCATCCTTCTTGTGTACCAATACTACGGGAGCAGAGAAAGAACTTTGACTAGGTTGAATTATACCCGCCTCTAACATTTCTGCAATCATACGTTCAATTTCGCTCTTTTGTAAGTAAGGATATCTATAAGGCCTGATGTTTGGAGGAACACTTCCTGGAATCAAATGAATAGCATGATCATGATCACGAATAGGTGGGAGTCCTTTGGGAGTTTCAAACACCTTGGAATGATTGTCCAAGACTTGTTGGAGATCTGCAGAAATAGATGATTTGATGTTGGAACTTCTAGTGAGCATAATTGTGCAATTACGCCTCGTTGTTCTTTCTTTAGAAGCTTTGTCATGACATTAGAGCTTATTATCCTTCATGGCTTCCCTGCAATACCTCGTAATTCAACTTCATTTCCTTCTGAAAAAAATTTCAAGAAAAGTTCTTGAAAATTAAAAGCTACCGTCCCCAAAGATTGTAACCATTGTACTCCTAGTACAACATCAGCACCTCCCATAGGAATGGAAAGCATTGGACTAGTCAATACATATTCCCCCATGGTTAGCTTGATATTATGGCATTTTCCAGAGCAATTTATAGTTCCTCCATTTGCAACAATCACTTGACATTCTAGTGTTGGGTATAGGAAACAATTTAATTCCTTGGCTACCTTACAATGAATAAAATTATGGGTGCTACCTGAATCAATCAACACTATTACCTTTTTCTTCTTGATATGTCCTTCTATCTTGAGATTTTGAGGAGTGGTGATTCCTGCCAGTGCATTACACGATATGGTCGGACTCATTTCTTCCTCTTCTACGGTTGGTTCTTGGTGTATATCCTCTTCTTGTTCATTTTCTTCTTCCTCTTCACAATCTATGTAAAATAATTTCTTCTCAGCACACTTATGACCTTTAGTGTATTTTCTATCACAACTGTAGCAAAGCCCTTTTGCTCTTTTTCTTCCAATTGTTGTGGTGTCAACCTTGTGGGTTGTGGAAATCTAGGAGTAGCAACATTTCCATCTTTATATAAGTGAGTGGTAGGCTTCCTTGTCGCCATAATTTTACATTCAATTTTTCTTGCCAACCTGAATGCCTTCTCCAATGAATCAGGTTCCAAAATGTGAACTTCATGTTGGATGTTATCCTTTAAAGTACCTATGAAGAGATCAATCCTTTGTTCCTCTGGAATATCAGTTACCCTTATATTCAATTTTTAGAAGTCCTCAATGTTCTCCCCCACTAAACCCTTTTGTTTGAGATTTATCAATTGGCTAAAGAATGTGTTGCTCTTTGTATCCTCATAATTTGCTATCATTTCCTCCCTAAAAATTGACCAAGTGACAATTTTTTTATAGGAGCAAAGTCATCGATACCATACAAATTTATTTTGTTCTAAATGTAAAGTTACAATGCGTACCTTTTGCGTGTTTTTCACATTATTGAGATAAAAATATTGCTCCATATGTAGTGTTGGCTCGAGGGTTTTTGACCCAGGTTCGGTGTGCAAGTTTTTCCAACAAACCCCTATACTACTGGCCCTTTCAGTAGTGACCTGCTTGTGCAGGTCAAAGTCTCACCCGAAGTAGTATGGGTGCGTGCTAGAACCAGATTTCTGCACCCTGAGAAAGGATGGGTAGAGCAAGCAGAGCTGCGCTAGGTCCTGTAATCCCCGATTACCTTGTTCTGCGCAAGGTTAATTAGGTCTCTTTTCACATCCACGTGTGCTAGATCTATAGTTATATGGTTTTACGACAATAACACAGCAATATATAAACATAACATAATAGATCCAGATCCAGAAACACACTTACACAAATCTTCACAGCTTAAAGATAGAAAATACACAATACAGCAATTACGAACAATTAGCACCAGATTACTCACAGATTTAGTTCTCTATTAATCCTTTTTATTCATTCATTCATCAATCCTTCCTTACAATTCCCTTCCCAACCCGTGCACATAGCAGTAGGGTCCGCACACAACTGGACTTGGATCTCCGCGCACACAGCCAACAAGAGTCTATTCCCCAAAACTCAAACAGATAGCTTAACTCACAATTCACATCAATAGCTCATCATATCCTACCTTAAAATAAAAAAATGCTCCTCTATTTATAACAATCTAGCCTAATCTTCCCTATGGTCTGCAAACCGTGGTTTTTGGACCCCTGGTTTTCCCTTTTACCCAATACAATGCTTTCGGGGCTTTGACCCACCCCAAAAACCCTCCACTAGATTAAATCTAATAAAAAATATCCAAAATGGACCAGTTCTGCAGCTTGTTAGGAGACCCTATTCCAACAGTCCCCCAACACAATCTTGTGACTCGTCCCAAGTCACTGTAGCTGCCATATAGTCATTGAACCCGGTAAGGCTTGAGTCGACTACCATTGACAAAGCCTGGTATGATGTCTCCACATAGGGTAGCTAGTTGGACTTCTCCACCATTCGTGATTTCCTTAATTATGTAGGGACCAAGCCAGTGCTATCATAATTTGCCTGGATGTTTCGCAAATTGGCTATCGTATAAAAGGACAAGGTCACCTGTGACGAACGTCTTTCAGCGAATATGTTGATCATGCCATGCTTTGTCACGAGCCTTCTAAACCTGTTGATGAAAATTAGCAATAAACCGGTCTTCCTCCAGAGCCACAAGTTGCGCAAGACGCTCCTCTATTATATCGGGGTCCGCCATATTGGTAAATGCTGCGATGTGTAGGCTACGAACAATGTATTCAACGTGCATAATGGCATCTTTTCCATAGACCATCCGGAAGGGGGTTCTGCCTGTTAGCTTCTTGCAGGTCGTTCGGTAGGCCCACAGAACATAGGGAATGCGAACATCCTAGTCACTATGATCAGCATTGCAAACCTTAGTTAATGCATGTTCCAAAATTTTGTTAAAAGCTTCATCCACCCCGTTTTCCTGAGGGTGGTATGTGGTACTCTTCGCGTGGTGGATCCGGAATTCCTCTTTAAAGGCTTGAATCGTTTGGTTGACAAAGTGTGTACCTCTGTCACTCATTAGGATTTTTAGGCAGCCAAACCTAGTCAGGATATGCTCAGCAGTATCCGCAGTACAATCTATTGTGCTCAACTTAGTGTTCCTAAATTGAGGTCATTAATTGTCAACCAGGGCTAGTAAACTGTTGAAATGAGGTGCACCATATGTGCCTAGGTATTTGTTTCTCACTACGTTGTGTTTAGTGTTTTTCTGATGTTTATGGTTTTATAGTTTTATGTTAAAAAGGAAAGCACTAAATGTTGATGAAGGACAGTTTTTGGACACACTAAAAACAGAGCAAAACCTATTCTAAACTGTGTAAGGAACTAAAGAGCAGAAAATGAAAAGTTTGATAAGGACTCATAACAAGGAACTAAATCACAACATGAACTCAATAACTCATAACATAAACCCATCCAATTCATTCATTAGAAATATGTTGGAATAGCTTAAGAAAAGGAGAAGTTTAGTGCAAATGAGGTTCTTCTAAGTAAACAATCATCTTACAATATTACAAAGAATCTCATCGATGGCTAGAAGTTTATTGGAACACAGTTGAAAGATATTATTTGTAGCACAATAATATTTTCACTCTACATTAACTTATAATGCTAAGATTAATTCATTTTGCAGCTTAACTTGTCACTACTAAGCCTCATCTGAAATTTAGAGATTTTCTATAATAGTTTTGGAAAAAGGCTTATTTGTGAAATTGCAAAAGGTTGCAGAACAATCAAGGCCTTAAACTGATATCACTAATTCATTCATGTCCATATGATGATGCATTAATATAAAGTCAGAACAAGATTAGTTTGTAAATAATGAAGGCCGTGGAATCTAATGTTAACAGTTAATACTACTTAAAGAACAATGGATAACACTGAACTAGGATGCAATTGATCAAACTTGAAACACAGTAACCACAACTAAACTAAAATGCCATTAGCCTAACTTAAAATACAGTAAACAAAGTTGAACTAGAATGCCACTAATCTAACTTGAAATACAGTGAACTAAAATTGAACTAGAGTGCCATTATCAAACTTGAAATACAGTGACAGAATTAAACTAGAATGACATCTACCTCCGGAGTACTACAACTAGACTATAGATGTAACTAATCACTAAAATGTTTTAGCTCTGTCTCATTCAGAATTAGTGGTATTTTTGAATAGTTTTTAGAACAAGACTGGCTACAACATGTTATGTAAATGAACATGAAAGCATACAATTCAACAAAACACAACAAAGCTCTAAAACACCACAGCTATGTCTCATCCGAAGTTAGTGATATTTTGGAAGAGTTTATAAGATCATGACTAGCTGTAACAACTGATGTAATTGAGCATAAGAATGTAAAACTCACTCCTAAAATACTACAGTTACACCTCATTCTACATTAGTGATATTTTGGAATAATACGTAGGAACAAGACTAAACTATAGCATCTAATGCAAATGAATATAAAACGCAAATTTCAGAAAGTCAATTAAATTAGGAATGAAACGAGGCTAAATTACTTATCTAAATTATATGAACAAAGATCCTCAGGTAGCAGGGGCCCTCTACCACCAGATTTGCACGCAAATCTACTCAAGATTGACTCAGCTCGTGCAATAAAATGATGCTTCTTTCATTAAAGGAGAAATTCTTCAAAACGGAGTATCACGGTTCTCTGAGATCTAGCAACAAAAACAAAATCTAACCAACAGTTTCTCGATCTCCCGAGTCATACTTATAATGAAGTTACATAACTACTCTTTGAGAAAAATGGGGATAAGTGTCTTTCCCACTTCTAATCAAATTAAAACTCTTATTAACAGTCTTGTGCTTTACTGCGGCCATCTGTAGAGTCCGTGTTTTAATAGGAAACTGCTTCTCTTCTACGTGCATAACTACTTGGAAACTTTAACTCGGACTTCGTGGGGAACAAGAGATGATGGGGAGGTGTTGTGGATTTCACCCATATGCCTTTTTCTTTGCAGTGACACCTGGAACCTACATAAACATGAGGATGGCTGCAGAACAGATGACTGGCTACAAAATGCCTGTATTTTGTAGCCGAGTCTTAGTCAAAATTACTACACCAACAAAATCATAAAAACATAGCAAGTTAGTCATTATATAAATTCTTAAAGCAATTTTAATTAATCCTATTGATCATTTAAGCCTGTAATTGATGAGGGACAAAGAAAATGAAGTGGAATGTGGTGAAAGAGAAGAACATCTTTGGGGCTCAGCATACCCCCACTGCAAGGTTTTTGCATGTCCTCATGCAACTACTCCATGTACTCTGAGACCTCTGCTAGGACATCCAACCCTCTTCTTATGATTTGCCTAACAGTCAATGGTCTTCTAGGCTTCCTTATGACTAACTTGAATCTTAAATTTGTAAGTGCCCTGATTAGCTTTTTGTTTTTCTTCTTCAATTTTTCACTAACCTTGTACAAGTTCTCCATTTGTAAAGACAGAGTTGAATTCATATCACTTTTTAGTTTCACCTGCTCCCTCAAAATGTCATTCTCATTCTTGATGTGCCTATTGAGTACTTCTAACTCATACTTATCTCTTCTTAGCACATCAATTTCAGATTTAGGTGGGCTAGGAGTTCTGTCTCTACTTTCTGAAGCTCTCCTCTCTAATGACTCAATATAATTGTAAACTTGTTGCTGTGCTGGGTCAATTTCTGGAGCTTCTTCATCCTCAATGTTTATGATCCCTGTTTGTCTAACCTCTTCTTTCTTTAGTATACCTCTAATTATGTGGCTCCGTCTTGGTTGAGATGGCCCTTCTCCTCTGTCTTTGGCATATTTTCTTATTATTCTTTCCTTCTTAAGCTGCTTCTTTATTTGAGCCAATTTCTCAGAAATCATCTCTTCACTGTCCTCTTGAATTGATTTACCAGTTTCAAATTCAATAGCTTCAGAAATTTCCCTTCTCCTGCTTCTTCTTTTAGATTTTCTTTCAGGTGGAGATTCTTTGGGTTCCTCAAAATGGTTCCTCACTAGAAACTCTTTCCAATTATCTCCCATTTTCCTCAAATGATGTTCAATTAAGATTTTGACTAAACCATGGTGATACAAAGTTGTTTCTAGAAATTGAACCCTTTTTTTGAACGTTTGAGGCCATTCTTTTCAAACTATGAAGTAGGAAAAAGGAAAAATTAATTTCATCATCTAAGAAATGCATCATTAACCGAATATGATAGACATAGAGGGTACGAAATCTACCTTCACAAGTGATAATTTTTTGCAAAATGAGCAACATGTTCCTCCACTTATTCTTTAATGCCGAGCTAGGAATACCCTTTTTAAAATTGGAAACATCCATACCTTGAGTTTTAAGCATTTGCCTCCATGCTTCGTTATGGAATTCCCTATTTTTGAACCACCTTTCTCCTTGTCTAGGTAGTTTCGTTGCCTCTGCAATGAAAGCCTCTGTAACAGTGAATTTAATGTCTCCTATTTCGACCTCGGTTCCATTGAAGGACCTTGCAAATTTTTTAGTCACCTCTTTGTGAAAACCACTAAATTTCTCCAAAAATTGCAACCACCTTGCTTGCTGTAACATTTCTCTGATTTGTGGATAACCCTCCAAGTACTTGGTTCCAACCGGTTCAGTCCTCACTATGAGACCCATAGCTTTTCTTCCAACCTTCAGTTTACTGCTCTTCTACTCACGGTGAGAATGGCTGTTAAAGAGTTGTTTTTGCCCCACATATGCTTCCTCTATTTTTACAGACTAGAATGGCTAAGTATTGGCTACGGAAAGGAATGATATGGAGTGGTGATGAAACGAGTGTAATGCGGTGAGGATAGTTCACACGGATTAATGAGTTGAAAGCTATCACGGAAGAAAAGACTGCGGAGATATTTCGTTAATAAATTCAAAATCATCATTAAATACTTCGGCCTAATGACGTGACTGATCAAATCACTTTAGTACTTTAACCGTTAAGTTTTAAATGATAATCGGATATGGCAAGATGGAAGGGTTTTTTTTTTGTTCAAAGTTTTTATGATATGGTTGATAGGCATGATCAACACGACTAATTAAAATAACCTTTTTGAATCATATATGACTTAACTATGCTAAAATTTTCATGATTTGTCACCATAATAATTTCATACCTTTGCCTTTCCTTTGATTTTCTTTGTGGTTTCGATATGCCTTGTCCTCAATCATTGATTTTCAGTTCCTCATAACTCTTTGATTTTGCTTGTTGTTTTGAATATGCAGGATCAATTTGCTGCCAAATCAAATTTTTACTGGATAGTGCCTTCAAGGTCTCTGGCTGCAAAATTTCTGTCTGGCTGCAGAATGTCTGATTTGCTGCAGAATGTCTGATTGATTGCAGAGTGTACCTGTAGAAGTCTTGAAACATGAAATGGAATGGTTTGAAGCATGAATGGAATGATGGAATATTGTATGAAATGAATTAAAAATGGATAATGAAATATGGTGCAATGAAGTATGGGTGAAGTGAATAATGGAATGAAATGAATCACAATTATGAAGTGGAGTGAAAAAGTGGCCTGCAACTTCTCATCTTTATTATTCAATTGCAGAAAGAAATTAATCTTAAAACTCTGAGATGGAAATGAGGTGGACCATGGAATGAAATGAATGAAGTATGGATGAATGAAATGAAATGGAGTATGAAATGAAATGGAGTATGGATGAATGGAGTGAAATGGATCATAAGTGGGATGTGAATCACTTTTGATTTTATGATAGTTGCTTGCAGAGAACAAAAAACAAACTTGAAAAGATAAAGTGTCAGAAAGATTCTGATTTTAACTCTATATTTTCTGTATAAACATGCTAATCAGAGATTAGTTTTCATGTTTATACTTTATTTTTATTATTATTATTTTATTTATTTTTTCAAATATCTGACTTCAGAAAATTCAATTAAGTTGATGAAGAAGAAAAATTCTTCTTCATTAACTTCACATCACTGTTTTCTTGGAATTTCTTGACAAATTCTTCTCTTGAGAGTGGCTTATGATACAGCTTCAATCTATGACCATTCACAAGAAAAGTGACCTTCTCTTCATCTATTGTCCTGATTTTTATTGCTCCATTATCAAAAATTCTTATAATTTCATATGGCCGAAGCCAATGTGTTTGGAATTTACCTTGAAAATCCCTGAACTTTGAATCAAATAAGAGAGCCCAGTCACCTTCTTTGAATTTCTTTTCCTTGATGTATTTGTCATGCCATCTAGTCCTTTACTGTTGGACTATACTTTTTTTTTGAACTGCATCTTGTCTGATCTCATCCAATTCATTAATCTGCTCCAATCTGTGCTTTTGTGCCTCTGTTAGATCAAGTCCTAGCTGTACTGCCATTTTGAAAGTTTGAATCTGGAACTATATGGGAAACAAAACTTGCTTTCCATAAACAAGTTCATAAGGAGTATGGCCTGTTGTGCTTCTCCATGTAGTTCTATAGGCCCACAAGGCTTCAGGAAGCCTATCTGCCCAATCTCTTCTATGCAAATGAACAGTCTTCGTTAGAATCCCTTCAATGACCTTATTAGTAGATTCCACTTGACCATTTGCTTGTGGATGATATGGAGTAGATTTTATGTGTCTGATTTTGTACCTCTCCATCATTTGTTCCACTAGCTTTGATGTAAATTGAGCTCCTTGATCTGTAACAATTTCCCTTGGGACACCAAAACGAGTAAAAGTATCCTCAAAAAGAAAATTAACTACAGATGCTTCAGTAGCAGAAAGTAATGGCTTGGCCTCTACCCATTTGGTAACATAATCAGTGAAAACTAATATATATTTCTTTTTTCTTGATGGAGAAATAATAGGTCCTACAAAATCCAAAGCCCATTTTTCAAAAGGTTCAATATGTACCTGAGGCTGCAATGGCATCTCACCTGAAGGAGAAGGTTTCCCTACCCTTTGGCAACTGTCACACCTTTTGACATACTCTTTAGCATCTTTGAAAAGGGATGGCCAATAATATCCTAAATGAAGGATCTTATAGGTTGTCCTCTTATCAGCAAAGTGTCCACCACAAGGTTCATCATGACATGCTTTGAGAATCTCAGGCATCTCATCTTCCCGAACACATCTCCTAATGATAAAATCTGGACCTGTCTTGTATAACTCATTAGCAACCCATGAATATTTTGCACTGTCATAAATTATCTTTCTTTTGTCTCTTGCATTCATTATTGAAGGAAATTTCCCTGAAACTAAATAATTAGCAATGTCAGCAAACCAAGGAGTTTGAGTAGAAACTGCAAAAAGATATTCATCAGGAAATTGATCTTCAAATGGGGTATTGTCTTGGATGTTTTGGAGTCTATATAGGAAATCAACTACTGTGTTTTGTTTTCCATGCCTATCTAAAATGGTAATGTTGAATTCTTGTAAAAGCAATAACCATCTTATGACTCTGCCATTAGTAATTGATTTGTTCATTAAATATCTAATTGCAGAGTGATCTGTGTGAAAAAAAGTTTCATAGCCTGTTATATAGTGTCTGAATTTGTTTATGGCATGAACAATAGCTAAAAACTCTTTTTCAGTTACAGTATAGTTTAACTCTGAAAGAGTCAAATTTTTACTGGTATAGTATATGGCATAAGGAATCGGGTCTTTTTGTCCCAATACTGCTCCTAGAGTTGTATCTGAGGCATTTGTTGAAATATGAAAAGGTAACTTCCAGTTAGGTCCCCTTAAAATAGGTGCTTCAGAGATTTTTGTTTTCAGGGTCTCAAAGGCTAACTGGAAATCGGGATTCCACTTGAATTCACAGTCTTTGGTAAGTAATTTAAAAAGTGGAGATGCTATCTTGGTGAATTTTTCTATAAATCTTCGATAATATCCTGTAAATCCTAGAAAAATCCTAACATCTTTTTGAAAACTTGGAATAGATAAGTTAGAGATGACTTCAACTTTTGACTCATCAACTCTAATCCCATCCCCTAAAATGTGATGTCCTAAATAATTCCTTCAATAAACATCATAAAACACTTTTCATGACTTAGTGAAAGATTTGCTTCTTTACGTCTCTTTAATAATTTTTCCAAGTTTTCTAAGGCTTCTTCAAATGTGTTTCCATAAACTGTGAAATCATCCATATATACCTCTACACAATCATGTATTAGATATGAAAAGATTCCTAGTATTTCCCTATGAAATGTTGCAGGTGCATTGCATAGTCCAAATGGCATTACTCGGTAAGCATAGGTACCCCAGGGACAGGTAAATGTGGTTTTGTCTTGATCTTCCAGTGCTACTTGGATTTGATTATAACCACTAAACCCATCTAAAAATAAGAAGTATTTTTTGCCAACTAATGTATCTAACACCTGATCTATGAAAGGTAAGGGAAAATGATCTTTAAGAGTAGCTTTGTTTAATTCCCGATAGTCAATACATACCCTCCATTTACCATTTTTCTTTGGCACAATTACCAAAGGAGAAACCCACTGACTATCTGAAATGGGATAGATAAAGTTGACATTTAATAATTTCTGCAACTCTTCTTTGACAATCTCCCTAAGATTTGGATTCATCCTTCTCTGAGGTTGTCTGATTGGTTTAAAATTTTCCTCTATGTAAATGTGATGAGTGCAAGTCTTGGGGCTTATCCCTTTCATATCAGTGTACTCCCATGCATATGCAGAAGAATGTCTCTGTAATATCTTGACTAGCTCTTCTTGTTGAGATTTCTCTAGGTTCTTGTTTATGTTTAAAGTTTTGCCTGGAAATATCTCAGTTGTAGAGCTACCAAATTTATCCATGGAATAGAGAGACATCTGCCTTGATGACAAAAACTCAATGTTGGATTCTTCTTGAAATTTTTCATGTTTATATTTCGAAGAGGATTCAAAGTTTTCTAAGGTATTCAAAATCTAGCTATCTTCACTAATTTCTGAAATTGTGAAGAGAGGTTGTAAGTCTTCTTCATCCTCTATCCATTGAGTATCATCTAATTTTGTAATTGTTGTTGCTGGAGGATACAAGGTAAATTTCTTATTTGAACTACCATCAGAGATGTACATATCACCGGATCTACAACTAATGAAAGCATCAGTTGTAGCTAACCAAGGTCTTCCTAATATAATAGGTTGTCCTCCTAGATTATTCTTAGGAGTTAGGATCATAAAATCCACAGGATACTCCCAAGAGTCTAGGGACACTGGAATATATTCTATTACCCCATCAGGTTTGATCACAGATCTATCTGCTAATTGTAATAATGTGGGTGTAAAAAGAAGATTAGGAAGTTTCAGTTTATCCATGATTTGTCTACTCATAATATTGATTGTTGCTCCTAAATAAATGAGTGTGTTTTGGATTTCAATCCCATTGATGTGAATTTTGAAAACTGGATTTCCTGGGTCTAGATACTTTGGAATATCAATCTTACCCATCATGATATCTGTTATTTTCCTGCCAGTTGAATTTTCTTTGTCTCTTTTATTCTTTTTCTTGTTTTCTTCATGCTCAACTCCTTTATTGTTTTTTCTAAGATTGGAATTTCCTTGATGGCTTGCAATAATGGGATCTTGATACAAACATTTCTCAGCTCATCTAGGAAGTCATAATTAGGCACCATAATTTGTTTTTCTACACCCCAATCAATTTGTAATCTTTCTGGGAAGGGAGGTGTAGAAGTGGATGTTGATGGATGCTCTAATATAGGAGTTGAAATTATTGGTTCTTTTTGTTTTGATTTTTCAATGTTTGGGTCTTGGAAAGTTGTGTTCTCTTCAAGACTTTTATTTACTCGTAGAGAATCTTCCTCAGAATTGTCTTGCTCTTGTATGATTACAGAAGGTTTCCTCTTTTCAATTATCCTTCCAGACCTAAGTTGAACATCACTAAGGTCTAAAGGAGTGATCAAATAAGTTGGAAATTGTTGGCCTTATATCATGTATGTGTTCTGAGGATTTTTATTGTTGGGGTTTGGTATGGGTTGGGCAGGCAACTGATTTTTTTCTGAGGAAATGGTAATGGAAGTGGTTGATTTTGATGTTGTGGATTTTGAGGATTTTGTTGAGAATTTGGTTGAAAATTTTGTTGAGGAGGGAAATATGGATATAGTGGATAGGATGGTGGATATTGATAATACTGATAATATCTTCCATAGGGATTTTGTGCTCCTTGTGCCCAAGTTTGTGATTGATTTTGAAATTGGGGCCAAGGTTGCTGCCAAGAATTCCAATTTGGTGGAGGTTGATTGTACATCTGATCATGAAATCCTTGTGTTTGAGGTCCTTGCCAAGGCCTCCTGGAGACAAAATTGAGAGATTCTGTGGAACTTGTAGGAGTATCTTCTTGAAAGACAACTTTAAGACTAGGAAGTGAAGGAAAACTCTTGGTCTCATGTTTTTCTAAAAAAATTACACAAGTCTCCACAACTTTGGCATCCAAAGGGCACTCTCTCAAGGCATGTTTCTTTCTACATTTGGGACAAAAGATTGCTAAGGCATCAGATTCAGCTTTTTTCTTGTTTTGTAACTTAAGGGTGTCTATTTGTTCACTAAGACTCCCCAAGATATCATATTTGAACTCATCAAGCATATGTCCTATTTCTGCCCTACTTACTGTCCCAGAAGCAGACTTACTTGCCCTTGCAAGAGCAGGGTCTCTTGGTCCTTTTACAGTTTTAGATTTCCCTCTTGAAAGGTTGATAAATAATTCAGCTATTTCAGGTAATGTGAGCTGAGATATATCCCCTTTTCCCATCATGTTAAGGATATCTAACCATTCATCCCTAATTGTCTTCAACAAGAGAGCTTTCAAGGTGTCTTGGTCTAAGTTTTCCATTTTTGCTCTTTTGATGTTGTAGTTAAATCTCTCCAACAAATCTTCCATATTTTCATCTTCTTTTTGTAGCATTTTAAACACTTCCTCCTTATGGTTGGCTAGCATGCAGTAGTCCAAATACCTCTCTAGAAATACTTGTTTCATGTCTTCCCATGTCCTAATAGAACTATTGATCAAACTCATAAACCACTTCAATGCTGCTCCTTGCAATGTTGAAGGAAATAATTTAAGTTTTTGAGCATATTGTAAGTAGTCATAGGTTCTACACAGGACTTCAAATTCAAATAGGAAGGTTTCAGGATCTTCAGTTTTAAGTCCATAAAAGTTTGGAAGGACAGAGGGTGAAATGTTTTTCATAGTTGTATTGGTTTCTTCATCTACTATAGGAAACCCAAAAGAGCTTCCCATTTCTCTTCTACCTCTTCCTCCGCCTCCTTCTCCTTCTGCACCTCTACCTCCTTCTCCTCTACCTCTACCTCTACCCCCTCCAAATAGTGTGTGTTCTCCATTAAAAACTCCTCCTCCCCCTTCTTCTGCCATAGTTGATTCTTCTGTAGAAGTTGAAAAGTTTATGTCCCTAGCAGGGGTTCCTGAATCTTCTTCTAAGACAAGCTCAGTGGGTAAATTAGAAGGTATTTCTATTGGAATATCTGATCTTAAGTTCTCTGGAAGTCTAGGATCAGTAAAGGATGGAATGTGGGTTTGAGTTTGAGGTGTGCTGGCTCTAGGTCTTGGTGAAACAAGTGGTGTTCTAGGAATCAAGCTTCTGCTTCTTATGAATCTACCCCTTGAGTCTCTTTCTCTACGCATATCATTGTTTTTGGGTCGTAAGAAACAAGGCTACCTAGTTACACTTCCCCGGCAACGGCGCCAAAATGTTGTGCTCAACTTAGTGTTCCTAAATTGAGGTCATTAATTGTCAACTAGGACTAGTAAACTGCTGAAGTGAGGTGCACCATATGTGCCTAGGTATTTGTTTCTCACTACGTTGTGTTTAGTGTTTTTCTGATGTTTTTGGTTTTATAGTTTTATGTTAAAAAGGAAATCACTAAATGTTGATGAAGGACAGTTGTTGGACACACTACAAATAGAGCAAAACCTATTCTAAATTGTGTAAGGAACTAAAGAGTAGAAAATGCAAAGTTTGATAAGGAATCATAGCAAGGAACTAAATCACAACATGAACTCAATAACTCATAACATAAACCCATCCAATTCATTCATTAGAAATATGTTGGAATAGCTTAAGAAAAGGAGAAGTTTATTGCAAATGAGGTTCTTCTAAGTAAATAATCATCTTACAATATTACAAAGAATCTCATCCATGGCTAGAAGTTTATTGGAACACAGTTGAAAGAGATTATTTGTAGCACAATAAGATTTTCACTCTACATTAACTTATAATGCTAAGATTAATTCATTTTGTAGCTTAACTTGTCACTACTAAGCCTCATCTGAAAGTTAGAGATTTTCTATAATAGTTTTGGAAAAAGGATTATTTGTGAAATTGCAAAAGGTTGCAAAAAAATCAAGGCCTTAAACTGATATCACTAATTCATTCATGTCTATATGATGATGAATTAATAGAAATTCAGAACAAGATTAGTTTGTAAATAATGAAGGCCGTGGAATCTAATGTTAACAGTTAATACTACTTAAAGAACAATGGATAACACTGAACTAGGATGCAATTGATCAAACTTGAAACACAATAACCACAACTAAACTAAAATGCCATTAGCCTAACTTAAAATACAGTAAACAAAGTTGAACTAGAATGCCACTAATCTAACTTGAAATACCGTGAACTAAAACTGAACTAGAGTGCCATTATCAAACTTGAAATACAGTGACAGAATTAAACTAGAATGACATCTACCTCCGGAGTACTACAACTAGACTAAAGATGCAACTAATCACTAAAATGTTTCAGCTCTGTCTCATTCAGAATTAGTGGTATTTTGGAATAGTTTGTAGAATAGGATTGGCTGCAACATGTTATGTAAATGAGCATGAAAGCATACAATTCAACAAAACACAACAAAGCTCTAAAACACCACAGTTATGTCTCATCCGAAGTTAGTGATATTTTGGAAGAGTTTATAAGATCATGACTAGCTGTAAAAACTAATGTAATTGAGCATAAAAACATAAAACTCACTCCTAAAATACTACAGTTACACCTCATTCGAAATTAGTGATATTTTGGAATAATACGTAGGAACGAGACTAAACTGTAGCATCTAATGCAAATGAATATAAAATGCAAAGTTCAGAAAGTCAATTAAACTAGGAATGAAACGAGGCTAAATTACTTATCTAAATTATATGAACAAAGCTCCTCAGGTAGCAGGGGCCCTCTACCATTGGAGTTGCATGCAAATCTACTCAATATTGACTCAGCTCGTGCAATAAAATGATGCTTCTTTCATTAAAGGAGAAATTCTTCAAAACAGAGTATCACGGTTCTCTGAGATCTAGCAACAAAAACAAAATCTAACCAATAGTTTCTCGGTCTCCTGATTCATACTTATAATGAAGTTACATAAATACTCTTTTAGAAAAATGGGGATAAGTGTCTTTCCCACTTCTAATCAAATTAAAACTCTTATTAACAGTCTTGTGCTTTACTGCGGACATCTGTAGATTCTGTGTTTTAATAGGAAACTGCTTCTCTTCTACGTGCATAACCGCTTGGAAACTTTAACTCAGACTTCGTGGGGAGCAAGAGATGATGGGGAGGTGTTGTGGATTTCACCCATATGCCTTTTTCTTTGCAGTGACACCTGGAACCTACATAAACATGAGGATGGCTGCAGAACAGATGACTGGTTACGAAATGCCTGTATTCTATAGCCGAGTCTTAGTCAAAATTACTACACCAACAAAATCATAAAAACATAGCAAGTTAGTCATTATATAAATTCTTAAAGAAATTTTAATTAATCCTATTGATCAGTTAAGCCTGTAATTGATGAGGGACAAAGAAAATGAAGTGGAATGTGGTGAAAGAGAAGAACATATTTGGGGCTCAACACAATCCTTCACCACTTGTGCCTCAGCCCATCGAGTGACGTAGTCAGTGGCGGTGATAATGTAGCGTGCACCTGTTTTCTTTCCTGGTGGATTGATGGGTCCTATAAAATCAATGGCCCATTTGTCAAAAGCTTGTAAAGCCACTTGAGGCTGTAAAGGCATCTCATCTCGGCGTGAAGGTCATCCTGTGCACTGGCAGGTATCACAAGATCAACAATAGGTGTAAGAATATTGATGCAAAGTAGGCCACCATAACCCAGCCCTCAAAATCTTTTGTATCGTTGCACGTCCTGCATAGTGGCCTCCTGCGACACCTTCATGTGCTTTTGTTAACACGACAGGCCATTCATGTTCTAGGACATATCTTCGTAGTATTTTATCGGCACCTAGCTTGTATAACTGACCGGAAAGGATAGTAAAGTCTGCTGCCCAAGTAACCAATTCCTTCTTCTGTTGTACCGAATACCCAACTGGGGCCACGCCTGTAGTGAGGAACTCAATGATATCAGTAAAGTGTGCATCAACCACCTTAATGGTAAACAACTGCGCATCTAGCAAGCCTTCGTCCAAACTAGTAGGTTCTTCCCCTGTTTCAATGCGAGACAGATGATCTGGGCCTACATTCAACCTTCCGGGCTTGAAGATGATCTCAAAATCATATTCCTGAAATAGCAACAGCTAGCAGCAAATATTCCCCCCCCCCCCAACACAGGCTTGTTGACCAGGTATTTCAAAGTTGAATGATCAGTGAAAATTTTAAAGTGTCGACCCAGTAGATAGTGCCGATATTTCTGTAGCGCGTAGACCATAGCCAATCCTTCGCGCTCAGTGGTGGATTAGTTCTATTTTTCAATCGAGAGTTTCCGACTCACAAAGGCAACCGGGTGATCGATATCTCCTTCTCCAGGTTGAGTGAGAACAGCTCCTAAGGCGATGCCTGACGCATCCACATGTACATGAAATTCCATTGACCAATCAAGAAATATTAGTATGGGGGTAGAGATCATCTTCTCTTTGAGTAGTTCAAAGCTCTTCTAACATTCATCATCCCAAAAGAAAGAAACATCTTTTTTTAGTAGCTTTTCCATAGGCATTGTTATCAGGGCGTACCCCTGAATAAATTTCCTATAATAGTTAGTGTGTCCAAGAATAGAACGCAGTTGTTTCTCCATTGTGGGACTGCCAGGTTTATAATTACGGCTACCTTCACAGGATCAACCATCAATCCCTACCGACAGACTATGTGTCCGAGCAGGATTCCAAATGGCACACAGAAGATGCACTTCTTAATATTCAAGGAAATCTGGTGCTTCCAACACGCATCCAACATTGGTCACAGGTTAGAGACATGTTCCTTTACTAAGCCAAAAACCATCCAATCATCGAAATAAACCTCCAGGAACTTATGAATAAACTCCTTGAATATAGCAACTATGACCCTTGAAAAAATAGCAGGTGCATTTTTTAGACCAAAGGGCATGACCGTATACTGGAAGGACCCCCATTAAGTCGTGAAAGTCGTCTTACTGCGATCTTCAGGTGCAATTCGGATCTGATGGTATCTTGAGAACCCATCAGTGAAGGAATAGGCCTCTTGTCCGGCCATGCTATCAAGGATTTCGTCGGAGAAGGGTGTAGGAAAGGGGTCATGGATGCAGGCGTCATTTAACTTGCGCAGATCCACACAAATGTGTATTTCCCCCTTGGTCTTCTTTTCCTGGATGACCATTGGACTTACCCAATCTGACTGCTCAACTGGTTCAATGATACCTGCGGCAAGCATTTTATCCAACTCTTCCTTGACCTTTTTCTTGTATTTCGGATTCAGTCGGTAAGGCCACTGCTTTAAGGGGTGCACCTAAGGTTTCAAAATGATATGCATAATACCGAGGTCCTTGATGATGCCCTTGAGCTTAAAGAACTTTTTCAAAAATAGGTCCTGATATTCTGTGAGTAATTCTGCAATTTTTCCTACAGTCCCCTCATTCTAATAGTCCCTAATCTTAGCCAGCTTAGGGTGTTCCTCCGTCCCAATATTAATGTCACGCAGCTTAAGAGGCTATGTTACGTCAATATTCTGCAGCAATGGCCCCACAACAGCGCATTCTCCTTCAGATTCTGGGATGGAAATGTTGCGAGGATTATCCTCGTCCTCAACAATCGCCAAGCTTCGACAATTGGATATGTCTTGCATCTACGCGTCCCATGTCAGGACCATTGAGGCGGCATGGTGGGGAAAATTCCTAAATACAAACGCATCAATGTCTTGCATAGCTTCGTCGAGCATCTTTGTCCCTCCAATCAATCCGAATGTTCCGACAAAGTCCTCCTTTAGTGTTTCCCAGTGGCGGGTGCGTTGGTGCAATTCCGCATCTAAGTACCAAGCGGGCGGGATAGGACCCAAGGAATGAAAAAATAGATGGACCCATTCTTCTATGGTTTAGTCAGACCATTTGGTCATCCAAACACGTAGACGTGCGTGGGGGTCCCCAAGTCCGAGGAACACCTTGGTGCGTATGTAAGCTGGAGGGGCGAACCGTAGAAGCATCCTTGCTTGACACATTTCCCAATTCGAGAATGCTTTCTTGTGGGTGTCCCACCAACGCGCAGGTGTCTCGCGCATAGCTAGATTAAGAGCCTAGAGTCGTCATTCTCTTGGCACCCTAGCTTCTAATGTTCTTAGGAATTCCTGGACACTACCAGCCTCATCAAAGTGGGGTAGATCTCTTACCTCAGAGGAAATACAATAGAGGGTTCTTGCGACCCGGGGGCAGCGCAGCGCCGAAACCTCGTGTAACCGGTTTTGCCAATTTTCCAGTTCCTCATCAGCATCAGAATAGCATTCACTATCCCTCCAGAATATCCCGTCTATCGTGGGTTTAATCATGTCTTCATCCTACATAATCAATCTGTAAATGTGGTCTAGTTCCTCCCATTCGTAAGCTGGTTCCGTATACCGCGCGCCTTCTGCTAGATCTTGTGGGACTATTATGTGTGTACCGTTGTTTTCAAACACCATGTTGCGCTTTTTGAGATTGATGACACCCCCCATGTCTATAGCTCAGTCCAACCTGAGTAGTGCAGGGTACAGATCCACATTTTCCACAATTTCGATGACCTCAAAGTCAGCTAGGATTTTTACTCCTGCGATATCTACCATGACTCTTGGCAACCATCCTAGTGGGATGATCTTCTATTGATTCGCCATACACAGCTAGATAGTGTACCATTCCAACTTAGGTTCACCCATTCGTTTTCATGTCTGCTTCGGTAGTATGTTCGCATCCGACCCCAAATCGAGAATAACTTGGTCCATCTCGTAGTTTCCAATCTACGCTATCAACCTCATTTCTCATCCAGTGTGTTTCTTGTAGCCATATAGTCGATGGACACCTCGGGTCTCAAGAATGGTGTTGGGCTGGGCAGCGCAGCTATGCAGTAATACTTGAAGAGTTTCTACAGCTAGCTGGTTACGTAGCAGTTTCAAGCATGCCGTTAGAAAGGGCTCAACCTCTTCCTCTCTCTCGAGGTGCGCCTGAAGCTGCGCAGGGCCTGCCCGCGGTGCTTGTTCTGTGAGGTGCACTTCTCCCCTTGCTCCCTGGGTGACCATCCCACTGCGTAGCTCAGTTTTAACCCTTTGCACATTCTGCGTAGGGGTGGGTTGTTTTTCGTGCATCTTGGCTATTAAAATTAGGTAATCTTCAATCTCATGGTCCAGCTGCCGGAAATATTTGTAGGATTGCCTGGTGGGATTTGGGTAGTCCCTTACGAAGTGCCCTATCTCTCCGTAGTTATAGCAGATCAGCTGCCCCCGACCCCATCCTATGCTTCCTCCTCGACCTCCCCTACCCCTTGCTGGGGAGCCACCAGAAGTCGCGGGGGATCTCGGCAATGCGGGATCTGACTGTACCCTATAGAGGTTTCCCCGATCTACCAATAGTTCATATGTGCGACAATTCTACTCATCGTGCCCTACTTATCGGCAAAACCTGCACCATTTTTTCTTCAAATCACCCATACTTAGGCGAGGGCACTGGGTCGTATCATGTAGTCCCGCTACCCGGCATTCATCACACCAGAGCGCAGGTCTATCGAATCTGAGGCGCAGTGGACTAGGTCCCCCTGTCTGAAGGTAATTCGCCAACAGGGGACACTAGTCCTTAGTATGGTCAGACACCTGACATCGTATGCACCAAAGGTATATGCTAACTCCTTTTTCCCATTCTATCCGCAAGCTCTGTATTTCCATGTGCATGGCTCCGAGCTACTCTTGAATCTACTGTACTTCCCCCAACGCGTCATCCTTGGGCGCGGCTTCAAGCTTCATGGCAGCTTCCAGGGCTTTTTCCTGCGACTCGAAGGTCTGTTGGCCCATTGGTATGCGTAAGTGAGGTAGCAACATAGCGATGAACCATTCCGTGTGTTGTCTGTCATCATACTTGAGCCCTCCTTCCTTGATTTCTTTCTTCAATTGTTGGTCGACCTCCCACACTGACTCAGACATACCTTGCTTGAAGTCTTTTACTTCTGCTACCAATTGGGAGTATCAATTTGGCTTCCGGAACTGTTGTTTTACGGCATCCTTAATATTTTGAAGGGATGTGCTTCCATTTTGAGATATGTACCGCATATACCAATCCAGTGCTATGTCTTCAAAGGCCAAGGACAACTGTGCTCTTTTCACAGTATCGTTCACCACCCCCTATGTTGTCCATATCGATTCAGCCACGAACCAAAAACGATCCATGTCTTCATTGGCCATGCCTTTAAAGGTAGGTAATTTCAAGTGTACTACCATATCTCCTTCTAACAAGGCTCCGGTTGAGGGCTTGCTCTCCTGCGAGCCTGACGAACTTGGTGTCGTTTCTCTCCTCGGTGGGTTGCGGACAGAGTGATTCTTTCCTGGATTGGTTTGATAATACTTACCACTCCATGTTTTACTCTCCTCCAGAGTAGTGCTCATCAAATTCCGCATCAAATATTCAGTATTTGCTTATCAGTACCAGATCACTTCCTCAGAATTCTTCCAGGTCCTGGCATTAGAACCATTTGTTGGCTCGAGGGGTCCTGACCCAGGTTCGGTGTGCAAGGTTTGCCAACAAACCCCTATACTACTGGCCCTTTCGGTAGTGACCTACTTGCGCAGGTCAAAGTCTCACCTGAAGTAGTATGGGTGGGTGCTGGAACTAGGTTTCCGCACCTTGAGAAAGGATGGGTAGAGCAAGAAGAGCTGCGCTAGGTCCTGTAATCCCCAATTGCATTGTTCTGTGTAGGGTTAATTAGGTCTTTTTTCGCATCCACATGTGCTGGATCTATAGTTATATGGTTTTACAACAATAACACAGCAATATATAAATAGAATAGTATAGATCCAGATCCAGAAACACACTTCCGTAGATCTTCGACACTTAAAGACAGAAAATACACAATACAGAAATTACCAATAATTCGCACCAAATTACTCACAGATTCAATTCTCTATTAATCCTTCTTATTCATTCATTCATCAATCCTTCCTTACAATTCCCTTCCCAACCTGTGCACACAGCAGTAGGTTCCGCACAAAGCTGGACTTGGATCTCCGCACACATAGCCAGTAGGAGTCCGTTCCCCAGAACCCAAACAGATAGCTTAAATCACAATTCGCATCAATAGCTCATCATATCCTACCTTACAATACAAAAATGGTCCTCTATTTATAACAATCTAGCCTAATATTCCCTATGGTCTGCAAACCGTGGTTTTCGGACCCTTGGTTTTCCCTTTTACCAAATACAATG
Organism: Pinus albicaulis; assembly: GCA_034641835.2. Taxonomy (NCBI): domain Eukaryota; kingdom Viridiplantae; phylum Streptophyta; class Pinopsida; order Pinales; family Pinaceae; genus Pinus; species Pinus albicaulis. The sequence goes on along the minus strand of CM076571.1, from coordinate 190,438,213 downwards.
CTTTCGGGGCTTTGACCCACACCAAAACCCCTCCGCTAGATTAAATCTAATCAAAAATATCCAAAATGGACCAGTTTCACAGCTTTTTAGGAGACCCTATTCCAACATATAGTATCCATGTTACAGGATCCTTTCCATCAAACTTCCTCGTATCCATTTTTGGAATATGGTGGTTCTTCCTGCCAACATTAGAGTTTATGAAATCACGATTAACATTTATTTTTTTCTCATCATGAGTTTCCTCTACTATCTTTTCACCATTAGGAAAAATTTGTTGTATCAACTTTGTCAAACCTTCCATGTCTACTTTTAGATCATTCTTCATGTTTTCCATTTTTTCATCGATCTTAGCTTCCATGTCATCCATCTTAGATTCCATGTCAGCTTCCATGCCATCTATATTAGCTTCCATGCCATTCTTCAAACCATCCATCTTAGATTTCACGCCTTTCTTCAAACCATCCATCTTAGTTTCCACGCCTTTCTTTAAAACTTCCATGTCATTTTTTGTTGTTCTTCGCGAGAGAGAAATTTGTTGCACTTGCTCTTGTAAATTTGATATGTCATGTTGTCATTCTTCATCTTCATGAGTCATAGTAGAGCCTTCTAAAGGCTTAATGGGTGTTGAATTCTTTTTAGGAGGCATTTCAGAACCCAATACTAAAATATATTCTACAATATTCCCTTGGAATCAATTCAACTTGATTCTTCAAACAAGACTTATGCAATTCGGAAAAAAAAATACACACCTTTTACTTGCTTTTGAGGAGCTCAATATTTAAATTGACTTATTTCTATACTTGCAGATCCTAAATATCTGAAATTAGGCCCTGTAGTAGTCCTCTAAAGCTTCTTTCAAATGCCACAGGTCTGACTTGATTTGGATTCTTCAAGACAATGTTATGTCCAATCTCCCACAATGACCTAATTATCACTGTTTGCTCCTTTGGCTCTGAAATTTATAGACAGGAAACTATAGTTAGTGTACTTCCAGTCCCTTTTTATATAATTCCAATCTGATGCTCAGAGAGAGAGTTATGAAGATTTTCCCATGATCACATCTTTGAGATGAAATTCAAGAGCCTGAAAAAGACCTAAATACCACAGATCATATATCTGAAAATATTGCGAACCAAGCTCTGAAATTTTGTGATGTTCCTCGGGATTTCGGCTTCACTCTTTAAAAATTTCAGCTTCTAAACGTTCTTAGAAAAAAATTTATAGTGAAAATTCTGCAATGAAATTTTTAAGTGAAAGTCAGGAGTCTACAAAAATCCCTAACTTCAACAGATCATATCTCCTAAAATATTGCGAACCAAGCTCTGAAATTTTGCGACGCGTTTCCTCAGGATTTCAGCTTCGTACTCCAAAAATTGTAGCTTTTGAACCTTCGTAGAAAAACAGTTATAGCGAAACTTCCACGATGACCTGTTTGGAGCAGCAAAACCCTAGAATCCAAAGCTCTAATACCAAATGTTGTGAAACCAGCTCCAAAAATAGAAGAAAAGAGATATCAATGCCTTAGAAATAATCCACTTCAAGGGGGCAACCTCCAATACATTACATGAATGAACAATTCTTGGATGATACAAATTACAAAACATCCTTTCTGTATATAGGAGTCCATGGAACCACAATGTAATCTTAGTGGGGCTACAATGTAATCCTAGCCGACCTAACAATAATAATTTAAGGGCACAATAATAACAATATGGGGGTTACAGGGGTACAATAATAAAAATAAGGGGGTTACACTAACAACAATAAGGGACTATACTAGTAATTTAGGGACCTAACACTATGTTAGCTTAACTAGATGTGTTTACTATTAAAGTATCTTTGTGTTATCTGAATTAGATGTGATTTTTTATGTATTAGCTGCGATTGTGTTATTATGTGATGATAATTACTGATGCGTGCGTGGATGTGAAGGTGTTGTTAAGATCTACATAACAATAGTAGCTCTGTTTATGTTTACATATTGTCTATGAGGTTATAATATTCACTTTCTATATTGTTAAGGGCTCGGTAATAATATTTCTTGTGTGAAAACCTGATAGATCTCAACAGGACTGCCTTAATTACCCGCTTTCTCTCAGGGTGTGGAAACCTGGTTCCAGCACCCACCCATACTACTTCAGGTGAGACCTTGGCCTGCGAAAGTAGGTCATTGCCGAAAGGGCCAGTAGTATAGGGGTTTTTTGGCAAAGCTTAAATTCGAACATGGGTCATAACCCCTCAAGCCAACACTTACCAATGGGTTGTGGGAAGAACTTGTGAAGATTTGGTTGTGGACTTTTATTTAAATTGCAACGGATTCTCCGATGGCAGAACGGAGGGGGCCAACCTTCCTCCCATAAGACCTCACCACATGACCTCACCTCAAACACTCCCACAAAACATGCTTATTGCACATTAAACATGATTATCCGCCCTTAAGTGCCATTTATCACTAATTAATCCTCATATTAATATGGCGGCAATTTTGGAGGCATCCCCAAATTTGACGGAATTTCCAACTTTGGCAGAGCTAACTGGAGCTTCTCCAGTTTTAAAGGCAATTTACAAGGAAAATTGAATGAGGCCCACCTTGAGCAATTTTTAACCAATTTTGGCTTAGGAAGAGTCATTCTTAGCAGATTAGCATGCTCTGAATCCATTGGAATAGCTTGAAGTTGAGGGCCACCACGAGGGAAGACCATACCCATATCAGATGAAGACTAATATTGGCTCAAGAAGAGCCATTTTTAGATTTATTTTATTTTTTGAACACAGTGGTACAGTTTCCAGAGGCGTTGGAGCACTTCTAAGAGTGTTTTGTCACTTTGGAGATTAAACAAGCCCATGGCCAGCAAGATGGGAGGTCAAGCCTAGATCAGCTGGAAACCAATTTTAGAGATTGAATAATCATTTTTGGGGTTTTTGGATGTTTTGAAGCCAATGGAGTAGGCTTCAAATCTATTGGAGCACTACTGGTGCATGTAAACATAAATTTGACTCTTAATCCCAAGAGGGCCTAGCTAGTTGAAGCAGGTCCATGGAGATGTAGCCCAGGAGGGGTGAAATTTGTTATCATCCATGGTATTATGTGATTGTTGTGTGTTATTTCTTTGCATTTCATTTGCTGTATATGAGTTTTTAAAAGCTAATTAATTCATAATTTGATCATCAAAGATACATGAAACTTGACACATAAATCCCTTCATAAATGGTTAACTTGAGATGATCATAATCACACATTTTTAATACAAGAAGGTGCTCATAAGCATGCAGCTAATCAGAATGGCGAACAAGAGGATGTTGAAACCTCTAAATTAATTGAATGCATTATTGGTATTCTGAAGAGAACCACTACCTCATCAAATTCACCTCCTCAAGAAGGCGACAAAGGTGAAAGTTCAAGGTATAGATCTTCTTTTAATCAAGTTTCTTTTGATTATGATAAACATGGAAAATTATCACATAATATTTGTTGAAACGTTGCATGTTCATTTTGTGGTTTGGATAACCATAATGTTTCGAAGTGTTGGAAGAAGATAGCCATGCACAGGAAACTTTTAAAGCAAAGGAGGTAGCAAGCCAAAGGTCCATTGGAAAAAGCAACCCATGTTAAAAATAAGATGCAATTGTTTTGCACTCATTTCCATAAGCAAGGTCATCTTGTAGACAGGTGTTGGACTTTGTATCCAACAAGTCATCCACGACATTTGAAGAAGGTGGAGAAAGAGAACAACAATAATAGAAAAGAATATTCCATCATTAATGTGGGTCAAGATGATTCACATGATGATGATGTGCAGCTGAAAGAAGTTCCATTTAAATGGTTTGGTAAGAGATGGTTAGATTTCTTATCCAATTAAGCGTTTGCATTTATTTTGATGTTGATGCATTTCTATTCCAATGGAATGCATGTTGTATGTTTACGCTAGGAACGTGTTTTAAAGTGGAGTTACATTGACTCACTTTATTGCAGCAAAATTTGTTCATTTCAGCTTTAAGTACATGTACATAAGAATGGGGTTCTTGTACTTATGATTTTACTTGTGAGAGAGTTGAAGAATTTTATACATGCATGAGATTTTTTGTGTATGAACAGTGGAATTTTGATGGTTTCATTGTGCTTGAACATGCATGAGTAATTGACTTGTGTCGGTCAATTTCTTTGTTTAACATGTATGTTGTCAACTTGAGAGTGTTGATCATTTTCACATGCATGAGTGTCGACTTGTGTTGGTCGATTGTGTGTTACATGCATGTCATATCAACTTGGAAGAGTTTATTTGGTCTCCAAAGATGAAAAGGAGATGTTGACGAATTGTTTCATGAAATGTGAAATTCATTTTGTTTTGGGAAAAGAATCGTCAAATTATTACACATGCCTATGCTTGACTTGAGAGTTAGTCGTTTGAAGAGACATGTTTTGTCGACTTGTGTTTGGTTGATGAATTTTGAAAGCAAGATGTAAGAGTACATGGCGATGTTCACATGATGTGAAATTTGTTGCTTTTAAGGAGCAAGGGGGTATGTCTTCAAGTTATGTTTCTTGCATGATGTGTTTTTCAGAATGATGGTTGTGTTTGTGACAAGATGTCAAAAACAAAAGTTTGCAGCCATTGTAGACCATTATATTTATGTGTTGACGCCAAGAAGAGAAGGAGATGGTGAATGCATTCTTCCAGATGTGGAATTTGGAACCGTGGATTTAAAAGAATGGTCATTTATTTTCTTGTTATTAATGATGTTGGAACTCATTGCTATAGTTCACTCAGATGGGCTTAATTTGGAAAAGTGGTTTCCAAGGAGAAGCTTGCATCAAATGCATGTTTGTGAAAAGGAGGGACATGATTCTCAGTGGGAAATCAATCAGTTAGTTTTCCAAGCACCGAGGAATCGATTTGGTACAAAAAAGTGTTATATCACTCAACAAGCAGCCAATAAGTGTTGGATTGGGTCAACAACAAAAGGAGGAACATTGGTTGAAAAGCCAAGCCATTTGCAAGGCAAGGCATGTCAATGAACCTAAGTGGTTGTCATGGCGATTTTCCAGAGTATAATCAAGATGATAGAACTTGGGAAACATAAGAGTATTCATATCTCATGAGATAACAAACTTTTGTTATCTCATGTCAATGGAAAGGAGTGATCAAAATCTGGATTAGAGGCAAAAATTTGTCCAAAATTAAAAGTGTTCATAATTTCACCAAACCCGAACGACAGCGACTGACCAATCACCAAGAATCCGACGCAACTCGTTTTGTCGAAAACCGAGTTCAGATGAAGAAGTTATAGTTTGTTGATCGTCGTTTAGAACAAGCAAATTTTAAAAAAAAAAAATTGCAGAATAGGTACAGGCTGATGACATGGCAGCCCAGTCAACATGCAGTGAATCTTCTTCAGTTTTTTCTTAATGGGACTGTGACAAGTGTCTCTAAAGGATTCACCAGTTTTGTTTGAGAAGGTGAAATTTTCCCAATGTCCTCCAAGGTTGAATTTGGGTTCATGATGAATTTATGTGTTGGAATTATTTTTTTATGCATTAAGGTTGGATTATATATATATATATATATATATATATATATATATATATATATATATTATGTGATTATTAAATTCAAACCTTAATATTAATTTTCTACATATATATTTCATATCTGAATTAACAAACCATGCCAAAGTCCGAGATTTCAAATTAGGGCAATTTTGAGGTCTAGAATGGGCCTCCTAAGGAAATTATAAAATAATAGTAGAAATAATAAAACAATATTTGATTACATCATCAAACTTTAGAGGGAAAAAAGAAAAAACTACTTTTTCAACTCGTATTTTCAATTTATCTCCCAAAGTTTTTACTCAAATTTCGAGCGGGAGGACTCGTTGGATGCGAAATTTAATTCCTCATCCAAGGAGTACCCATGTTGCACATTTTCGATGGATCTTGCTACACGAAAAATGAGAAATACATGAAAAATGTGATTGCAATCACATTTTTTCATGTATTTCTAATTTTTTGTGTAGCAGGGTCCATCAAAAGTATGCAACATGGGTACTCCTTGGATGAGGAATTAAATTTCCCATCCAACGAGTACTCCCGCTCAAAATTTGAGTAAAAACATTGGGAGATAAGTTGAAAAAGTAGTTTTATTATTTTATTATTTTTTAATCTTTTCACCCTTTTACTTAAAAAACGCTGAATCATTCCCCATGGTTGACATCATCATCTTGAATCCTATTGGTTCTTATAAACTTGATTTTGGTTGTAAATTTTTCTTAGGAGGCCAATTCCACTAATATGATGGTGGTTGAACTTTAATCCAAAGATCTGCACCAACCATAGTCCGAGTTTATATATTTTGGAATGCATTTAAACCAAAGTATGATTTCACATTTCAAAGGTTTATATTAAATGGTGGAGGCACACACTATATATCATATGCGCAAACTTATAACGCGTTTTAATATGGGAAAAAATTATATGAGCAAGAGCGGAGGTCAGAGTCGAAACCTTGACCTCCCTCCACACAACTGTGTGCCCTACCAATGGGCTGCAGGAAGAAATTGTGAAGATTTGGCCCCATAATTTTATTTAAATTGCAACGGATTCTCCGATGGCGGAACGGAGGGGGCCAGCCCCACAGGCCAACCCTCTTCCTATAAGACCTCACCACGTGACCTCACCACAAGCGCTCCCACAAAATGCACTTAGTGTGCATTAACCATGCTTATCCGCCCTTAGGTGTCACTTAGCACTAATTAAGCCTCGGCTTAATACGATAGAAACTTTGGAGGCATCCCCAAATTCGTTAGAATTTCAAACTTTGGCAGAGCTAACTGGAGCTTCTCTAGTTTTAGAGGCAGTTTACTAGGCAAAATTGAATGAGGCCTATCTTGAGAAATGTTCGACCAATTTTGGCTTAGGAATAGTAATTCTTAGTATATTGGCATGCTATGAATCCTTTGGAACAACTTACAAAGGAAGAGGAGCAATTATACAAAAAAAATTTCCACCTTGAATAATTTTGAAGCCAAGGGCCACCGCGAGGGAAGGCCATGCCCAGATTAGCTGAAGACCAATATTGGTTCAAGAAGAGTCATTTTTAGATGTTTTTTATGTTATGAACACATTGGTATAGTTTTTAGAGGCATTGGATCACTTCTGAAAGTTTTTTTATCACTTTGGCGATTAAACAAGCTCATGGCCACCAGGATGGGAGGTGAAGCCTAGATCATCTGAAAACAAATTTTAGAGATTGAAAAGTCATTTTTGGGGTTTTTGGGTGTTCTAAAGCCAATGGAGTAGGCTTCAAATCCATTGGAACAATACAGGTTCACGTAAACAGATGAAGCAGGTCCATGGAAATGTAACCGAAGAGGGGTGAAATTCGTTATCACCCATGATATTATGTGATTGTTGTGTGTTATTTTTTTTCATTTCATTTGTTGTATATGATTTTTTTAAATCTAATTAACTCATAACTTGACCATCAAAGACATATGAAACTTGACAAATAAATGCCTTCACAAATTCTTAACTTGAGACGATCCTAATCACACATTTTTAATACTAATGAGGGGCTAGCATAGCAATAAATAGTTTTCCCATATTCAAAGCATGCATTCACCTGTTGATTGGTTGTATCCATATATTTTTAATGTTTAAATGCATGACTATGGTTTGCATCTACTTTGAAATTTTGACCATAGGTTTAGAAGTCATCCTCGGTTTCGATTTTTGTTGTTGAACATGATTATGTGTCAACGTAACTAAGGAATAACTTCCATTTTTTTTGAACGGAGTATCCATGAAAATGCACCTGCAACTGTTGAAGACTTGCATTAACAACCAGGTGATTTACGCACGATAAGAAGCTGGCTAAGAATTAATTCATTTTGGTTTTTTTCTCTTAGGGGCACAATGACCTATTGGAAAGAGTGTTGTACTAAAATCAACTAGCATGCATTACCCAATTAGATTTCCCAATACTTTAAAGTGTAATATCCACAAAGTGTTACGAGCTTAAAAAGTCTTATGCCTTCAAATATGCATTCTAGTTGAGAAAAATATTCATGTGGAAAAATTTGAAAATTTTATTTAATATTTGCATATAGTTGCCCTTGATATATGCACGAAGATTGATATGTCACTTATGTGAGTCATTCTTGAAAAATGTCTTGGAGCTAAATAATTTTAGTGTAGGAGCTATAAGAAAATCATTGTTGGAATGTTACATTATTGTTGCACTTTGTCGAAAGTTGCATTCAGAGATTACAAAATTAAGGTTTTAATATTTATGGGTTGCATAATCTTGGGTTTAATATTACAATTTTGCATAATATTTGGTTTAATATAATGTTTATAATATTGGTTTTTAATGTTATGGTTTATAATATTGGTTTTATAATGTTGGGGTTTATACCATTAGGGTTTAACAGTTGCGAGTCGTTTGAATGGTGCATAAATCTATCAAATGTTGCGTTGCTTGACAAACTTTGTTGCGAGTGTGACACACGATTTGATGATCATTTGTCGAAAACATTACATTGGGTGCAATTGTTTTCAACATCGCACTTTGACACTCACGATAGGATTTGATATTGCGAGTGTTTGAGATGAGTACTAATAATATATACTAGCGTCAGCATTATGAAAAATGTTGTTGCAATATGACAATCAATCACATACGTACATTGTCATCTGATATGTTATATTACCACTACAATCTATTCAATTTCGAATCACGACATTACAAAAGCTTAGGGTTTATATTGTTGGGTTTCATATTGGGTTTATAATATTAAGGTTTAATATTAGGGTTGATTATATTAGACTTCATCTTCAGGATTTACCATATTAGGTTGAATATTGAAAGCACTGAGTTCATAATCCCTTAGGTTTAATATTAACGCCCTTGGGTTTATAATATTAATCCCTTGGTTTGTATCAATCCACTACGGTTGTATAAATATTTAATCCTTGGGTTTTTATAATATTAATAAACCCTTGGGTTTTTTAATCCCTTGGTTTATGACCTTCACTCATTCGTTGCGATCGTAGGAGTGGGAGGAGTTACACTTTCACCTCGATGAAGACAGAGGGATTCAAAGTTGCTGCAGCCTGCGGGACTCTGACTTCAAACAATCGGGCTCGGTGCTTTAGTGTTATGGAAAGGATTGAAAGCGGCTCTAAACGAAAGCAATTCATCATTTGATAGTCTTCAACTATTCGTGGATTGTAATTAAACAGTCTTTAAGAAAAGTAGTAAGGAAGCTACGAGAAAACCTTAATTCTATTTTTGCGTCAAAATCAAGCTCCTTTTACTGAAAATTTGAAAGGTAGAGCTATATCATATTAAGAGAAATCTTAATATAGTGGTAGACTCTTTAGCCAACAAAGGGTTCTCTTGGAACAAAGGGGTAGTGAAAATTTATTGAGTGGGGAAAATTTCACCCAATCAATACACCATCACAAGGTAAATGTCAAAATCAAGGCATCGATTGAATTAATCATTGATCAGCACACAAAAAATGGTGGCAACAAGAATCATTTCTCTTGTCTAGTGCACTCACCATATTGGTAGCTGCGAGTACGCCTTCTAGTGTTGCAAAGGCAAAATCACATAACACAAAGGATGAAATCACTCATCGCACTTGAATGGTGGATGTCATGCAATGTTTGAGGATGGACGGGTGGAGATCTAATTTTCAACTCCGAGAGTAAAGAAGAGCGGTGGTTAATATTTTTAGTCGATACATTGGAAACAAGTCATGCCTCACTATTAATCTATTCGATAACACAAAATCTCTTCCACATGGTATGTGGATTTCTTGTCCAATCACCATATTGGAATTATGTAGCAATAAAATAGTAGTCGAATTCATAAAAATGAAGGGAGGTGGATAGATGGAAATATAAAAGAGCCATTATGTCCCGAGTGGAATCAAAACTACAGAGTACTTGTTTGGATTCCTAGAGAGGAATACTAACATGGCTTGTATCATGGACAACAACGGTGACATTGGTGAGAGGAACAACACACAGGATCAATAGAAGGATGTGTTCAAATTCTCTTTATCTGAATATCCATTGAATGGAAGACATGATTCCTGCAAGCATGTGTGCATTATGAGCTATTATTCCCAAAAATTGGAGCTCTTACATATGAGCAGGATGGAGAGAAATCAATTGGAAATAGACATGTTGACAATGCGAATGGATAGATAAATCTAGAAATGAAAGACCTAATAATGGTGGGACATATCAAGGAACCAAAAGGAATGGTGTAGGCGAAACCTCGATATGCAGAGAGGTGGAGCTAACATGAGCATCGGTATGGAGCATGCCTCACCTAATCAACTTGAGAATGAAAGCTGATGAATACTAGGTTACTTATGAAACAGAATATGTAGCAAGGTCCAAGTCTAAAATAGTTTAAATATTTTCCATGATTTTTATCTAGTGATTTTAGGTATCTTTTTAGGGTGTATAAGGAGACTTGTTTATAATAGATGTATCTAGAATGGTGAATTGTAATAGACATCATTGGATTTTGGAATGCGATGAAGATTTGAGGTTAAACTATTGCTAAGTTCATACACATTCAACATTTCATATTTAAAGAAATATATATATGTATTTAAAAAAATATAATAGTAATAATTCCTTGTACTTATTAATCTTGTGGGTTTGTAATATTAATCCCTTGGGTTGTAATATTAATAATCCCTTAGGTTAATAATACCTTAGGTTTATAATATTATTGATCCTTATGTTTATAATAGTAATAAGATTAATTGAATTATTAATGTAACGGTTAGTAATTCCTTATATTTTTAATATTTATCCATTTCTATTTATAATATTATTAATCTCTTAGAGGTTATTAATGCGCTTGAGTTTTTAATATTAATCCCTTCAGGTTATTTATCCTAGGTTTAATAGTATTCCCGGGTTTTATAATCCTTTAGTTTATAATATCAACAATTTTTAGGTTTATATACTATTATTAATATCAGCAATATTATCATAATATTATATTATACTAATAATTATTATAATTATTATGATTATTTATCATAATTATAGATAATAATATTTATAATATAAATTTATTTTTAATATTTATATTATTATTATTAATTATATATTTTATTAATATCTATATTATTATTATTATTTTTAATTATATATTTATTAATACATGGACTATTTAATATTAATGTAGATATGTATATATCAATCACATTTACTAGTATGTGGTTATATATTTATTAACTACATTTATTAATGGTTATAATTTACTATATATTAACTGAAAGTTTGTTTCGCTCATGAAATTTCACTAAATGTTGTGAAAAACTAGAAAAATTAAAAATTAAAATACAATAATGTTAAATAAACAATAACACATAACTATATAAATAAACAATTAAATTCGATTAAAAATAAATTTAAACAAATATAAATTTGAAATATGAAGTTTAGGAACACTCAAAAAAGATATATGGTAATAAATAAAAATATAAATAAACTAGAATTATATTTATAAATAGAAACCTCTTTATATTTACATAAATATCTTTATATTTACAAAAGTAAAAAAAAAAGTTTTATTTAGGTGAAGCCTATGAGCCAAATACCATGGGAAAAATTATTAATAATACACAGGGACAAATACAGGGTAATTACCATATTTATAAAAGGAGAGTAAGGTAAATAAATAAATATAAAGGGTATAAAGAGGTAAGACAAATAAATAAAATAAATCAAATAGGATTAAGAAATCAACATCTAATTATATGCCAAACCTATGGGACAAATACTGCTGGACCAAAGAATTATTATTAGTATATTTAAAACAATATTATTAACCCTAATATTAATATTATTAGTATTATTGAATCTAATATTCATATTAATATCTATCATAATATTTTTAATTTTAATAACTTTGGATTAATACAATATTAATTTTTTTATATTATAATATATATTAATACTAACATGATATATATTAACTCTGAATATATATAGGAGAAGAACAAGAAGACATATGATAGAGGTGGATAAATAGGGGGAGTGACAAAGTGCTGGGAGATAAACTGATAGAGAGGGGGAGGAGGTATGAAGAGAGAGAGAGAGGGAGAGAGGTAAGAGAGGTAGAGAAAGGGGTAAGAGAGGGAGAGAGGGAGACACATAAATATGGAGTGGGAGAGATAAGGAAATGGGGGGAGAAGGAGAGAGAGTATTGGATGGTGAGAGAGAGGATTGGAGGGTAGAGGGTAGGGATGGTAGAGAGAGGACTAGAAAGAAAGGATGAGAGGAGGAGAGAGGGAGGGATGAGGGGAGGGCTAGGTTGGGGGCCAGGAAGGAGGAAGAAGAAACCGAAAGTGAGAAATTGAAAGATGGAGTGACGAGGAGAGATGGAGAGAGAGTATGTATTTTTTAAAATATATGGAGAGATAAAGAGAGACATGAAAGAGAGGAGATATGGAGACAGGGAGAAGGTGAGAGAAGGAGAAGGGAGGGACATAGTAATATAGTTAGATGAATGAATGATGGGGAAGAGAGAGGATTGGAGGCAAAGAGAGAGAGAGGGAGATAGAGAGTAGGAGAGAAAGGGAGAAAGTAGAAGATAGTGATGGGGAAGAGGGTTGTAGGAGAGAGAGAGAGGGGGGGGAGATAGAAGGAGGTAGGAAAGGGAGAAGGACTGATAGAGAGGAAGAGAGTGATGGGGGAAGAGAGGTTGTGAAAGAGAGAGAGAGAGGAATGATAAGAGAGAATAAGAAGAAGGAGGGAAGATAGAAGATGGAGTTGAAGAGGGGAGGGAGGCAGAAGAAATACATGAGAGTGAGAAGTGGAGAGAGAGAGAGAGTTACAAGGTAGAGATGGAGAGAGTGTGTATGGGGTGAGATTAATAGACAAAGAAGGATATATGGAGAGAAGGGGAGATAAGGAGAGAGAGGCATATAGTAACAAAGTTTTACAGAGGTGAAGAGAGAGAGAGAGAGAGAGAGAGAGAGAGGTGGGAGAGAGAAAAGGAAGGAGAGAGTAGAGAGGTAGTGAAAGAGAGATGGAGATAGAGGGGGAGAGAGAGGGAGACAGAATAAATACATGTGACTAGAAAGGTGGAGAGAGAGAGAGAGAGAGTGATAAGAGATAAGAAGAGAGAGGGAGAGAGGACAGAGGGAAGAGTGATAGAGCGGGGAGAGAGGGAGGGAAGGGGAAGAGAGAGAGAGAGAGAGAGAGAGAGAGGGGGGGGGGAGAGGAGGAGGGAGTGATATATAGATATATTGGATAAATAGGCATATGTTTTGGGGTTTATATAGATATAAAGAGGGAGATAGGAAAATATATATGGAAGGTGAAGAGAAATAAAGAGAGAGATGGGGGGAGGGAGGAGTGAGACAGAGATTTATAGATAGGTGAGAGAGTGTGTGTGTTTGGGAGGGTGAGATAAAGAGACAAAGAGAAGAGAGAGAGATGGATATATGTGTGTGTGTGTGTGTGTGTGTGTGTGTGGGAGGGGAAGAGAGGAAGAATATTTCCTTTTTCTGAATTCTTTGATTTGGGGTAGATGGTAGATTCTCATCTATTTTATTGCTTGCTAATTCTTACATTGGTTACAGTGTAAATGTTGATTTCTAATGATATTTGATTACTTGCACTAGATTCATTTGATTTCAATGTAGATTATTTCTAGTCTATTTGTTGCTTTCACTAAATGCATTGATTTCATTGTAGATGGTGATTTCTAATCCTATATGATTGCTTACAATAGATGCATTGATTTCAATGTAGATGTTGATTTCTAATTATATTTGATTTCTTGCACTAGATGCATTGATTTCAGTATAGATGATTTCTAATCTATTTTATTGCTTGCACTAGGATTAAGAGAAAAATAAAGGAGAGATGGAGAGAAGGGGGAGATAATGAGAGAGAGATAAGCATATAGTAACAAAGTTGGAATATGAAAGATAGAGAAATTGGGAGGGGGGATATGAGAGTGTGGAGAGGTAGGGAAGAGATATGGAGATAGGAGAGAGGGATGTAAGAAGAAAAGACATAGAGAGAGAGAAAGGTGTAGAGAGAGATAGGGAGTAATAAAGGAAGATGGAGAGAGATGGAGAGGACAATAGGAGGGAATATTTGGCGAAATTCGAGAAACTTGGATCCTACTGCCACATTTTATTATATTTTCCTATTTTTAATTCAATGAAAAAAATTATTTACGGTGTTACAGAGTAAATATCAAATAAATAAACTACAACCTACACAACATAAAATACTATGGAAAATACAATGCGAAAAATCTATGTACACACACACAAAATGCATTATATTTAAATGTACAAGAAAAACCAGCTTGGGAAAACAGTTACTGTGATTGAAGGTTTAGTGTATGCAGTAGAAACTCGAGTGCAAATGTTTGGATGCCCAAAATGGCTATCCATCAGAAAACAGAGACAAAAATCTAGTGAGAAAAATTCTCACATGCATGGGAAATCAAGCCTTGACCCAATAAAACCAGGCAGGCTTCTCTAAAAAATTGCCTGCGTAAATTATTTGCATCACCCTACGTAGTTACCATCACATCTTGGAGCATGCTTCTTCATACATTTCTAGTCTCTCTTTTTCTAAATATTGGTTATATAAGCATTTTAAATCTCTCTACGGATTTTGGCATTGGATCAATCTTTGTCTTCCGGCATAAAATTTTGGACTCTATTACATGAACCCATTCTAGTCACATACCATTTCCCCATCCCACACATTGGAGAGCAATTAAAACATGCAGCGAGATAAAGTTGAAAACTACTTTCATTGCATCTAAAATGAGCTCGTACAAGACATACATAAAAAAACCCTAAAAATAGCTCTTTTTCTGACAGCGCGGTTCCACGATTCATTACAGCATGAGAAAAATCCTCAAAGAGAAATGCGCCAATTGAGCGCAGCTCATCCATGAAACCCTTTTCTGGCATATACATATTAAGAGGTGTTTTTTAAAAATAAATGGCAGAAGTTTAGTCCTAACCAGTTCTGGTGATATCTATCTTGAGTTGGGAGGATTTGGCTACAGTTTCCATAAAGGAAGGCTGGTTTCACCTCTCATGAAGCTTCCTTGATAAGACTGAAACCATAATTATGGGGATCCCAACTCCCCCTTCCTTCATCTATAAAGCTTGCTCACTGTCTCACTTTGCAAGCTAGTTCCCAAGAGGCTTTCACATCCTTATGCTGCAAGAGCCTTCTTGATTCCCTTAAGGCCAAATCCAAGCAAGGAGACTATTGTCAAGTATTCAGAGAGAGAGGCTTGTCCCATCCTTGACAGGCTTTATCGAGACATGTTTTGCTGACGACCCGCCAAAGGAGAGTGCTGCGTTGAAGCTATGGTTGTATTCTTCTTTTGACTCATTAATGATAAGCGACTATTGGTTATGGTTCCACTCTTGTTCTTGATTATATTCATGAGTTATGTCCTCTTCGACTGACATATAGTTGTATATACTGGATTTTATGCTTGCGTTTGTGTTGTTTCTTGCATGTGCAGGTGTCCGGTCACGGAGATCGTGAGGATTGTGATCTGCCAGGGCAAAGGAACGGGAGCACCACCTCTTCTACAAACGACAGCGTTGGATTCCAGGTAAGCCTTCATCGCAAGTCGGTTTATTTGCAATTAGGAACCTGCACTGTAGCGTGTTTGATTGTTGCTAGACCCGATCTGGGCTAGTAGGGATCGCCTCTGTCCGCAGAGGGGATTTACCTCCTCAACAATTTGGCGACTCCGCTGGGGACTCAGCTTGTTGTTTGATTTGTAAGCTATAGACGGAGCCTGAAGCACAGCCAGATAGCCTTCGAAACGCTTTTGCTCTGCATTAGCGGAGTAGATCAACGCTGCTTCAGTCAATCTCCGGTTTGGTTTACGGACTGAACAACTTGGAGTTTTGTCTTCTCTTTCCGGTCAACTTCTTGGTCTTGCTTGCTTGGTCAGCTCTTTGGACTGGTTTTTCCTGTTTGTTTGGCTTTGTTTTAGCCTTGTCATCACTTGTCTGTGTCTGAGATTGCTTGTTTTTCATTTTTCCATAGTAAACTCGGCTGGCGCGCTTTTCAGTGTGACAGTCGCGCCCATTGGCGCAGGTTGCCTGTGTATCACCAGCGCCATTGCCTTTCTGGTGCTAATTTCGAGCTCACAGTCGCGCCAATCCTGTGAGCTATTAGGGTTTTCTATGTTTCATGCTTTCTGAGACTGACTTGTGATTTTGATCTTGGTTTTTCGGCTGTTTGAGTGCACTGGAGACTAGTTTGACTGGTTGTAACCTCCATCCTTTGGTTGTTTGCCTATTTCTTTCGATTTTGCATTTGAGCCCTAGGGCATCTAGGTGCTTTTGTGAGTCGAGCCTCCCTTGGGAGTTTTTGGTTTTCGTTCGTTCAGTCGACTTTGGGATTGCTTCCTTGCATTCGCTTGACAGCTGTCTATCATTTCATTGCGTTTTTTGAGTGACTGATTTCGTTTTCATTCGAATTTCGCTTTGCTTCATTTTGGGCCTAGATTACACGGCTCATTGGTGTCTTTGGGACTTTTCTTGGTTTTGAGAGACTTTTGGTCGATTTGAGATCTGATTGTTTGTGCCATTGAGTGAAATCTGCTTGTTTTTGCTCTCTTATTATCATTTCTCAAATTGCTTCTCACTTGTTTTCAGTTTGTTTAGTGCATCTAGCTCTCAAACATTGAAAATAAAAAAATCTCTTTTGCTTTTGATTGATTAGTGCAAATTAAAATATTTTCAGTGTTATTAGTAATTAGTGACTTTGAAAGAAAAGTTTTTAGTTTCATTAGCTGCATTAGAGATATCACTGATTGTCTTCCGATCATTTTGTTTGTGTAAAAAGCTCTTAACTCTTCTGTAGCTAGCTTTCATCGAACAAAATGATATACTGTGGCATGTAGTTTTGCATTTAGGAGATTTTTGAGACATCACATTCGTTAGGGCCTGAAAACTGAAACGTAATTGAAGATAAACTTTAAAATTTACTCAAATTACACTAAGGCAGCATTGAAATCTAACGAAACACATTTAGAGGTCTAGGCTAGAGACGTGTTCCGGTGTCTTTAAACCTAGTAGTTGTCGTTCGCCTCTTGGCTTTAGACAGCACTAGTACGGACTTGTGCTCCCCGTACCGTCGCGTATATAAAGGGAGACCCCATTAGGTTTCAATCCTTTATCCATAGGAAGCCGAGTCTGCCACCCTATACCCGTGATACACCGGACACAGCATTCGGGGAGATTGCCTGCACGTACGGAAAGTCCTTGGTTGATTTCTCTTTCATTATTGGAACCAAGGTGTATATTGCAGTTCATGGTTATTTGGTACACCCTTTTGCCTAGTATTCCTGAGTGGTCATTTGATCTTTTCTGACTCCCTAAATTTGAAAGGATCACCAAGCGCTTGTCCTTTCACGCTTGTTTCAAACTTGAAAGAGATAGAGTCACCTTTTATCCGTTTCTCGACTCTTAAAACATGAAACGGTGAAGTTTCTAGTTTTCAATGTGGTAAAATTAACCGCCCACGAAATATTCCCGGTTAAAGTTAGTTTCTTAGGTGTTGTTCTAAAGATTATTTCGATGGCAAAATGAAGTCTCACCAACCATGAATCCTTCGCGTTGAAAATCCCCGTCCTTTCCTCCTTTTTGGAAATGTTGGCGCTCCTTATATGGCAACGTTAAGTCCCTTCCGGGTTAATGTTAGGTTGCCCTGTTTTATTGTTCTCAACCTCTTTGGTCCCGAATGTCTTGGCTACTCGTTCAAACACAAGACCTCTACCTCGCCAACAACACCAACAACATCATGCTGACCTAATGTGACCTCTCCCCTTCTTCGCCTGTTTCTGCGTCCTCATCTTCTACTTCGCCTGGTGAAAGTCTGGATTCGAGTAACCAGGTGGCTAAGAAGAAGAAGAAGAAGACAAAGAAGAAGAAGTCCGATAAGCGAGAGGCTAAGGCTACAGATCCTGTTTCTGAAACATCTCCTCTTGATAAACCCTCCAACCCTCCACGGAAAGTCAAGTTCCCTTGCATGTTGTGCACGGGAGACCATCTTCTTCGAGACTGCCCTGGCATTCCCAAGGTGCTTGAAGAATGGTCCAGCGGTCGTCCGCCATTGCCTTTGGCTTCCTGAGTCAGGTTGGGGGCACGCCTTTAGCTAGTGCTGGTAAAACTCCTAAGAAGCAGGGTAAGATTACCAATCCTTGTAAGTTGTGTGAAGGGCACCATGCCATTCACCTTTGTTCGTATATGGATGAAGCCAAGCGAGTTTTGGACAACTCAACTGTTTCTACACCATGCCTCCCAGTTGGTTATAAACAACTTTCTTTGAGTCCTCCACTAGTTGATGCCACGATTGGTCAAGAATCATCCTTGGTCGATCCCGCTCCCCCGGAAATTCAAATTCACGAATCCGTTCTTGACCAACCATTGGTCGTGGGATCGGTTGAGCTGGCCCCGTCTGCGGTGCACCAGGTCTTTTCCATGGAGAGTGGATCTCACACCCCTCATGTTCTTCTAGTTTCTTCAGATTCTTCGGACTTGGAGAAAGATTCTCCTGTCCCTATACTTCAAGAAGCTGCTCCTCCGCCTCCTGTGATGGAGGTCTCGGAGGATTCCCCTCCCACCTTCGAGATGGAGGTCGTGAGGATGCTCCTTATTCTTCCGTAACACCAGGGGAAGACCATCTCGATTCGATGGTAGCCCCTCCGAGTAGTTTGGTCGCTTCCTTTGATTGGAGTCGATTTGCAGGATATCGCCTTTCGTCTTATGTGCCTTTCGAGATCACGGTACGGAGCTTTTGAGGTACGGTGGTACCCGATACCGGCCCCATGGTACAGAAGGTCACGTACGCTAAATGTTTATCCTCAACTACTTGGCAAGCTTTTGGCTCACCGCCGCTTGTCCCTGTTACACAGAATCTGTTGGAATTTAACAGAAGAACTAGTCAACCGTTAGGGATTCTTCCAAGGTTACCTGTTAATTTGGGAGGTAAAATCGTCCATATGGACGTGATGGTTGTTCCAGGCCCCTTGGATTTCAAACTGCTTTTGGGGCGCGATTACACCTATCCCATGGGAGCACTTGTTTCCTCTCTCTTTCGTGTGATGTGTTTTCCACATGAAGGATGGATCATGATGATTGATTAGCTTGCATTCTTTGGTCTTGATATGGCAGCTGGCCCGCCATCATCCCTTCCTGGTTTTTATCCACCTGTTGTATCTGCCCCACCGAAGGTCAACTATGTGGCTACCCACCCCGTGCCTGTGCTCAGTGATGATGCCGTCGTGCATCAAGTGCTGGGGGCATTGGGTCCTGACTTCCAGGATGTTTTCATTCCATCGGGAGTGGAACTCTTGGAAACGATGACTTCTTGTTCATTATGATGAAGTTGGTCGGAGCAGAGTTCCTTGTCTTGTGACAAGCTCCTTAAAAAATGAAACAAGGTTGTCGGAGCACAGTTCCTTGTCTTGTGCCAAGCTCCTTAAACCATGAAACAAGGTGTCCTGAGGATAGTTCTTTTAATGTGTCAACCTCGTTAAAATAATGAAACACATTCCGTTCAACTAGAGTTTTTGATAAGATCTCGTGGAATTCCCAGTCGAGTCTTTCTCTTGATCTCGTAATACGAGCCTTCACTCCATCTTGCCTTTCATATAATTTGAAGCTTAGGAGACATGTCTGGATGAGTCACCATGCTGGGGGCATGCTTACTTTTTCAAGCATAGTTTGTTTCCGTTTCAAGCTTGTGTAAAAATGAAACCAGTTTCAAGCATAGTTTATCTTTGTTTCAAGCTTGTGTAAAAATGAAACCAACTTCAAGCAGATTTTCCTGATTTCAAGCTAGTGTAAAAATGAAACCTTCCCCATTTTACCTCTTGTGATTGTCATCTTATCAGCCTGTTTTTGCCAGATTAGCCTTGGTTTTCTCACTCCATCGTCACTATCTGCTTGGTCGATCATATGCCTTCACTTGGTTGTTTTACCCGTTCCCAAGGAACTGCTGTGATGAGTGGTCTTGTTAGCCAGCCACTTGACTTTTATCATTTTTTGAGCAGTTCCACCATTACCGGAACCAGTTGCTACCCTTTATACCACTCATTCCTTCAGAAGGAGTCATCTTTCAGCTCTTTTCTGACTCTCTAAACATGAAAAGATTGTTGAGGCCCTTGTCGTTTCGATCTCATTAAAGTGGCCATGAAACGACATCTACCAAGTATACGTTTACCCCTTTTTCGGGCTGGGATTGATTATTTACGAAAAAGGAATACCCTAGCCTATTGCGACTAGGAGGTTTTCTTAGATATAGTTTTCTACCTTTTCGGATCTAAGGAACTATTTACAAAAAGGGACCGTTGGAGTTTACTTTTCAGCTGTCTTTTCAAACTCTCTAAATATGAAAAGGCGCCGAGTTCTTCCTTTGTCAGACTCGTTAAAACCTGATGACATTGGATTCAGTCATAATGACAGTATTCGAGTTTCTCCTTCCTAGGGCTCGTTAAATGTACTAGGATGGATTTGTCCGAAGGACAGATTTATATGGCAAGCATATGGTATCCTCTTCAAGCTTGTGTAAAAATAAAGAGGTACTTTCCAAGCATGGTGGGGAAAATGGAACCAACATCATTGTCGTGTCGGCAGTATGTCACTCTTGAACATGGCACTTGTCTGCATTTGTGTCGGGTTGGGGACATCTCATCTCGTTTTTCACTTGCTTCCGTGGGTTTGGGTGATCCCTTTTGACCTCTCATCTGCTCGTTGCCGCGTCACCATGACCTTTGATATTTTGATGTCAAATACTGCCAAATCCACTGTCGTGCCGTCAATATTTTCAAGAGAATTTGACCTCTGCAAAAATCCAACCTTCCTCTGATTCTCATATGATCGTGATTCACAAAAAATTATGTTCCTCTGTCTCGCGTCGATGATGTGGGAAACATTATGGCCCACCTTCGATCAAGGTCACTTCCTGTCGAATCGAGCTCATTATCCGGGAAGCTGGTCTAGAGACTCCTTTATGGTACCTTGGAGCCTGCATGCCTCAATGGCAGGTTCGTCGCATTCGACATGAGGTTTTCATCATTGGCCTCCGATCGAGTGATTCTATGGGTGTTCGACGCCAGATCATTGATTCACATGCCATAGATTGTACCTATAGTACCTTGAGGGCCATTGTCATTATTGGTGGTTCCTCTCGCGTCTGTTAACAGCTTTCATCATTGGTTGGTAATCAGACGATGTTCTTGCATGTTCGACTTCAGCTTACATATTCGCATGCTTGAACTTGTACTTTGTTCGGGTCGAGACGGAGCGCAAGACCCTGGATTGTGTTTGTTGTAATCCAGGCTGCGATTTTGTGGATTATTATGATTATTTACATGACTCACTGATTGGATGGCTGCGACCATACCTGAGTCTATTTATCGATCCTCTCTGGATGGCTGCGTCCATGCCTTGGATCTCGATCATTGTGTACTCTGTTATGGATGGTTGCGCCCATACCATGCCTATATATCATGTATCTGAGACATCAATTGTACTTCGCTCCGCAGGTTTTCCGATAGCAGTGTTTTCAGTCGGCATGTTCTCATAAAGCATTTCACCCCTCTCTCTCTCTTGGGCCTCATGCTTTAGGGGGCATCTGTTACACAGAAATTTGTCACCATCCCTGCCATTCCCCATCCCACACATTGGAGGGCTTATTCCGTGACCTGTGAGCAGAGACAAGACTTGAAAATACTTTCATTGCATTCCTCTGAAGATGAGATTTCATTTCCCTGAAGACATCTCCCTGCCGAAAACCCCAAAAATAGCTCTTTTTCCATTGGCGCGGTTCCATAGTTCAACCCTGGCACCAAGGGGGCAAATCCTCCAAAGAGGGCGCGCCAATTGGCGCTCTTTCATAGAGTCACACCCGCGCCAACCATATTAAGAGGTGTTTTTAAAAAATAAATGGCGAAAGTTTCGTCCTAACAAATTCCTGGACTGATATCTATCTTGATTTGGGAGGTTTGGCTATGGATTTCCATGGAGAGGAAGTGGTTTTCCACCTCTCATGGAAGCCTCCTTGATGATAGGGCCAATCCCATAATTATAGGGATCCCAACTCCTCTTCCTCCATCTATAAAAGCTTGCTCATCTCCTTTGCAAGCTAGTTCCCAAGAGCTTTCACATCCTTATGCTGCAAGAGCCTTCTTGATTCCCTTAAGGCCAAATCAAAGCAAGGAGACTATTTTCAAGTATCCAGAGAGAGAGGCTTGTCCCATCCTTTACAGGCTTTATCAAGACAAGTTTTGCTGACGACCCGCCAAAGGAGAGTGTTGCGTCGAAGCTATGGCTGTATTCTTCTTTTGACTCATTAATGATAAGAGACTATTGGTTATGGTTCCACTCTTGTTCTTGATTATGTTAATGAGTTATGTCCTCTTCGACTGACATATAGTTGTATATACTGGATTTTATGCTTGCTTTTGTGTTGTTTCTTGCATGTGCAGGTGTCCGATCACGGAGATCGTGAGGATTTTGATCTTCCAGGGCAAAGGAACGGGACCACCACCTCTTCTACAAACGAAAGCGTTGGATTCCAGGTAAGCCTTCACCGCAAGTCGGTTTATTTGCAATTAGGAACCTGCACTGTAGCGTGTTTGATTGTTGCTAGACCCGATATGGGCTAGTAGGGATCGCCTCTGTCTACAGAGGGGATTAACCTCTTCAACATTAAACCAAGCCAAGTTATGTCTTCAACTGCACCTACATCCATTTCACAACTGACGCACATGGGTTCAATGCCATTGGTAACCAACTCTGGTCCACCACCATCTTCCTCGCCAGTTGTCAGTTCAATGCCAATGATTGGCAACCCTAGTAACCAGGCTATACCTGGTCCCAAAAATCTAGTCACCACAACTGTAAGTGAACCTTTGAACCCTTCGGGATCTGCTCCTATTGTGACTACGCCGAGACCCATGGTTTTCGCTCCCACTGGCAGGGCTACTTTGGTTCCTTTTAGAAACCCTTTCATTTGGAACCCTTTGCTGAGTTCAAACCCCTTGGATATCATCCAAGGGGGTAGTGTCACCAATACATATATGTCAGGGGGCACTTCAGTACCCCTACATTCATTAAGACAAGCAAGAAAACCAACTGCTAATGTTGTTCCTTTGAGTGGTAAAACTTCCAATGTAGGGTCTATTCCGATGCTTAACTATGCGAATAACAGTATGTCACTCGCTAACTCTATCGCATCCATATGGGCAACCCAAACCCAAAACCAATTTGGGCAAGGGGGCAACCAACAGTTTTCATCTTCGTACAACATACCCTATGAATAGCAAGCATAGATCCCTACACCCCCACTCACTGGGAACTTTTATCAACAAAGTCCTACTTATCCCATTGGTAACACATTGATGGGCGGACCCTACAGTCTGAATGGTAATCCAACACTCCCTTGGCTAGATCCGGGGTCAAATACGCAATTGCCATTTTTTGTAGCTCTAGACATCTCTGACCTCTACAAACTAACCAATGATCCCATCAATCACAACCCACTCTAGCCTCCAGTACTGCACAAGATTTCGTCTAATATCCCTAAATTCGAAGGGAAACAAGGGGATGACCGTACTACACACATCATCGCCTTTCATCTATGGTCTGTTTCTTACTCCATGGTGGATGATAGTATCTGACTCAGAATTTTCCCTCGCACTCTCACAGGCAACGTTGCCAAATGGTACATTGAGTTACCACGTGGGGCCATCAATTCTTTTGGCGCCTTAGCTATGGAATTTCTTAAGAAATTCCAATTACCTATTTGATACGAAACTGGCATGAAACTCTTAACCTCGTTGCACCAAGACACCGCCACCCATATCTCCAATCATATTCATGAATGGAGACGTAGGAGGAGGCTAGTCAAAGCGCCAATCCCAGATCATCTCTTATCAAACTGGTTTTGTAAGTCACTCTTACCACCCCTAGCTAAGGATGTTTTCCTATTGGTGTGGTCACGAAAGACCAATCCATCTGTTGTGCACAACATCTAGATCTCATCTATTCGCAATCTGGCACGATGTATGATTTACTCCCCCATGCCCCTGGCAATCTGAATTCTCCCGCTACTCAATTACCTGGAGAGCACGTCGATAAACTCGTCGGTGCAACCTCTGGCGTAGCCATAAAACAACTTAGTGGGAAAACTTCCCAACCATCTTCAGTAGCCCCCGCCCCTAACCAATCGACTACTCTTCTAACCGCTGAGGTAAACTCTGTGAAGTCTACACAAAAACCTAGTGGCAAGAAAAATAAGAACAAGAAAAATACCTCTCCTTCTGAAGAGTAGTCTATTACTTTGAATAATCCCAATTAGAAAAATGCTGCTAAGAACTAAAAATGAGAGGAGAAACCAATGAGATTCCCTTACATAATTTGTGTTGAGGACCACTTGACCTAAACATTTCCTCGGCTGCGGGAATGCATAGATGTTATCACAAACAAGGACTCTCGAAGGACACATGTCGTCCATCACAATCCCTTCCCTAATCCATAGCAGCAAAAAAAACACATGGTTACAAACCCGCCACAACCCCCCCAAAGGGGCAACGGTGGTACTCATCCTTCCGGTGAAGAATCGTCCGCCATTTATGGCGTAGAGAGTGTTGAACTCCAAACCTGAGCTAAAATCTATGGAAATATAGTCATTGAGGCTCAAGAACCTGGTACAAGTTCGAATCCATCACCGCCAAATGATTTTCATATCGAAAGGCCTGCTATTGAACCCGCAATTCATGCCCGCAAAGGGACACTTCGACGCACGACTCATAATACCTTTACATGTTTTGCCCAAAACTACAACATTGTAAAAGATTTAGCACAAACATCGTCAGCCATGTCTGCACTCAAAGTATTGCAAACATTCCCAGCACAAAGGAAAGCTTTGCTTTCATCCATTGGTGGAATTGACCCCCAGGATTCTACGTTAGCCATATTCGACATGGATAAATCCAAACCTCACCTTTCACACCAACTTACTTTCCAGGTACAATTTGTGTCGAAAGGGAGACCAATCCATCGCATTGTCATATATGAAGGTACTTCGACCTGCGTTATGTCAACTACATGCTGGCTCACTTTAGGTTCTCCTACTCTGTGTCTGCCATCAAATTCCGTCAAAGCTTTCGATGGCCACAATTTCCTCCCAAAAGGCTACCTTGCTAGATTTCCCATTTCACTTAGTGGGAAAATGATAATGGTGGACATAGAAGTCGTAGATCATCATCTCGACTATAATCTTCTACTAGGTCGCAGTTGGTCTTATGCCATGACTTCCATTGTCTCTTCGGTTTTCAACTCATCCTTTTTCCATTGGATGGGAAGATAGTCACAATGGATCAGTTATCCTTTTGCACCCCCAATTATTCCATGTTACCAAGTAGCACTGTACCCCTAGTAGGAGGTGTTACTGACTCTTACGTCAGTGTTGGTAAGGGTCTTCTGAAGGCATATTCCCTGATGGGTTTTTTTTCTCTCCCACCGCCTGATATTCCACATACAATTGCAATGATATCCACTATTTCAGATGGCTCTATCGATCCATGGATCCTATCGGCACATTCATACATTGATTCCTACAAAGATCAGATGTCGCTATCACCGGCTGAGTTGTCTTATCAAGCCATCCAATTAGAATATGAATGTTCCACTGCTTTGGCTTCGACCAATAGTACCACCCTCTCGCCCATCACCGTTCCTTCTAAGGATCTCCTCGATGAATTCCTTCCTACGGACGAAGCTATTTGGGTGATCATGTCTCTAGAGGAATGGCCTTGGGGAGAGTTTCACCATCGTGCTTCAATGTTCGATTCGGATGCGACCACTACTCAAATCCCATCTTTTGATCCCCTTGAGATCATTCCCTCCACTTACACGACTATTCAAACTATTGATGTGGAAGGAAACATGGGCAATATTTCCAAGACTATGCTCATAGATATCTCGGTCAAAACGGGTATCATGGAAAATATTTAGATTAGAGCCAATTGCAATCCCAAGGAAATTGCACGCTTCACATCCCTTTTTAAGGAATTCTGTGATGTCTTTACTTGGTATTACGAGAAAATTCCTGGCATAGATCCTACTATTGACGAGAAAGAGATCAATAATTTCAAGCATTCTTTTTATGGTATTTTTCTGGCTCGTTAAACCGAAAAATCTCAAATTCTCTTCTTCGGGCTCCTTAAAATTACATGAAGAAGCAACAAGATTTTTTTTTAGGGACTTTTTCTATCTCGTAAAACTGAAAAATCCCCAAGTTACCTTTGTTGGGCTTGTTAAACTACTACGACGAAGAAATATGAGCCATTATTTTCCATATTTTTCTAGCTCATTAAAAAACCAAAAAAGTAACCGACTTTTTCTCCATGGGACTCGTTAAAAATTCACGGAAAGCATCGAGTTTTTCTTCGTCGGACTCATTAAGATTTCACAAAGAATATTGAGTTTATTCTGTCTCCTCGTACTCATAAAAAAATTAGGTGGACGTCCATTGAACATAGGTTTATCACTTTATCTGGATTCAATGGACTAACTTACAGAAAATGAAATGTGTCTAGCTTACTATTCTCCCTTCGTTGCGCCCGGTTATCAAACATGACAAAGATACCCCCTGGAGTTGTCTTTCATGATGTTTTTCAGACTCTAAATATCAAAATATCACCGAGTTTACCCATCTAGACTTGTTAAACTTAATTAGACGGGGAAAATTTTGGACAAAGTGGATATTGATTATGGTTTACTCTAAAGGTTGATTTGGCAACACAAAATCTTGAACATGGCACTTCCCAGAAAATTCACTCACCACTAGCTAAACCCTACCATCTATGAGTTTAGCCTTCGTATTCCAATGCCCTTGCATCGGTGAATCCTAACACTCTTTGGTGTTCATTAAGCCTAAATCTGCTTGATACCCTGTTACTGTGCCTTCTATTGTTCAAGAGGATCCCGCTATCTACTGCTTCTTGTATCAGCCGAGCCATCATATACTATAAATTATTTGTTGTCAGTTACTTGTTAGATGATCCAAAATAAATTTTATCATAGGTTATTTAAATTAATAATTATTATTCTAGAATATTTAATAAATCTTTGAGATATTTAGAAATAGAAATTTGTTAATAAAAATTAGGACTCTAGAAAAGAGTCGTTTCCTAAGCTCTAAGTTAGGAGTGAAGTTAGTAGAGTGGTTAGAAGCTCATTTATTGTAAATGGACACTTGTTTATTTTCCAAGTGATCCATAACTAGATTAATTTAGAACATAGAGCTTATAAATAGGTTAGTTTCCTATTTTCATTGTAATGTGTAATGAGAGAATGTGAGAGTGTGAGTTTACGTGTGTAAACTCCTGTAATTTGCTATGTAATCTTTTTTCTTGATCAATAAAGTTGTGTGTCTGAGGACACTTCTGCACTTTCATTACTCCCATTTTCTCTTGACTATCTCCAAAACAAAATCAATTTTTCTCATTTCATGTTGACTGATGTAGGACGCCTCAGTACCTACCCTTCAACAGATCTCTTCCTATCGACTTCAAAATCTTATATTGGAAGTTGATCCAGAAACACATCAGTACCCGGGTGCTTGCAGACATCCGTGGTAGGTTAACTTGTGTTTGATTGGGGGTTCTCATTATTGGCTCCTGATCAAATGATTCTATGAGTGTTTGACATCAACTCCTTTTATTCACACTCGCTAGAATTTATTATGCATCTTGGGGACCATCATGGCATTATCGTTGGCCACCCTCGTGACTGTTAACAATTTTCATTATTGATTGGTAATAAGATGATTTCCCGCATGTTCGACTATAACTCCTTCATTCACATGTGCGGAAATATGTATTTTAGTGAAGGGACGACCAAGAGGAACAAGATCCCAAGTATCATTTTCCAATAAGGAACGATATTCTTCATTCATAATTTCATCCCAATCTGGATGACCGAAGGCTTCTTCAAAGGTTTTTGGATCAAGTCTTTCTGGAACTCGAGCCAATAAGGAAGAAGCTCTTTCAAACTGAGAACGTGTACATCATCGACCGGTAGGGTCACTTGCAAGAGAACCTGCTGCATCTTGAGTAGAGTGGACCCATCTTGGAAGCGGTGGAGTATAAGGAAAAATTTCAATAGGTGGAGGAGGATTGGCATCCTCGTTGTCATCATCTGAACTAGAAGTAGTGCTATTAAAAATGGAAGAGAGAGAGAGAGGTGGCACATATGCTGAATCAAGCTCGCAAGCCAAAGGTGGCACACTCGCAGGCCGATATATTTTCATAAAATTTTACATCTCTTCTAATGATTATATTTTTGGATTTTGAATGAAGAAGTCTATATCCTTTGACATCTTCAGAATATCCAACAAAAATGATTTTTTCACTCTTAGTTTCTAAGGCTTTATGTTTCACATCTGGAATATGGGCTCAAGCATCACTCCCAAAAACACGAAAGTGACTTACATCTGGTTTGATTGAGCTCCAAGATTCTTCTGGAGTTATATTCTTTAAAACCTTAGTAGGAGTGTGATTTACTATGTAATTTGCACAGTTAATGGTTTCTTCCCAAAAATTGAGGCCAAGTCCTTTAGATTGAAGCATACAATTAGCTATTTCTTTTAAGGTGCAATTCTTCATTTCAGCTACACCATTTTGTTGTGGAGTATATGGAACATTATGTTGCAATTGAATTCCATGCTCAGTGCAAGTTGATAAATTTGTTGTTAACATATTCTCCGCCATTTTATGATCTTAACTTAAGAATTTGATGTCGAGATTGTTTCTCAACAAAGGCCTTAAAGGCCAAGAACATGTTAAAAACTTCACTCTTGAGTTTTAATAAATATACCCAAGTGTGTCTGGAAAAATCATCAATGAAAATTAAGAATTACTTGCAACCAGAGAAAGAAACAACAGGAAGTGGACCACATAAATCACTGTACACAAGCTGCAAAGGGGCTAAAGCGCGCCAAGAGGCATGTTTGTCAAAACTATCTCGATGATGTTTTCCAAGTAAGGCCCGTCACCATCTTGGCAAGATACCATAGGAAGGCTCGTCGCCATATTTTCCTTACATAGAGTTTGAAGAGAGCGATAGTTTAAGTGACCAAATCGCTCATGCCAAAGTTTGCTCACATCATCATTATGAGCAACAAAAACAGAGGGAAGACATGATGACCCAAATTTTTCAAACTTATACAACCTTATGGAATCATCAGCAATGCCAGTAGCTAAAATATGTTTAGGATCTTTGAGGTCCTTCATTACAACATCATGAGGTGAGAATTCTACTATTTTCCCTTCACCTGAATGAGTTGTCTGATAAATAGATAGAAGGTTGCATGACAAGGTAGGAACACATAGTACATCATTAAACTGACCATTATCTAGATGAATGGTTCCAGATCCTACAACACTAAGAGATCTATCATCACCAACATAAATATGTTTGGTGTTACAATCATTTAAAGAAGAAAACATGGCTTTATTTTTGGCCATGTGATAAGAAGCTCCAGAATCAATGAGGCACTCATGAGAATGAGAAGAAGATACATTTAATGCATAACCGGATCTTGATGCTTGACAACCCTGACGAGAAAGTATAATACTTGAAGATGAAGGTGAAGAGTGCTCCAAATTGATGTTGTGCTTCTTCATTGCTGCTTCTAAGGCTTCCATATTCTTAAAACATTTGGACTCTATATGGCCATCTCGATTGCAAAAGTTGCAATGTCTATCTATCTTCTTCCCTTTGTTTTGATTTGCCTTATTTTTTTGGTGATTTGATTTTTCAGTTTGTGGCTGAAATTGCTTAGGGCCATTTTTTGGTTTAGGACCATATTTTTTAGGACACTGCTTCTTGGGATTATTTTGATATGGTTGTTGTTGGGCTACTAAGGCTTTCTTAGAATCATTTCCAGCAGCGATAAGACCAAGGTGTAAAATTTTTTCTTGTTCTCTTATCAAAGAATCACAAAAGGCATTAAAAGAGGGATTCTTGTAGGTGGTTCTTGAAGAAATGATGGCTTCTCTAGTGGAATGGAAGGTGGAAACAAATACAGAGTATGTAGGACCAGGCTTAGAAAGAATGCAATATATGAGGCTACCATCGTCCTTTTTGATCTTACAACCTTCTAAAAGAATTATGAGGGTCTTAAATTTGGACAGAAAATATTCAATGGAGGAGAAATTATTGGGGTCCAAAGTAAGCAACTCATTTTCAAGCTGGTGGGCCCAGATTTGATTTTGAATGCCAAAAATAGTTTTTAGCTTTTCCAGGGCCTCATCAGGGGTGTCAATGTCAAGGATATGAAATCGAAGATCTTGAGCAATGGGCATTCCTATCAACCCTCGTGCTTGATGTTGTTTATTTTCCCATTTAACAGCTTTATCATCATCGAAAGGTTTAGTTTCTTGTCCTGTGGCTATTCTATAAAGCCCTTTACTTCTAATTATATCTACCATGTGAGGTAGCCATTGGAAATAATTGGTGCTGTTAAGAATAACCGGGCATGCACTTTCCATTTAAAGAAAAAAAACTGAAGCTAAGAAAAGCTGAAACTAACTTCTCCAATGGAAATATCTTGAAAAAATAGGTCGTTTCAAAAAAAAAATCGGCTCGAGAAATGGCTTCCGGATGAAGAATTTATGCCTTTTGAAAAATCTGAGTTGTAGATGCCGAATAGTTACGGGAACGAGATGAAGTGCAGCTTTTTAAAAAACAATTCCGCCCCTTTGAACAATTTTTTTTTACAAAAGAAGCTTGAGAAGGAGACTTGAAACCACGACCTCTATTCTCATAAAATAACCCCTCACCAAGTGAGATAGTAAATGGATCACATTATTGTATGAAGGGAGGAAGGTTTTTTTTTTTTTTTTTTTTTTTTTTTTTTTTTTTTTTTTACTTTTCGGTGTGCGTGCATTTTCCTGCACAAAAAACATAAAAAACCGAGCAAAAAAAAAAAAAAATGAAATGCAGAGCCTTACGGAAGAATGTTATATTCTCGGTTAGCCTTACCAGAAACTATCACTTTTTTACTATTTCTGATTTCCCGAGATCGCACAAAGACGCAGGGAAAGAGCATACGTAGCAAAAAAATCCCTTTTCCCTATTTCTGATTTCCCAAGATCGCACGTAGCGCACAGCAAAGAGCATACACAAAGAAGAGGGTATAGATATGACAAATAAATAAAACCTAAAAACCGAAAATAAAAATAGGAAACCGAAATAAGCAAAGCTATTAACAAATATAACTGCAAAACAGATGCTTTATACCTCCAAATCTAAACTGTCATAACTTGGGTAGCCAGAAACCTTTTCACATGGAATGAAAGGAATTCCTCACTGTAACAGATGCTCCCAACACAACCGAGCAGTTATCCAAGCCCAAAAATGTTCATAAATAGTAGATCTACAAAAATGACATTCGTATGCAGTCAAGTCGGTATCGGATTTTGATCAACAACAGACAAAGCCCTCAAAATATCTTTGATACCGTGTAGGAATTTATAGGGTACGTTCCTTAAATCAAGAACCAAAGGTCACCTCTCACAAACATATCACAAATTAGTACACCAGTATAATCACGTGGTTAGAACCCTCAAAGAGGGAAACATTCCACGGCCTGAGCCAAAGCGGCCACTTCAGGCAATTTATTAATATAAAAAGAAAAGTAACATATGTTTCTCTCATAAATGGTTACCGAAAAAAATTACCCTCCATGCTCTTTAAATAGATATCATGGACCAATCGGGTGTTAATCCACGGATCAAGTGTCGTTAATATTTAGGGCTCGAGATGCTTAGTCGGATCACTTCAAATCGTGACGGAAGTCGGATTATAAGTTACAAATGTACATGGTAAAAAAACACACTTTACCTAACTCTACACTAGACTAAGTTATTCTTAACTATTTCCTATGTGTCAGAATATCCTAACATAATTAGGCCCTACAATTGTGGGTCTTGTAATTAATGCTCCTTGTTGGAGAGTGGGTGAGGGAAAACTATATATATTCCTTATGTGAGCCATGAGAAGAAAAAAAAGAAAGGAGAAAATGCTTAGCTATTGAGAGACATAGTGCTTAGCTAATGATTGACCATAGTTCTTGACTGTATGAGAGCTTACTTTGAAGAAGGAATATAGAATATCTGCATTCAAATTGAAGCAGATTCAGAGATGTAGCACCAGAGAGATGGAGGGGTGAACTCCATTACTAATTGGTTGTCTCTCTCTTACTTACGTGCATGTGCTTCTTGATATGTTAAGTTCATTTATTTATGTTTATGTGTTTATGCACTATAATCGATGAACTAACATGCTCACTTAAACCTGTGTGTCGGAATATCATAATATGTTTTACGTTGTCTCCACCCTTTTTCGTGTCCTTTGTTTCCCTCATCAAGGAAAATCATGACTTTCGAGCAATTAGATTTTTTCCCTCTAATTATTCAACAGGAAACATTCCATATGTTGGGAATACCACTACCCCCTATGAGGACATCAGGCCGACTCTATTCAAAGACGCGTCCCTTATGGGAATTTTTCCACTCCCGCCTTTGAATGTCGCCACTGGCAATATGATATCGTTTGGTCACAATCCATGGATTGTTCCCAATCCTGACCAACTTGAAATTTTTTCTTACGTTATGCCTTGAGACCTACTAAACAAATGTATTAGAGTATTCTCATGGCTTCTGAGGCTACATCCGAAACCAATGACCGATTAGTTTCTTCCCTAGACACTTATGCGTAGTCTCCCTGGTTTGGTTCTTGGGAATATGATGATCCCTTTAATGAGACTTTCCCCACCGACGAAAGTATTGTGGAGGTAATGTCTCTTGAAGAAACCCCATGGGATGATGGACATCA